>OX465296.1:56573633-57134010 GCA_949987735.1 Leucophora obtusa
TTATGCGTAATTAAATTTATTGTTTAATTAAATATAAAAGGTTTAAAACAAATCACATAAACTTAATTTTATTTAAAAGATTACCAAATATATTATTAGACCTTTTTTTAACAACAAAAATATATTAAAGATCACAGTGCACGGTGGTTCCAAATCTAATTCTAGCTGGACAAAAATTATTTTATTGCTAATTATACCCTACACCACTATGTGGTCAGGGTATTATAAGTTTGTGCTGATGTTTGTAACACCAAAAAATATTGGTCGTAGACCCACCTTATAGTATACCGATCGGTTCAGAATTTTTTTTTATTTCGATTTAACGATGTCCGTCTGTCCGTCCGTCCGTCTGTCTGTCTGTCCATGCAATCTTGTGCGCACTCTACAGGTCGCAACTATTAAGATATTTTGATGAAATTTGGTACGCAGACCTATGTTGGCCCAAGGACGAACAAGTTTGATTTTGGTGAACATCGGTCCATGTTTAGACCTAGTGCCCATATAAGGGTCCTACCAAAATTATACTGTTTATACGCTGCAGGTCGTAAATATTAAGATATTTTGATGAAATTTGGTACACAGACCTATATTGGCCCAATAACGCAGCTTATTGATTTTGGTGAACATCGGTCCATGTTTATACCTAGTGCCCATATAAGGGCATTCATATTTTAATGAAATTTGGTGCGCTGACTCACATTATAGAAAATTTTGACACGAGCCCCATTTTAACCCATTCGAATTTCGGATCCAAACATTAGTTGGCTTTTACCCAGACTGGTGTAGGGTATTGTATAGTCGGCATGACCGACTTTAACCTTTTTACTCGTTTTTTTATAAGAACCAACAAAATTAATTAGAGTTTCAGTTGTTTTGAAAATGTAAGAGTTAGCCAAAAAATTGTCAACATAAGCTTAGAAAAATTTGCTATTGTAATAAATTAATTAATTCTCCACGTAGTGGTGTAGGGTATAGTTACTCCAAATCCCACAACTTTCGTATCAAATCTAGAATATAAAGAATATTCCATATATAAAGAATATAATAGGTTTGATATACAAGAAGTGCTTAACGGCCAGTTTTATAGTCAGAACTAGCATTTTTCAAAATTTCTTATTAAGAAATATTTAATAAAAAAATCAATCTGAGAATAAAATTTCTTACTTAAAAATATATAAGAAAAAAAAATATATTTGAAAGGTTTTCAATACAAAAAATTTCGAAACAAAATATTTAATCCTCTAATGCCCAAGGCCACCAAAAGGCGGTCTTCAGGTTTTAAATAGTTTTTGGCTAAATAACAATATTTTATTAAACAAGTTGTATTAAAAATATCCATAGAAAACTTAATTATCCACTCTTTTGAATTCAGACTTTTTTTGTAAAAGGAACGGTTTTCAAGCGAGAAGCATGTAAAGTGAAAATTTAATAAATTTGGAAAAATTAACTTTTTAAAAATGAAAAAAAAAATATTTGAAAAATCGCCAAAAATACATTTACGATCTAGCGTTCATTATCGATAATAACAATACTAGTGTAGAGTCTCTAATTGTAAAATCAGTTAAACATTTTTCTCCAGTACTCACAGGATTACCGCAGGATACGTCTTACGAATGTCTCTCTAACTCAAAAACTAGCCAACAGATTGAAATTAAACACAGAGTATATACTCAGAGCAAAACTAATTTCGTTGTTGTTGTATAGTAGAGGACAGTCCCCAAACTAACCAAATGAGACATCTTCCTAGGTCTAGCGCATAGTATCAAGACATTTGTGACTGATATACAGCATAGTTTGGGCACATTTTTGGCCATGTCTCCGAACTATGCGCACCACATATATATATATGTATATATATAAAGGAAATTTTTGACATTTTATGAAAAATTCCATTAATTCAATGAAAAGTTTCAATGGACGAGTTCCAGTGAAACTTCATTACTATCCTGCATATAATTCTATCAGTGTAGGTTAAAAGTAATAATTTTTTTTTTTAGTTTAAATATTTTTTAGTAGGTTTGAGGTTAAGAAGAAGAATAAAAACTTTTCTCTAAAAATTATTAATTGTTTATATGTTTATTATCAGATTTCCAGAACACAGGAAATTATGTATACCTTTGTTGTAACTGTCATTTTCAGTAGATTCTACCGACAAACTTTTTTGAGTGTATGTTTTTGAATAAAAAGAAAATGAATAAAACTAATTTTTTCAATAGGAAAATTGTCAATATTCTATCTTCTAATATCTTTGCAAGGATTTTAACCATCTCACCTCGGTGGGACGTATCGTTATATTTTTAGTACAAAAAACAACGTTATCTAATAATGTATTTAGACCGGGCAAAAACTAGTAGTTTTTGGCCATTTTTAGTTTTTGAGCCAAAAACTACAAAATTAATTTAGTTTTTCCATATAATTTTCATACAAACTGAAAACCAGATTTTTGCCAAAAACCAAGTTAAAATATCTGAAATGTACATTTTTGATACACCCGGTATCATTTATGATTTTCTAAGAATATTTCTATTTTAGTTTGAAATTGTGTGTTGTTATTAATTTTTAAATGTATTAATAATTCTTTTTCAGTAATTTAACAATAAAAAAAGAAAGAAAAATTTCTTATAAAAAAGTGATGTGACAAATAAAAACTAAATAAGCAGTGTAAATGACTTGGTTTTTGTAATTTAGTTTTTTACAAAAGCCAGCTGGTTTTTGCTTAGTCTAAATTCAGTATAAGTAGGGTTAAAGAAAACCAAAAAGAAATTTATAACTTGTATGCTTAAATTATAATAAATACGACGAAATATATCTGTAGCAACGTTAAAAATAACATTTTAAATTCAAAAATACGCAAAACATTTCAGTTTATTATTTGCAGCCACATTTTATACACACAAAAAACTGTAGGTAATATTGCCTAAAATTACAGGGTGATATCACCTATTTTCAAAGGCAACATAGAGTTTGCTTTGTTTTACGGCAATATTACCATAAAAAATAGGTAATTATTATTTGACATTTATGCTCGAAAAATCGCCTAAAATTTTAGGTAGAACAACTGAAATTTTTTGTTGGATTAACAATTGAAAAAATGGTTAATTTGTACTTATTTTTGGACAATATTTCATTGCTTTTAAGTAATAATATGCGTATATTTTCCACGATTTAAAAAAAGTTTAAAAATCGGCAAACAATTATATAAAGAAAATTTTATTGCTGTAATTACACTTTAGTAAATAAAAATTAAAACTAATCTACATATATTAACTAGTGGCCTGACCGATAATAAAATTGTTGAAGAAACGAAAATTGCTTTCGAATGACATGCAAGAATTGCCTTAAACGATGACGACTAAGATAGTGAAACTTCTCATCCTTCTTTTGATTAACACTTGATTTATTGAATAGTGTCTTGCGACAATGTTTTCAACCTGCGGTTTAAAATATAACCAGAACTTATCAATTTCAGCTTTATATTTATCTATTGTAAATTAATACACAATTTATTCACTATAACAGCATCCACGAAACATAAAAATCGAATAAAGGTTCTGCAAAGGAAATGAAAATTAACCAGAATCTAGACATTATTTTCAATAAAACTTACCGTTATTAAATCGTTTAATTAATTGTGTGATGAAATTTATCATCAGCATTTGTTGCTCCAATTAATTTATTGGATAAAGTTCCAAAAGTAATTTTAATATTATAAAAAAAATTTGTTTTTATCAAAATATGTTGTTTTTATCAATGACAATGAAATAAACAAAAAAAAGAAAATCAATTTTTCGAAGAATTTCCTTTCTTTTAATGTAGAATTTACATTGCCAATAGGTGAAATCGTTAGGTATGAATTACCTATTGATATAGGTACCCAGCAAAAACATGGTAATGACAGGTCATTACCATACGGATTACCAAGTAATGATAGGTCATTACCTTTTGCATTACTTTAAAATACAAAACAATGACTTACCGATAATAAGTTATAGAAGTACTTATATATTCGTGCAAAGTAATCACTTACTGGTAATTGATTAAATAAGTACTGATTAAGTCTTTTTTATATTAACATTTTATTTATAAATTTGTTTTGAACTAAATAGGAAATTTTCCAAGGTAAAAAGTTTTATTTTGCCAATATGACCAACTATTTTACAATGTAGGGTAACCACTTATTTCCTAACTTCTGAGTAACCACTTATTCTATCTTTGTGAGTAACTACTTATTCTTTTACTATGGGTAACTCGTTATTCGCACTTTTTTTGTAAGCGAGAGGGTAATGACCACCCATGAATTTTTGGACATCGCGAACAAAAGTAATGTTGCGAGTAAATAGCCTGGTAAGTAGTGAAACCCTTTGTGTGCTACTTACTCGCTTAATTACTCGGTAATGTCTGTTTTTGCTGGGTAATAAAACTATTTAAATTAATATCAAACAAAAATAGGCTACCTATGCAGGGGTATGGCATCACCAAAAACAAAAGTTATAACGACATCGTTATCACTAGATGGCACTTTGTTCAAAAAATTGACAATTTTCTGTTTTTATTTAAATTGAAATAATAATAAACAAAACAGCAAAACAAAAAAAAGGAATTCTCAAATTTTATTATTTGAACATATTTTGCGCTTGATTTTTTCTTATTTTGCGCAGTTTTCAGCAATTTTTGACTTTTTAAATATAGGCTCAGCTGATACTAAAGTGATACTAAATAGTTGCTTAGGTGATACTAAATTTCAGCGCCCCCTACCGGTGAGTAGTGTAAGTTTTGATTTCCTATCTCTATAATTAATAGTCTCTGTACCTATGCCAGCCAATGCAATATTCCCTTTAGTATTTTTTTGTGTGTATATTTTTGTAACAAACTGAGAGAATTGCATACTCTTTATTCATGTCAAAAACTCCATGTTGAAAAAAGTACTTAATGGTGAATAATCCTAATACCGACCATTATCGAATCTGGTCCTACATTAGGCAAAATAAGTGCGAAAATTGACAACATCGAACCCTGGTGGCACAGCCTAAAGGTGACCTCTCCAATGTCCTGTCCGACTAGGATTACGACTCCTAAACTTATAGTTTTCTTGCTGAAACCCTTATTTCATAAATATTTATTTACCACTTTCGTCTATCGCCAATTTTGTAATAAATTTGATAGATTATAACATTTTTCTTGTATAATCACTTAGGTGGTGTTTCCAAATAACGTTTTGTCTTAGACGAATGAAAATACAAAAACAAAATGCATGTAGTCACTTATTTGTTTGACAATGAACGTTTCCTTGAAACCCCATATAACTAAGATGGTGTTTCTGGATGACGTTTTTGGTCACACGAACGAAAATACAATAACAAAATACATGCAATGCAAAAACAAAATAAATGTGGTCACTCATTCGACGAACGACGCACGTCTTGTAGAAACCCACCTTAAGTGATTACTATTGCGTACATATACAATTATTACACGAATTTAGTTTTAAAACTTGACTGAAAATACCAATAATAAGAGAATTCTTTAGTTAATTTTCCCTGCTTTTTATCCCCACTACAATAATTTTGCTTCGTTAATTGATTATAGATAAATCAAAGTAAAATAAAGTAGTAACAAATAAATTTTAATGGTCTTGATATAATTCCTATTAATATTTCCATTTGCATTTTTGCAATTTATTTTAATTACGTTTAAAATAGCGTAAAATTATTATAAACCCAAAATTTTCAAATTACATAACAAAAGGCCTTAAAATGTGTACAAAATATTTAAACACTCGTTCATATATAAAATAATTAAAATAGTTTATTTATCACAACTAGTTGCCAACTAGTTTTTATAAGGTTCAATAAACTTTTTGGCTAAAAAATGAATGCTGCAGCAACGTAAATTGAAAAATATATCACCAAAAAAAAATGCAACATGATTGAGTAATACATTGAGCGGACTTACCAGAAAAAACCGATGCTGCTACAATTGAGATGTAGCGCTTGATGAGTTAGTTAATTTGTTAAATGAAGCATATTGGTCCCAAACGCAAAAAATTTTAATATTTATGGATCTTCAGTCCTAATCAGGAAAAAATTTACAAAACTGATAGATGAGGACCTAGGCTTTAAGAAAATAATTTTTATATTCACCCTGTTTTAACATAGGGCGAGCTACAAAGTTTTTAATTTACCAATATCGGGTGATTTAAAATGATTTTAGACTTTTTTACTCTACTCCACAGTGGGGTGTTTTCGAAATATTTTGTAAATAATTCAGCCCTTTCTTTATTAAAAAACATTCTATTGCAAAATAAAAGCTTTACATATTCACAAAAACTTACCAAAAATGATTTTTTCGGATATTCGAAAATTTTATCCGATTAAGTTGAAACTCGTCACACCTTATTTGGAGGTAATTTTATTGAAAATTGTAAAATTTTGAGGAAATCGGTTGATATTTACACATAGTTTACATGCAACATTCTATTTTTAAAGGCACATCTACACGAGAGATAAAACTTCTAGAGATAGAGCAAAAACACCTCTAATTAGCTCTATTGTAAATGAGTTATTTAGAGATGTTTTTTGCTCTATCTCTAGCAATTTTATCTCTCGTGTAGATGTGCCTTTATGAATAGAAATATCTCATTTACACGACATTTGTAGGTAAACATGTCTAAATATCAACTGATTTTCTCCAAATTTCGAATATTTCAGTGAAATACTATGTGACGATTTTCAACCGAATCGGACACAATTTTCGGATATCCGAAAAAAACATTTTGTTTATGAATATGTTAAGCTGTTATTTTGCAACAAAATATGTGTTAATGATCGTATAGTAATTAAGTTTTAGACTAAGGTGGGTCTAGCTATTCTTTATATAAAAAAAAAAAATGAGATAAGATGAAACAAATCCCACAAATCTAAAAAAACTGTAAAAAATTTCCAAAATTGGGATTTTTACTCTTCTTGTCCACACTTAAAGGGATGTTAAAAATTGACAAATACAGTCATATAAGGACCATAGTGGGTATCTTTTCCCGCTTTTAGTTTCTAAATTCTAACTTAGAGAAAAAAAGTCTTAAAATTGAATAAAAAAATTCTCAATTTCGGGATGGTCTGGGGAAGGAAATCTTGATAAATGGAGAATATTTTTTTCATTAAGCACCCTACGGGGAAAGGGACCGGTCCCAGATGACACGCAGGATAGGTCCCAAGGGGGCGGAGACCGATCGTTGATCGGTCTTTTTGTTTGAAATAGACATATCACTTTAACATGGCGTTGTCATTGGAAATGACCAATTGCCACAGTTTAGACACATTGTGGTATTAAGGTGGTGTGTCTAAAAATAGCTTTTCAAATAAACTAATAAAAAATTAAGAATTAAAAATAATCTACTTGGCGTCGAAGTAGGGCTCGATAACACAACCTTCTGCTTGTAAGGCAAACGCTCTACCGTCTGAGCTAACGTTGCTTATGCGTGATGGCTCCCTGATGGTTAAGTTATATGTTTTTCGTTTCTGTTCAAATAAAAAAGAAAAAACAAACACACACAGAGCAAATAAAAAAAACGTGGAAAAGAAAAAAATAGAAAATAAAACAACATTAACCAACACACAAATATGGTGGAAGTGCCTTGATTATGCCACCGATTGACAGGTTCCTTAATGGCAGTTGACTTGTTTTTTGCGTTGGCCATAATTAAATTGAAAAATCAATTAAAAATCAGAAAATTACCTCAAAAGCTCTGATAATATAAATAAAAATTTTAAAAATTCCCCTTAAGTTAAAACGAAAAGTTAAATGAAATACCAATTGTTAAAACTAAAACAGCTTTAACATTAAAAAAAAACGTTGAAAATACAAAACTTAAAATTTCTTAGCAAAACATTATAGAAATTTAAAATAAGAGCTAAAATAAGCAAATCGTGAAAAAATAAATTTAAAAATAAATAAAAGAGTAAAATAAATAAAAAATATTTTTAAAAATATGCCGCGAATTTTCTTTTTTATTTCGGTATCCGTCAAGTTTTTTTAAAAGCAACAGTGAAAATAACAGATCAGAAAATACTTAGAAAATTAATTCATTTTCTAGTTAAGTGTTGTTTTTTCAAACGCGTCAATAGACCAAATGCAATTAATATTGTAATTAATATGCATTTTTTATTAATTCTTAATTATGTAGGTTTAAGGTTAAGAAGAAGAATAAACATTTTTTCAAAGCTATAAACACATTATTAATCTGCAAATCAGACTAGATCTAGTTTCTGCCTTTTTCCTTTGGACAGGCGTCATCAGTGCTTTTCCATTAAATTGTATTATTGTTTATATTTATTGTCAGATTGTCTCTATATTTGTTCATATTTGTACTAAATTAGTAATATGCCTTCGGTTGACCGGTCACGGGATAGGTTCTTGGAGGGCAATTGACTCCTCATTCCCCGTAGGGCACATCCAAAGAAAACATACTTTCAGAAAAATATAAATACTATATCGTCGGCTTGCCTGCAAGTAGTGCTATGTGTTATTTAATAGATTTTCAGGAGAGCAAAAAACTGCTAAAAAATAGGCTTTTTTATATTTTATTGTCATATGCCTTAATGATGATTTTAGTAAATGAGGTCGTGAATCATTAAGGCGTATGATTTCAATAAAATATCTTAAAAGGCTATTTTTAACAGTATTTTCACTCTCCTCAAAACTAGTTAAACAACACATAGCACTACTTGCAGGAAAGCCGACAATATGTGTTCTTAAATAAACTTTTAATCTGGAGGCAAATGAGTCTTGGTACTGTTTGACCCAAAAATAACTTAACTTTTAGTTAATTTAATTTTTCTAGCTATTCTTCATATTAAAACAAAGAAAAAATTGAGATATGATGAAACAAATCCCACAACTCCAAAAAAACTGTAAAAAATTTACAAAATTGGGATTTTTTACTCTTCTTGTGCACACTTAAAGCGATGTTAAAAATTGACAAATACAGTCATATTTATAAGGACCATAGTTAGAACATATTATTCTTAGCATACAAAAGTAATCGAATGTCGAATAATGTTTTGACAGTCTGTACATCTCTATGTTTTGTTTTTAATTTTATTTTTAGGATACACTCTAAAAAATGTTTGTAAATTTACTACTATAAAATGGGTAAAATTCTGTTTAATTTTACGAAAATTCGGTAAATATAAACAAAAAATGCGTAAACTTTTTTTGTACACACTTTCATACGCAATAATACACACACAAAGTATTTTTAGACGTTATGTGCTTATAAATAAAATTACTAAAATTACTATTGTTTTGTTAAAAAAATTTTTACGCACAAAGTTGGTAAATATACTATCCAATAATAGTAATAAATACTCTGACATTTCAAATTGGAAAAAATTGAAAAAAAATTATAAATATTAAAAAAAAAAACCGAAAACGGATTATTTTTTGTGAATTACAACATTTCCACAAACACATTAGAGTCTGGAAATAGCAACATAAGCATGAAATTGTTTTTGGTAATTATTATTAACGCATGTGGTAGTCTAAACCTCATTTCAAAATTGAAAACGCCGTAAGAGAGACAAGGCCTACGCAGGAACTACTGGGTGCAATAACTCCTGCTCGACAAAATGCCTTCTTTGCAAGGGAGCCAGTCAACCAACAAGCGTCAACAATAACGGGAGAAAACGCCGTAAGAGAGATACGGCCTAGGTAAAACAACTGGGTGTGATGACTCCTGCTCAACAAAATGCCTTCTTTGAAAGGGAGGCAGTAACCGTCAACAATAACGGGAGAAAACGCCTTAAGAGAGATATGGCCTACGCAGGAACAACTGAGTGCAATGACTCCTGCTCAACAAAATGCTTTCTTTGCAAGTTAGGCAGTACTCAATGAATACCGACTTTGTTGAGCAGGAGTCATTACACTCAGTTGTTCCTGCGTAGGCCATATCTCTCTTAAGGCGTTTTCTCCCATTATTGTTTACGGTTACTGCCCCCCTTTCAAAGAAGGCATTTTGTTGAGCAGGAGTCATCGCACCCATTCAATAGTTATAACAAATTTTTATATGAATTTTATACAAATGCCTTAAGATCCCAAAACGACTAATTTGGACATAAACGATTATGAGAGAATGACTCGGATATTATTATTAATAAAGTACGTACTAAAAATTAATTTGTTATTTTATTTAAAAAAATTTTTGGGTGGTGCTTAAAGTTAGCACACCTGTTGTAAATGTACGCATTATATTTTATTTTTACGCACTTTCTGTGGATTTTTGCGCATTTTTTGTGGATTTTTACTCACATTTACACGTGAAACGTGCTTTTTTACACACAAATTTAGTAAATTAACACACTAATTTCAAAATTTCATTTAATTTTTACGCACTTTCAATGTAAAATTACAAATTATTTGTGCACCAACTTAAACACAATGTGCGTATTTTTTTTCAATTACGCACATAGAGTAAATTTATCCAATTTATAGTAGGAGTTCAGTTTCCTACTATAAGTTCGGTAAATTTCAACAGAATTTAATTAGAGTGTACGCAATTGTTGTAGCTTTTTTCAGTTTGATGGATGAGGGTTGTTGGAATCTGCCCATTCTAGGGAAAGGATGGCTTTAGTAAATCATTTAATGCCTCAAAATGAAATAATTAACTCCCCGCTCCAAACTTTATTAAAGGTTTAAAGTTAATGAGTAACATCTATAAACCTATATTATTAGCTTCATTATTAAGCAAATATGAATACTGTTTTTCACAACTTAGCTTAAAATCCTGCAATAAGACTGTTGTAAAAGTGTATGAATTACTCTGTTAATATGGAGGCAAATGAGTCTTGGTACCGTTTCACCAAAAATAACTTAATTTTCCTTTTTAATTTTCAAAAAATATATTAGCCGTTTTTTCTAATCACTTGGATTTAATAAATCCAAAAAGTATTTATAAAAGTGCTCAACAGATGGCGTTAGATTCTCCCTATTTTAAAAAGCATTTTCTGTCCGACACTTCTTTCACCCTAATTTTTAATACCGAATTCGATGATGAAGGATTTTACCTTAACTTTTAATTTTTAATTATGTTTTATACTGAATTTAGACAGAGCAAAAACCAGCTGGTTTTTGTACAAATCTAAATTGCAAAAGCCAAGTCATTTACACTGGCTATTTAGTTTTTCTTTGTCAGAACACTTTTTTATTACTCACTTTTCTTTCTTTTTTTGTTCTTAAATTAATGTAAAAAAATTATTAATATATTTAAAAGAGAATAACAACACACACTTTCAAACTAAACTAGAAATATTCTTAAAAAATTACAAAATATTTTTTTGACGCTTGCTTTACTCCTATATTCGTTGTAACAGAGTGTATCGAAAATTAATTATAAATGATACCGGGTGTATCAAAAATGCACATTTCAGATATTTTTACTTGGTTTTTGGCAAAAACCAGGTAGAATCTGGTTTTCAGTTTGTATGAAAATTGTATGGAAAAACTGAATTAATTTTGTAGTTTGCGGCTCAAAAACTAAAAATGACCAAAAACTACTAGTTTTCGCCCAGTCTAAATACACTATTATATAAAACAGCGATAAAAGGTCTGCCTTTTCAGTTTTATCACTTCAATTTATATTTTTATACAATTGAAAAATTCCATTGCAATATTTAATATTCACTAATTGGATTTAATTAAATTACTTACTGTATACTGAAAAATTAGTGTAGTGTAGTTTTTTTTTCTAAACATATTTCATAAAAAAAAACTTAATAAAAACCTTTTGTTTGTTAGTTTTTAAATTTTTTTGTTTCTCTTTTAATTTTTATTCGTATTTTTTTCTGACATTAAATTAATAAGCTGTTTCATATATTTGTGCTTTTATTATGGATTTATTAAATTCAGCTTTTTTTTGGATTTAATAAATCCACTTTTTGTATGAAGAATTCTAAATTCAGGTGATTAAAAAACATGCTAATTGTATTTAAATTTTCTTTTTAAAATAAAACATTTAGTTGCAAATATATTTGGCTTTGCCATTGAAAAAGAATCGGACTAGATTATTCCAAAAATGCAAAATTTTAATTTTCAAATGCGAATAACTTTTATATTTTAAGAGATATCCCACGTGGAAGCATGCTTATTGTAGGGCTTTACTAGCAGATTACAAAAATAATACCGTTTTGAAAACTGGTTCAAAAATCCAAAAATGGCAAGCTTTCAAAATGTTCACATCCTCGAGGTACCCTAGTTTCGAATCCAATAGCGCAGCTTCTGGTGGGTCTGTAGGATTGGCCGTCAAAATTTTATCTAAGAATTACGTTTTCTGTGAAGTTTCACTTGAATCCGCCCAGCCGATAAGAAATGGCTGAGCTATTTCTAAAATATTTCGAAAACATCCCACTGTGTAGGGGAAGTGCGACACACTTGATCCTTTGAAAGACTTTTTCCCCCTCCCCCCACCACTACTATCACGGAAAGTACATAACATAGAAAAAAATGTATTCTATCGATGGGTCCAAAGATTGCGCTCATCACTTTACACTAAGGGTACTCACGACGGGTATTGCAAACGATGCAAACGTTGCAAATGATTGCAAAAAAACAACGATTGCATCAACACAACAACAAAATGTATGTATTTGCAGTTTGCTTTATTTTTCTTCATTTGCAATAAATAACCCTTTAGCAAAAATCACTTTGCATATAAGCTAAGTTGCAAATAAAACAAAACATCTGTTTTTAACATATTCGCCGCCATATTATTATTTATAAAATAAGAAATGTGATAAAAAAATTGCTTGTGATTTTTTATTAACATAAAATTTTATTTTATTTTTTTATTTATTATTTTATTATTATTTTTATGATTCACAAATTTTCTCAAAATTACGATTATTTTTACTTTTGACGTCAACAAAATCACTGTTGCCAATTTAGCTATTTTCTCGTCAAATCTAGCGATATTTTATTATTTTCAGCTATTTTCTAGTGATTTTTTTAGTTTGATTTAGCGATATTTTTAGGAAAAGAGTTGGCAAGAGTGAACAAAATAGTTCATACAGCAAATATGCAATTGATCTTAAAAAAGACGCTCATGATATGTTACAATTTGCATAGCAAATTGCAAATATGCACATGTACCATCGTGAATACCCTTACTAATTTTACTTTTTTTAGGTTTCTTTAACTTCTGGGCATCATCACCTGTATTTTTTCATTTCTGTTATTTTGTGCTCTTACTTAGAAAATGTTTCTGAAGTTCCTATTTTAAATACAAAAATGTTGGTTATATAATTTAAAACACTATTGTGTAAAGTGACATTACCTATACACATGATCCCTTTTTTTAATACACTTGATCCTTCCTTAAATACACACTTGATTCCTTCCCAGGGATCAAGTGTCTATTTGTTGGCAAAAATGCTTTTAATTAAACAATCGAATATTATTGGACAAATTAACTGTATCCCAGTGTAGAAACGGTAGTGACATATCATTATTTTTTGGACTACCAGTAATGACACCCAGTTACCTTCTGCATTATTTTAAAACATATATTAATGAGTTACTGATTGACTTATTTTTTTCAATATTTCAAATAGAAAATAATTTTCTAGATTTTTTTTAAATTTTTTGAAATCTATTTTTAGACTCAATATTTTGTAAACACTGGTAAGGATATATGTAACCACATATTTTGTGATTTTTTGTATGTTGGCGAGTAAGCGTACTTGTGTGCAGCAGGTCAATTACGTTTTTATTTATTAAATATTACATGTCGATATAGCTGAGATGGTAGAGTTATTGACTGGCAATCTGTAGACCCAGGTTCGATTCCCGCAACAGAAAATTTTATTAAAAAAAAAAAATACAATAAAAAATATTTTTTTTTAGAAAATTTATTTTTTTGAAAATCTATTTTTAAACTCATTATTTTTGTCAGTACTGGAAAGCACATAGGTAACGATATATTTTTTGATTTTTCGTATGATGGTGTGTAACCTTAACTCATTACTTTTCGCGACATCGCCATATAAAGGTAATAAGAAATGTAATAACAAAAGTAACTACCTACCATTACCAAGTATGTAGTTACATAACCACATATCTGGTAATGATTTTCTACACTGGGATATTGTACGTAATTTTTATTAAGCATGAGTTGCCTACATTACTTTTAAGCTAATTTCGCTTAACAAAATCGCTTACAAGGAAGGTCTGTGCAGATTGCTCACTCAGATTTTAAAATTTGTATATGTGGTAGAGAAGATGGAAAAATAAGCAAGTGAACCTTCCTAGCGGTCCAATCTGATATTTAAGGGTTAAAAAGTGGGATAAAAAATTACCCGGTTTTTCGTTTTTAAGGTTTTTGTTCATGTTTACAAGGAACTGTATACAAATTGGATACAAGATGAAAAGTATTTTCAAGATCTATGAAGCAGTCTACTAAAAGTACTAAAGAGTTTTCAAACAAAAAAGATTCGAATAACTTTGAAACTCACTTCTATCCCATAAATTTCAATTTAAGCCGATATGTTTAGAAACGGAAGTTATTTAATTTTGTACCTATCCCAACCGGACTTGGTTCCAACCGAATGGTTCGGTTGCTGTAACCGATAATTCGGTTGCCACAATCCAATATCTGTTGTTCCAACTGAAATATGGCTGTGGCAACCGAAATGGGGTTGTGGCAACCAAAATATTATTAGTTCGGTTGCTGTAACCGATAATTCGGTTGCCACAATCCAATTTCTGTTGTTTCAACTGAAATATGGCTGTGGCAACCGAAATGGGGTTGTGGCAACCAAAATATTATTGAAATAACCGGTTGCAGCGGTTGGAACCAAGTTCGGTTGGGACAACAATTTTTTTTTTTTTTTTGTATCCATATTTCGTCGAAATCTGAAGGAACCCAAAAACATAAAAACTACAAGAATAAGGTTTTTTCATATGTAATCTTTTCAATCTAAGACGAATTTTATTTTCGAAAACATATAACTAAACACCAACTGTAGAAACGGTAATGACATGTCATTATTTTTTGGACTACCAGTAATGACACCCACTTACCTTCTTCATTATTTCAAAACATATAATAATGAGTTACTGATAATGACGTACTTTTATCATTATTTCAAATAGAAAATAATTTTCTAGATTTTTTTTTTTAATTTTTGAAATCTATTTTTAGACTCAATATTTTTCAAACACTGGTAAGGATATATGTAACCACATATTTTTTGATTTTTCGTATGTTGGCGAGTAAGCTTACTTGTGTGCAGCAGGTCAATTATGTTTTTATCTATTAAATATTACATGTCGATATAGCTCAGATGGTAGAGCTATTGACTGGCAATATGTAGACCCAGGTTCGATTCCCGTACCAGCAAATTTTATTAAAAAATACAATAAAAAATATTTTTTTTTATATAATTTATTTTTTTGAATATCTATTTTTAGACTCATTATTTTTGTCAGTACTGGTAAGCACTTAGGTAACGATATATTTTTGGATTTTTCGTATGCTGGTGTGTAACCATAACTCATTATTTTTCGCGACATCGCCATATAAAGGTAATAAGAAATGTAATAACAAAAGTAACTAGTTACCATTACCAAGTATGTAGTTACATAACCACATATCTGGTAATGATTTTCTACACTGGGCAGTTCATGAATCGAAACAATGTCATACGACGTTTTTAAACAATTAGATTTAAAAAATACGATACTGTCCATAGCCAATATAGGGGCCACAGGCAGCAAATAAGTAAAGACATAGTAAAAATTAGTATTTTTTTATATTTTTTTTAGAAATAAAACGCTTTGACTAAATCATTTAGATCTGATGTATAAATTTTAATAAATACTTTTTTCTTGTATACATTTGATCCCCGGGATCAAAAGTCTTCGTAAACACACTTGATCCCCGGGATCATGTGTGTTACATATAGGGATCAAGTGTATTCATGGTATAACACACTTGATCCTTTTATAGCGATTTTTATTTTTAATTATTACTAAAAAAGTTATGAAGCCAGAATATTTTTGTCAGAATAGAAAATACCTATTTCAGAAAGCTTTCAGAAAAATATTAAAAGAATAAAAAATATTGAATAGTTTAGAAGATATTCAACTTCAACTTTTTCCGGATCAAGTGTGTCGCACTTCCCCTACTCGTAGGCTACGAGAAAAAAAAATATGATTTAAGTTTCGTGTTAGCACTTAAAGTTTACAACATTTAGTTTACTAAATATTTATTATAAAATTAAAAAAGGTTTATTTATTTTTCTGCCAATTATAATTAATTATCAAAAGAAAATAAAAGATATTTTTAAAAACTTGGAGACAAAATTTAATGAAGAAACCACTTTTTGCAATAAAGCTCATTTTAAGGATACATTTCAAAGTCTTGACTTAACTAAAGTATCGCTGCTAAATGGCTTGAGGTAAAAAAGAATATTAAAATAGAGTATCTGCGAAAATAATTTTCTTAAAGCTTTGGTCCTTCTTTTAAGTTTTTGGGTACTTTCTCCGATTTTATCAGTCGTTTACAGGCTCCATAGTTATTACCATATTCTTTTGGGTTTGGAACCACTGTGCGATGCAACTTTTATTATACACTGATGTTTCTACACTGATGTTTCTAACTACCAAAAATTATAGATATAGTGGACCCACTTTATAGTAAACCGTTGTATGTCTTTAGTTGTTTTCTTAAATAACTCTCATTTATTTTTCCCTTGAAAAACAACAGTAATTACAGTTAAAAACAACAACTACTGATTACTACACAAACAACTCTCATATAGTAACTCGCAAACTTTTTTGAGTGCATAACATTTTCATTACTATTACTTTGTGTAATAGAAATGTAGGTGAAAGTTATATCTTCATTACAATGAAAGTTTTGTATTCATTGCCATTACATAAAGTAATGGTTTGATTTTCATTTCCATTACCTTTTTGTAATATAATGAAAAACAAAAATCATTAATTGTAATGAAATAAAAAATAAATCATTACTTTACTAAAAGCGAAATACATTTAATTTTTTCTATACTTGTAGTCGCGCCTTTATTGGGCTTATTCGTTATTTGGGCTTTTAGCGACGAATCGGCATACCATGAATTCAAATTAAAGGACACGGAAACAGAAATATATTTACCTTTGCATAAAATAATGGTAATGAAAATCTATGTCTAATTTTGCAATGAAAATTTAAATTAATTTCATAATATTTACTTGATATGAAAAAACATTTCATTACAATTGCTCGAATGTAATGGAAATTAAAAAATATTTCATTACAATTACGTATATGAGGCATTCCACACCAACTGCCCCGCTACTGTAAAACATATGTCCCCTGTGGGAAAACAGGGTCAGTTGTAGTGAGAGTACCTGTCCCGTGACCGGTGAAAACATGACTGGTCTGAAGGAACGTGCCCTGTGACCCGTCTCGTGACGGGTGAAAACAGGACCGGTCTGCATGGACCTGTCCCATGACTAGTGAAAACAGGACCGGTCTGAAAGTACCTACCCGGTGACCTGTCCCGTAACCGGTGAAAACGCAACTGGTCTGAAAGTATCGGTCTTGTGACTGGTGAAAAGAGTACCGGTCTGAAAGTATCTGTCCCGAGACAGGTGCAAATGGGACTGAACCAGTGGTACAAATATTAGAGTTGTCAATTATGCCTGAATTGTAATGGCAGAGAATTTTCCGACCAAACTTCGTGGAAATATTTGTAGATCTATGCCAAAGAAATATTTTTATAGCTTTGCAGCAGCTCCTAGCGGAGATATTGGGAATTAAAGTTCGAACGTTAACATGCTGCCGGACCCGAGCGGGTTAAGATTTTTTTTAATTTTATTTTTGTATTATTTCCATAACTAGACTCAACATAAAAAATACATAAAAAACTTACATCTAAATTGGTACTTAATAGGGCAAGGAATTCCATGCAAATGCATTATTTTTTCGATAGTCCCAAAGTAATGTGGACCAAAAATTTATCCGAATTATCAAATTTAGAATAATATGACATTGTTTCGTAGTTGCATATTTTGCCAAAAATGCATGTTTTTACATAGTTTGGACAGGTTCTTTTTCGTCAGGTTCTTTTGTCTCAGTCATGTGACTCGTTCCTCTGCGTCAGTTCTGTGACAAGTTCTTTTGCGTTGGTCCTGTGACAAGGGGCAATTGACCCGCTCCTAGGACAAGCCCATATAAAAGTTACCGGTCCCTTTCATATAAAATAACCGGTCCAAGGACCGGTCATATGACGTGTCCGGTGACCGGTTGCTTTTCCCACAGGGTATTTACTGGATGTATAAAGGCTATTGACATAGTAAAATTTCTGTTGAGTTATTCCTGCGACAGGTTCATTTACGTCAATCCTGTGTCAGTCCTGTGACTTGTTCTTTTGCATTTGTCCTGTGACACGTCACAAGGGGCAATTGATCCCCTCCTAGGACAAGCCCATGTAAAAGTCACCGGTCCTTTTCATATAAAAGAACCGGTTCAAGGACCAGTCACGTGATGTCTTCGGTGACCGGTTCCTTTTCCCACAGGGTATTTGCTGGATGTATAAAACTCTATTGACATAGTCAAATTTAAATGGTCATTTGATATTTCGTCAGGTTTCTTTGAAGCGGTATTTTCACCTGTATTTCTACTATTTTAAATGGGTGCGAGGCTTTCGATCAAAACTATAGGCAATATATGTAGGTAAAAAATTCGCCTTTTCTAAGTTGTTTTAAATCTACCTATATACAATGCTATATACACTTTCCCATATAAACAAAACAATTTTTTCTTCCTCCATTTTACCCCCTAAAGCACCGTAAGTTGTTTGAGTTTCACATGAAAAAACTGTTAAGGTCTCGTTACTAGATCGTAAATGTAACGAGAACGAGTCGTAACGTGGTATTTTATTTTTGCTAAGTTACTCAAAATATGTAACGTGCTATTAAGGATTGATAAATTTGATTTTCAGAATAGTACCAACCAGTTTAAAAATAGTACCAAAACTTGCACTTTTTTATAAAATAACAAGCAAGAACTTTCATAAAAATTCATTGTGGATTATATTTTATCCCTGAAAATCGGATTCAATTTCATTTTAAATCTAAAATAATTTATAGTCGATTTAGCTCATTTGATTCATTAAATCATTAAATTAGTTTTTATTTACTTAATTTGTTTACTTTTCAAATATAATATTTTATGTGTTCGTTTTAAACAAAAGTTTTTGTATGAAAATTAAAAAAAAAAATTTATTGTTTTTGCACAATTAATTTCTTTTTTAAATAAACTGGATTTCTATAGAATATTTGGAAATAACAAAAATGTGCCAGTGTACCAATAAAATTTTGATTGTGCCAAACATTGTACAATTGTGCCACAAATTCCATCACTGATATGCAACTAAAAACAGCTGTTTTGCTCTCTCACGTAAAAACGGAGAAAAAATTCTGTTTTCAACAGAAATGAACGGCACATTACGACTCGTGTACGTCTGGTACTCAGCACTATGTGTTTCTCATTAAGCAGGTTGAATCAGCTGATTCGTCACGTTACATTTACGTTCAAGTAATTTGGGCTTTATACTCCACATAAAAAAAAATATTTTTCACGATAATCAGTTTCACGTGAAAAGTGTGTAGAGTTTGTTTTAATTCAAATTTAATGTACAAGACTATTATTTTCTGGGGAAAAAGTGGCATTTTTTGTATATTGTGATTGTGTCTTTGTTATAAAATTAAAAAATTGTTAATTTTTCTAATTTAAATTGCAGTTTGAAGCCTTAAAATTTCGAGTAAAATTCTTCCACGTGAAAAACAACCTACGGTGCTTTAAACATGAAATTGGAGCTTTTAAAAACACGTAATCATTTATATTCTCCCCTCTATAGCATATCGAAATTTATGCGCAAACGGTTGGCCTCTGAAATATCTTCCTTGTTAGCGCTAAGTGGTCAAATCATTCGTTAAGTTGTTGAGTAGCAGATTGGTAGCGGTTGAGTGTTTGGTAAACACAACCATTTTAAACTTTTTTTTTATATTTATTTAGACACAATTATATGTATGATGAATACAAAAAAATTAAAATAAATGTAAATATAATTCGCACAAAAATTTTTAAAAAGTCAATGTACTCAAAAAAGTGAAACAAGCATATTAACTTAAATACACTCTAATAAATTTTTATTTAAATTTACTACCATAATGGTAGGTAACTGCCTACCATTTAAACATTAGAAAAACCAAAAGTGTGTAATTTTGAAAATAATGTGCCTGAAAGTGATAGACACAAAAGCTAATAAACTTTATTTTAAAATGTTTCAAATACAGACACATTGTGTGTAAATTTTAATTGCATGTGCCTGAAATTACATATCTAAATAAGTATAGGTCAATTTTTTGTACTTAAAAAATTTGGTCCATATTCACATATGTCACACAATCGCATATGTATAGGCAAATAAGGGGTTCGGGTTGAAATCCTGTGTATACAAAATGCTGTTTTCAAAATCCTGCTTTTCGTAATACTGTTTTACAAAATACTGTATAACACAATAAAATTTTGATATGAAGATGAAGATTTACTTAAACTGTGCGAGTGGTTTGAAAAAAACTACGTCAAGGGCTCATATCACCCAAAGTATTCGGGAACCTTTTGGTCGGTTTACGATGACAGTAAGAAATCCTACCCAATAACTCAAAATAGTGTGGAAGCTTGGCATAGAAGACTGAAAGCTGTTGTTGGGCGCAGAAAGTCAGGATTATACCACCTTATCAGGCAGTTGGGTAATGAGGTCGTGGTAGCTGTAAATACCATTTCAAAACGCGCGAATGGAGAAAGACGTTACATAAATTTAAAGAAAAGAAAGGCGTACACAAACATTAAAAGAGTCCCAGCAAAATCTTTCATTACCAAATAAGTAGTTATATAATAGAAATTCATAGCTCCGAACAACTTATTTTTTGGCATCTAAACTCATTATTTTTGTTTGGCGTGGTCGTTTTTATAAGTAGTCACGCTTACCCGCTCGCTTACTTAAAAATGAAAATTAAGTACCCAGTGTAGAAAATCATTACCAGATATGTGGTTATGTAACTACATACTTGGTAATGGTAACTACTTACTTTTGTTATTACATTTCTTATTACCTTTATATGGGGATGTCGCTAAAAATAATGAGTTGTCGTTACACACCAGCATACGAAAAATCAAAAAATATATCGTTACCTATGTGCTTACCAGTACTGACAAAAATAATGAGTCTAAAAATAGATTTTCAAAAGAATAAATTATATAAAAAAAATATTTTTTATTGTATTTTTTTTTTAAATAAAATTTGCTGGTGCGGGAATTGAACCTGGGTCTACAGATTGCCAGTCAACAGCTCTACCATCTGAGCTATATCGACATGTAATATTTAATAGATAAAAATATAATTGACCTGCTGCACACTAGTAAGCTTACTCGCCAACATACAAAAAATCAAAAAATATGTGGTTACATATATACTTACCAGTGTTTAAAAAATATTGAGTCTAAAAATAGATTTCAAAAAATTTTCAAAAAAATCTAAAAAATTATTTTGTATTTGAAATAATGATAAAAATAAGTCATTATCCGTAACTCATTATTATATGTTTTAAAATAATGCAGAAGGTAAGTGGGTGTCATTACTGGTACTCCAAAAAATAATGATATGTCATTACCGTTTCTACACTGGGATATTATTCGTTTGAGGTTTTTTTTAAGAATTAAATTTAATTAAAAATTAATTGTGATACTGAAAAACAAATGATACAGAATTTTCACACATAACACTTATCGTGAAAAACATTTTGCTTATAAGCACCGTAAGTTGTTCCGAGTTCACGTGAAAAAACTGTTATACTCCATATAAAAAACGACAATCAGTTTCACGTGAAAATTGTGTAGAGTTTGTTTTCACACAAAGTTAATGTACAAGATTATTACTTTTCTTGGGAAAAAGTGACATTTTATTTTTATTATTGATTGTGTTTTGTTTATTTTGATTGTGTTTTTGTTATAAAATAAAAAAAAATATCCATTTGTTTAAATTAAATTTCAATTTGAGGCATTTAAAGTTCGAGTGAAATTTTTCTAAGTGAAATTTTTCTACGTGAAAAACAACTTACGGTGCTATATGAAAAATCGAAACAACTTACTGAGCTTAAAATAACAAATTTTTAAAAATTTATTGAGGAAACGTTTTTGCAAATCAATTTTTTTCTTATTCCGCAGACTCTACAATTGTTTCTCTTTTGAAACTGTCGAGTGTATATTAAAACTTCAAAATATGATAATAAATTTTATTTTTTTTACTTCGGTATGCAACAATAGAATAGATAAATTTTTTAAATGAGAATTTGATTGAGATCTGAGGATTTTCGACACACAAGAAATTTAAATAAACTATATTTTCAAATTGGAAATTTATTTATTCTAGTTCGAGGCCAATTTCCTTATTATGAATTAATATAATAAGCACTTTTTCCAAAAACTGCTATCTGTCTTCATTAGGATATTCTCCTGACAAATACTTCACAGAGTTTTTGCTTAAAAAAAGGACATATTATGTTAATTCATAATAAGGAATTTGGCCTCGAACTAGAATTAATAAATTTCCAATTTATCAATTAAAAAAGTCGAAAAAACAATTTTTATTTTTAAATAAAAATTGAAAACCAACATTTTAACTATATTTTCGGTAAAAACTACTGTTTCCAATTATTCGACGTAGGCGGTTAACCGGTTAGAGAATTATTCGAAAAATCACTAAAATTGATTAACCGGTTATTCGGGTCGGTTATTCGAGAAAATTGGCGATTAATCGATTAATCGTTTAATGCATATTAATTACAATATTAATTGCAGCTGGTCTATATAACGCGTTTGAAAAAACTTATTTCCTTAATATTTTTATAAATAAAAATACAAAAAGCTGCCTCTTTTTGTTATATATCAACGTGGCATATTAACTCGATGTATTTAAAAAAGTTTTCATAGTCTACACACAGAAAAAAACAGGGGGAATATTACCTAAGAGCTATGTAATTATACAACTACACTCTAAAAAATGTCTGTAAATTTACTACTATAAAATGGGTAAAATTGTGTTTAATTTTACGAAAATTCGGTAAATATAAACAAAAAATGCGTAAACTTTTTTTATACACACTTTCATATGCAATAATACACACACAAAGAATTTTTAGACATTATGTGCTTATAAATAAACACATTGTGCCTAAAATTACTATTGTTTTGTTAAATAAAATTTTTACGCACAAAGTTGGTAAATATACTATCCAATAATAGTAATAAATACTCTGACATTTCAAATTGGAAAAAATTTAAAAAAAAATTATAAATAATAAACAGAAAAAGCGAAAACGGATTATTTTTTGTGAATTAGAACATTTCCACAAACACATTAGAGTCTGGAAATAGCAACATAAGCATGAAATTGTTTTTAGTAATTGTTGTTAACGCATGTGGTAGTCTAAACCTCATTTCAAAATTGAAAACGCCGTAAGAGAGACACCTACGCAGGAACTACTGGGTGCAATGACTCCTGTTTAAAAAAATGCCTTCTTTGCAAGGGAGGCAGTCAACCAACAACCGTCAACAATAACGGGAGAAAACACCGTAAGAGAGATACGGCCTAGGTAAAACAACTGGGTGCGATGACTCCTGCTCAACAAAATGCCTTCTTTGAAAGGGAGGCAGTAACCGTCACCAATAACGGGAGAAAACGCTTTAAGAGAGATATGGCCTACGCAGGAACAACTGAGTGCAATGACTCCTGCTCAACAAAATGTTTTATTTGCAAGTTAGGCAGTACTCAATGAATACTGACTTTGTTGAGCAGGAGTCATTGCACTCAGTTGTTCCTGCGTAGGCCATATCTCTCTTAAGGCGTTTTCTCCCTTTATTGTTGACGGTTACTGCCTCCCTTTCAAAGAAGGCATTTTGTTGAGCAGGAGTCATCGCACCCATTCAATAGTTATAACAAATTTTTATATGAATTTTATACAAATGCCTTAAGATCCCAAAATGACTAATTTGGACATAAACGATTATGAGAGAATGACTCGGATATTATTATTAATAAAATACGTACTAAAAATTAATTTGTTATTTTATTAAAAAAAATTTTTGGGTGGTGCTAAAGTTAGCACACCTGTTGTAAATGTACGCATTATATTTTATTTTTACGCACTTTCTGTGAATTTTTGCGCATTTTTTGTAGATTTTTACGCATTTTATGCGTACATTTACACGTGAAACGTGCTTTTTTACACACAAATTTAGTAAATTAACACACTAATTTCAAAATTTCATTTAATTTTTACGCACTTTCAATGTAAAATTACAAATTATTTGTGCACCAACTTAAACACAATGTGCGTAATTTTTTTCAATTACGCACATAGAGTAAATTTACCCAATTTATAGTAGGAGTTCAGTTTCCTACTATAAGTTGGGTAAATTTCAACAGAATTTAATTAGAGTGTACATAATTTTCAAAATATATACATGTGTAGTGGAAAATATCCGAAAACTTATATATATTTTGCTAGAAATTTGTAAAACTTACTTCGAACTTATGTAGTTGTATAATTACATAGCACTTAGATAAAGTTCCACCTATACCTATATATGAAAAAGTCTGACTAACTTGCTGCTAACTTTTTTACACACCAATTCCCATAAGGGGAATATGCTTTTTGATTTTGTATACGGGGGCTAATATTTAAAGAATTCAACAATAACGGATTTATACAATAACGTCTTTAATAATTATCCATTATCAACAGTAGCCTGCGGCTGGTAGTGTGTAGGACGTGAAATCTTGCTGCCCTCCAATACAAAGTTTTTTTTATCATTTAAATTTAATCATATCGTATTGTATTAACTTATATCCAAGTTGATCGGGACAAAACTCGGATATAAGTTGATCATTTGATATAACTTTGTATCCTTGTAAATATAATTATATCCGATTTGATATAATTTAATATAACCATTTTTCGGATGAAATTATATCCAGTTACATATTGGAAATATATCCATTCATACATAATTTTATATAAACTTTTTTTCTCGGGTATCCAATTCAAATGTTTTTCCGAAGAATAGAATCAGTATTGTAGGTAGCGGTTTGCCAAAAAATACAGAAACGTTACTATCCCATGCAAAAAAAGTATTTTGTGACTTACGTATTATACATGATTTTATCCGAAAAATGAGAACATCTTACTGTATCATATTATATCTAAATTGGTTTAATAAGATCTAAATTTTTACAATTAGACAATTATTTGATACAATTTTATATACTTTGATTGATTTAGATATAGTTTTATACAATTTGATCCGAATTTTGTCCCCACTCAAATGTATCAAATTATATATAATGTAATACAAATGTATCCAATTAGATACACTTGTATATAAAAATATGTAATTATATGTGGCATACGTAGTGACATATAGATAGATATATAATTGGATGTTATCATATATTGCACTATACAAAGTGTAATATGAAGGAAGATATATTTATATATTTAATATACAACGTTATTCAATGTTATACAAATCTATACATTGTATAACATAATATACATATTTT
The DNA here is from genome assembly GCA_949987735.1 of Leucophora obtusa. Taxonomy (NCBI): domain Eukaryota; kingdom Metazoa; phylum Arthropoda; class Insecta; order Diptera; family Anthomyiidae; genus Leucophora; species Leucophora obtusa. The sequence goes on from OX465296.1 coordinate 56,599,313, forward strand.
GCAATATATTACCACAATCAGTTTTATAAAGTCATATAAATCTATATCAAAACTTTTTTACTTGGGATGTAATGAATTTTGGATGTGAAAATTTTTACATAGCATGTGGAAAATGTTTCCAAATTCAATAAATCAAAAGAAGAACATTAACTACCCGATCAAAAAAATGTATATATAGTCATATATAGTAATATCTTGTTTTTCTTATAATATGTGAATATGGCTGAGTTCCAAAACGTCATTTGCAATGCAACTGAACAAAGTCATGCATTCGTAAACGCAATTGATGCGCATATAAAAAGCAAACTGTGCATCACAAATGTTGTTGATGCTTTGTTAACATGTTTTTATTACAAAGTAAGCAACACACTTGTTTGCTTTGTATCGAAACAGTAGTAAAACCGCAAACACTGCAATGTGTTTTGACGTTTAGGAACTCACCCTATATATGTTGTCATGAATAGCCATATATAATTATGTTTCTTATGTTGTACCTTATATAACCATATATTTTTATATATTGTCCTTTATAAAATTAGATACCAACCATATATGCTATACATAATGAGATATGACAGATCTATTGTCATATGTAATAAGAAATGATCATAAATAACATAATATATGATCACATATGGTGGCATATAAGCCATATGTTTTGAGATATAATGATATATGTCCTCTAATAAAAAATTTTCCCTTGTATGATGTAAGATATTTTTATATATGATTATATATTATATTAAATGCTATAAGATAAAAAAATTTTTTTTTACTTTTTTAACTTAATTTAATTTACTTGTAAATATTTCTTTTACAGATCTTAAAAAATTAATTCACTAACGGTTAAATTTTTTTTAAAGAAATGAAAAGATAATTATAATCTAACCAAATTTGAGTGCTGTTTTTCTGAAAACCGTGTAAAATTTGATGACAAAAATTGAAAATTTTTGACAAAATGAGCAATTTTTGTAAAATGCCCTGAAAAGCAGTCGCTCCAAACACAAACTCGAATTATCATTTTTCCAATTTATTTTTTTTCTTTAATATCACCTATTATGTGGTACAAATAGCAATCGACATCTCCAAATAAGGCATTTTAAAAAATCTTTAAAATTAATTTAAAAAAAACACGTTTTTGCATTTTTATCAAATTCGTGGATCATTTTGGATTCCAGGCTAAAGTGGGTTAATGCTATCCGATGAAGCCGAAATTCCGTGTATAAATCATTTTGAGTATATTAAATGAATAAATGGAATAAAAAATAATTTTTTTCGAAATTACGAATTTTGGGATTTTTAATAGTAATACACTTTTTTTCCAAAAGGGGCCATTTTCGTCCAACTTTCGGCACGGGTTGACGTTTTCCATTAACGTCCCATTTGGGACCATTTCCAATAAAACTGGGGGGTGTAATGACAAATCTATTTTTGAGGGACACTCTAATGTACATGTACATAAACAATTGTTCTTATCCCATTATTAATTTCGCAAATACAGACTGTTGATATTTAGACTTTTGACCCTTATAAATCGTGGCCTAGACCCTCCAACAAACATTTTTTTTATATTCTTCGCTAAAAAATTCCGTGAGTGAAAAACATTTAAGATTTTTAATTTTTGTTTTTTTGCAATAATGTTATTAATTTATTTTTTCTAAGTCATGTATATATATATAAATTTATATAACTATATATAACGCAATGACACGAACAATGTTGTCTCATATAGTCAGTCATTTTTTATAGCAGTATGTGGCTGAGTGAGTTAAGTGACCGACTACAACTGCAGAAATCTGGGTGCGAATCCTGCCGACGGAGTTTTTTTTTTTATGAAATAAATATTTTTTTAATAAATAAATATTTTTTTTTATTTTTTGTGTTAATTTTAAAATTTTATTAAAATTTAAACAATTTCAAATATATGATAGGATAAATTCTGATCTCAAATTATCCAATTCGATCTGCCAAAATTAGCCTATCCATTTGTATCTAATTGGATGTAAATTAATCCCATGGGATATTTTGGGATCTATTAGGATCTCAATTTTATATTATTGGATCTCCCAATTTTGAGATATATTTGGATCTAATTTAATCCTGTAATATATTTGTAGGATCTTATTGGATATTACTGGATATCCCAATTTTGAGATAAACTTGGATAAGATTAAATGTCGATCTATATCAAGTGAGATATGACTACATATGCTATATATAATGTTTTTTTGATCGGGTACTCAATTTTACGTATATCAAACAATAAACTAAAATTTTGTAAAAATGAGGGAATTCACTTAATTGTGAATAAATTCGAAAAGAATTAATAGATTTTTATGATCGATATCTCATTTTATTGCTATTACATGTGCTTTGCGATAAAGTAATAAATCTGAACAATTTTTGCCGTTTTTGATTTTTCAAGATTTTTTTAAAACAAAAAAATTTCTTATTTTCACGTAAAAAATATATTTTTTGGTAAAATTTTTGATTATAACTCCGAAACGACTGAGCCGATTGAAACACAATATATAAACGGATTAAAGGCCATGTAAATCACAATTTTTCTAAGTTTATTTCAATAAGATCGGACTAACCCTTTTTGAGTTATCATTAATTATGTGGAGAAACTTCTAAAAAAATTGACAGCCTGTTTATTTATTACGAACGGAAAGAAATTTTCGTGTAAATAACGAACGATAAACTTTTTCGGTTTATGTAAAACGATTTATACATTTTACCGAAAGATAACGTAATCAAACAAAATTTTCCTTCCATTTTTGGTTCATCTATAATGAAACGATTTGTCAGTTAGGTCAATATTAGACGATAGCAAATTTGCTTTCGTTTTAAATAAAATGATGAACAACGAACAAAATTTTATATTTTAATTTTATCAATCTCAAATTTGACCATTTTATTCATTAAAACAGTTTACACATGTTAATTTTCTAATACATTTGAACATGCACAAAAATATACCAAGAAGTTATTGATTTTTTAAATTATTTTTATAACACTAATACTTTTTACAAAACAAAAATATATTACAAAAATTTTATTTGTTTTTGTTTATTTATTTATTTATTACAAAAATATATTTGTCAAAAATATAAAAAGGGTGACCATCGATTAATATTTTTACCAAAAATGTTAAGAAAGCTTTTAAAAATTGTAAAAATATTTTATGGCAATCCTTTTATTCAAAACAAGCAGATGACAAATAACGTAACACACGTAAGTCTAGACGAAACTAAATAAATCGTGATACATAAACCAAATATCTTACATGATTGTTCGTTTTCCTATCGTTCGTATAGCTTTCGTTTCTTTTTAGGTAAACAGGCTGTTATAATTTTACTAAAAAATTTTATAAAAAAAAACCTTTCCATAGAATTTTAAATTTGGACCATATTTGTACTACTGGAACCACAACACATCAAAGTTGTATAGTGGTTTTTAAAGCCTTTAAAATTTTTTCGATTTTGTTGCCTTGTGTAATCGCCTGTAAAATCCATCAGGGAAGTAAGGTGTAAAGTAATGCATCAGCCCCTTTGGCTACTGATTGTACATTATTTTGTAAGTTGTGGTTTTGCTGGGTTTCATAAGAGTATAATGATGATGGTGGGCTTTTCAAAGACATTTTACTTGTGATGCAAAAAATTTGGAAATTAGAGTTTTTAGTTTAATCCTTAAAAACTTCATATTTGCTAATCAAATTTGTCATTTTCTTCTCACACGGAAACTAGGCACTTAAGTAAATAAAATTTTATATAAAACTTGAAGTTATTTGCAATGGATCTGGAAATATATATATCCGGAGACAACTTTTTAATTAAAATCATTTTTTCCGGTCAATTTATCACCATAAACAATAAAATTTACTATTAAATACCATTTCTAACAAGGCAAATCCTTGGCCTGCCTTGATATAAGGTGGAAAAACTAAGGGGGCCGAGTTTTGGCCTTATGTAAAGCATTTCAAGCTCGATTACAATTCAGTTCGTGTCATTAGTAAAACTAAACAGTTTTCCTTATGAATTCACAAAACAAAAGTAAAAAGTTACAAAAATTGTTCTGAGCAAGGACATGCGGATCTAGTTCTAAATTTTTATATATTTTTTTACATATTTTTAAATATACAACACAGAATTGTAAGTGTGAAGCTATTCACTTGGTGTCTAGTTAATACGCATTTAAATAGTGAAAAAAATTATGAACAACTGTTTTATTTCTTTTATTTCAATACCCTAGCAGTGTTAGTCAAGTTTCATTGAACACATACTGGCTTCCTTAAGCGGAGAATACATGCAGGAATATTGAGTAAGGAACAAAAAATATCAAAAAATTTTGATAACACGAATTGCACGAATGTCAACATGAACATTAACATACACAAATGAACATTCGTAAAAGATTGTCATTTTTTCACGAATGTTGCATTGGTAGTGTTACGTCTCCAGGTATTACTCGGACGACCCCTTCTTCGGCTGCCTTGGGGATTAAATTCAAGCGCTCTCCCTGTGATGTTGTCAGGAGGTTTATGAAGAGTGTGACCTAGCCATCTATATTTGCGAATTTTTATAGACTCTGTAATCTGCGGTTGTTGGGTTCGAAACCAAAGCTCCTCCTTACTAATTGTTTCCGGCCAGAACATTTTCAGGATGCATCGAATACATCTGTTTGCAAACGACGTTTCAGCTGTTTTATGTTGTTTTTCTTAGCAGAGATCTGCGCCAACCAGATTAATCGGTTGCGGTGGCTAAATAAAAAAATTGCAGCGGGGGCTTAAAGCTGGCTGTGAGCCAAAAGCTGATCAGCTAGCCAACTTTAAGTTGACACATACAAAACATCGGCTTAACGGTAAAAAAAGAAAATTAAAAAAAAATATATACTTTTTTTAGATTTTTATCGTGTAAAAACAATTTTCGACTGCGGCGGTGACCAAAATTAGACGGCAGCTAGGCTTAGCCGGTTTAAGCCATTCGTCGCAGATCTCAAAATATCAGCTGTCAACTCGCTGTCACTTAACGGATAACAAAAATTCTGTTTTCAACAGGTTAATCCGGCACGGCACGTTTCATTACAGACAAACTAACGACTCAAATGCTTTTTGATAGAACAAAAACAAATCAGCTGATTCGTCAGGGCACGTTACGTACAAACTAATTATACCTTAAGAATTTTTAAAGAAACATTACAGGAGGAGGTTCTTAAAAAACCAAAAATTTGTTGAATAGTGTAATTGGCCCTAACTATTAAACAATATTTTAATTTTATTTTATTTTTGAATATGCGGGTTTGTTTATTTTGCAGATGGAACCCTTAAAAAATATAAATTTTTTTTAAATATTTTTTTACTTGCGACCTGTTTATACCTTTATCATATAAATAGGCCCAGTGTTCCGTGTTGAAGTGAGTAAAATTACATATATCTGTAAACCGCCCAGTCAGAAAAATACAATTGGAAAAGCGATGGCAAAGCACTTTAGCAGGTGGTACAAATACTGGCGTAAAGTGCTTTCGCATTCCCAAAATGATAACATCATTAGACAAAAGGACCGGCTGTTCAAAAAGCGCAGGAAAAGCACTGGAGAAACAAAGTTTTCAAAGTTGAAAAACGCATGCAGAACCAGTAAATATATTTTACAAAATATAATTTGAAAAAAGTTCATGTTTGATTGTCAGACGATAGCTCAACCGATTGAGCTAACCAGACATGTAATACATGAATTAATGATAACAGCTGGACATTTTGGGGCTGAGCTAAAATGCTAGCAATGCAAAAATTTTTCGGAGCTAACATAATTTTCTAACGTTTTGTTTTTTCTTTGATATTTTAAATATTTAATAATGCTCCTAGACGAGAACAAGAAATTCTCATTGAGTTTGTAATTTAACTTAACAAATATTTCCAGAAATTCTAAAAACGTCGTCCCCTGACGATTTCCTTAGGCAAGAATGAAATCCAGATAGGACACGCCTACAACGGATTATTTTCCACAATTTGTTAAATACGTTTGGGATTTTAGCATATTTAATTCCTTTAATGCAAAAAAAGTTAGTCTTAAAGGAGCTTTTCCACAATAAAAAAAAATTATTTTATAAAACAAAAATTTTTTTTAATTAAAAGAAATTAAAAAAAAATTTGCTTGCAACCGGATTTGAACTCCGATCTTTCTGACTAAAAACTTTAACGTAGCGTCATAATTTTTATAAAACCATTGCTCTACCATTGAATTGATTTTTGTACCGAGGTGTAGAAACAATATATATTCTTGCATGCAAAAATATTATGTTTGCAAGCAAATATATTATTTTGGTTCTTCAATTGAAAACGTGCTCTGAATCTTGGGTTTCTTTAAAGGAAGAACTCCTCAGAAGCTGCGATACTTAGAGTATGAAGGGGTTTTTTAGGAAAAACTACTCAGCATCCTTAGGGTTTTATACAGCAAAAAAGCGTCATAATCGGGAGCCTTTTTTATAGGAAAAAGGTTTTAGACATTTACCCCACTTTCGCTCGCTTTCCGTCAATACGAAATGTACCTGAATGAAGAGATGGGCAAATTCATGTATCGGGCAAAATACTTTTAGGACGAAAAACTGTCTAAAAACAATCAAATTATTCGAATTTGTTATCAACAACTCAACTTAGACTAACATTATTACTTTTTTTTTGCTTTGAACCTTAATTCTTTAAATTTAACGGTTCGTTGTAATTCAAAAATCTGTGGTTATCATACACAGAGTTGAATAGAATCAGCTGAGATATCTTAAGAATTAAGGTTCAAAGCAAAAAAGAGTAATAATAACAAAGGATAAAAATAGCATTGTTAAATTTCGTTGATGTTAGTCTAAGTTGAGTTGTTGATAACAAATTCGATTTGCTTTCAACGGTCACATAAGTAGACAATTATCAAATATTAACCCACTCAAGGCGAAAGACACTGATGATGGCTTTGTAGCGAAAGCCGAAAATGCGTATTCTGTCTTGCTGGTCTTATCGAATTCTTTCAAAAATTTTTATTCTTTGTAATTTACTTGTAAAAATTGTATCATCTTTCTTTGATTTGAAAATAATTTAAACAGAAAGTGATATTAATTTATGATCTAGAGTCAAACTAAAGAGCATTCATTTATTTAATAAATTTTTAAGAAAAAGACGATCTGAGAATAAAATATATAAGAAAATATCAATCTTTGTTCTGACTATAAAACTGGCCATAATTATTGCAACTTTTAATAATAATTAATTATTGCAACTTTTAAATAAAAAAATAATTTTACAAGAAAAATGTCCTAGCATTTGAAAGGGTTTCATTCTGAAAAAATATTTTAAATTTTACAAAAGTAAACATCTAATGAGGAAACTATCCCGATGGGTTCCTTCCAACCCTAATGAAATTTGGATATGTGGTAGAGCTCTGCGGCAAACGACGCCAAAAATCCAAGTCACAACAAAACCTCCTACTATTACCCGGTAATGAGTTTTGTAAGAAGAAGTTAAGATATTTAACCTCTTACTTTTCTATTATAAAACGTATTATTTTAGCAAAGGCATGACAATCGTGGTAACTCCCTAAAAAACACTCATTACCTCTACACAGAGAGAATTCTGCTCGACGAATTTTAATGAGATTTTTGATTAAACTTATGAAGTTTTCTTTACAGAAAAACTTAAAAATTTCTTAGAATTGATGAAAAAGCTGCATACTTTTAATAAATAAAATTAAAATTTTCACAACATTTTGGGAAAAATTCTATTAATTCAATAAAAAGATTCAATGGATAAATTCCAATAAAACTTCATCGGTTTTATGTAAAAACTCAGATAATGCAGATAATTTTCACAGTGTAGGTTAAAAGTAATGAGTTTTTTTTTAGTTTAAATATTTTTTTATTTTTGTATTAAATCAAAATTAACATATTTTAAATTCTACATTTACAATTAACAAAAAAATTGTAGCTTTTAAAAACTACTTCTATTTACTTGTTAAATTCAATACAAATTTTTAATCAAAAATTAAAAGTTTTCAAAAACACCAGTTTATTTCGAATAAAAAAAACTTTTAGAACACTAGAAAATCTGCAATTGATATTCAATTTGGCTGCTATATTTTGAAATAATACGAAGAAGCATTAAAAATATTTTAAATGGGGTAATTTTTGCTTAGATGCGTGTTTTTTTTAATGAAAATATGACTCCAAATCTGATATTTTTTTTAATGTCTTAGAATTAACGAATTTCTTTTTTAAATGCAAAATTTTTCTACGGTAAAAATTCAAAAAATTTAGAATATGAGAATTTTCATATCAAAAAATATGCGAGCCAATATTATAGTAAACACTTAAATAAAACCAAATATATTTAGTTAGAATATTCTTCTACCTCAAGTCCAAATTCTAATATGATATTGTCATATTATATTTTATTTGTTGTTTCAAAAAGGGTTGATCATTTTCATGATAGACAATACAACTGTTTCGTAGCTATGACACTACTCTTCAGTTGTCTGCAATAAGAAAATGATAACTTTATTACTCTAACCGAGACATTACATAAGGTACAAAAAATCAACCAAATACTTAAGTTAAATTTTTTCCGATATTTTAAGGTATTTCTGAGCATAACTTACGGTTGAGATGATGATCCTAAGTCCACGAAATTTAAAAAATTAATTAAGAAGTTCATTTAAAAAATTTTGATAGTAGTGCACTTAAATTTCAAAACAAAAAAAAAACTTTTGTTTTAACTTTAAATATAAGGGCCAGTTCTATAGTCAGAACTAAGCACGATTGTTCTCAAAAGTAATTTCGTTTGAGATCGATCTTTGTTTTGACAATAAATCTGGCCGTAAATATTGATTCTTAAGTAAAATGAATCAAAAAATTTGTTAAATTGCAAAAAAAAATGGTTAACAATTGCAATAATAATTCTATAAAAACAAGCTCATTATAAAAAAAAAATTTTGAGAATTATCTCTTGAAAAATGTAGAATCTGTCATGTTTCCTGAACAAAGAAATTCCTTCTTGAATCCAAGAATCTACACAAAATCTCAAAATTTAAAATGCTTGTTTAATGTGAAGTTCTAAAATGTCTGTTTAAAAAATTAATCGTGTTGTCCCTTATAGCATTATTTTCAAACAAAAAAAATTTTTTTGGGTCTCAAGGGCTAAAGCCTGGGATGATCGATAAACTCCTTTTGCATGTTGAGAAACTAAAAACGATTAGCTTACGTATGCTAAACTCATAATTTAACACTATTTTAAATGAAAATTTGATGCAATTCGACCATACGTACAGCAGTATTATCGCAAAATACGGTAAAATCATAAGTGGCTGTCAAAACAAATCTACTGGTGACAGAAACAAAATAATTTGGGTTTTGCAGTGAGGGTATCTAGCAAAGTAATAATTATCATGCAGAATCCGTGTGGCAAAAACCTTGTCGATCTGTGTTATTATTGTTGATTAGATCATTTTCCTAAATTTCTCATGTTTTGTTCAGTAGTGGATAATGAAACTTCTACTGCGCTACCCTCTCGCATATTTTCATTGTCTGTCCTTAGCAAGTAAATATTACTTTGTTATTGATATTTTGTGTTTTTTAATCTACTCACTTTGTTATTGTTAACCACAACACCCACTGTGGCACTCACTATATGGTGTCATTTTCGCTTAGAAAAACCCAGACCCTTGAAAGAATTAATTGTTGAATAAAACTGCAATTATTACAAGAAAAGATATACACAGCTCCAAAGATTTTGTGGATAGTGTTAAGTAGAATATTAAGGCAATAAATTCGTCTAGCATAAGACGTGTAAGTACTTACTAGTGTTTCCAATTCTGTTAATCGATTAACCGATTCCTCGCTTAATCGAAACAAATAATTTAAAATTCAAATAATTATTCGACTCGAATAATCGTTTAAAATAAGTCGATTAACCGGTTACATTTTTAGTATTGAATTTTTTCTTTATTTTTTCCCACAACTTTATAATTTTCTTAATCTTGGCTAAGACATTGTGAGAAACTCTACCATCAAATTCTTAAAAAATCGACAGAAAAAGTCCTTAAGCCTTTAGATACCCTTTTTGAGCAACTCCAAGTAAGTCGACATTGCACCAGTGAGAAATGTCATGTGTTTCTCTATTTGTAAAAAGGGCTTTTAAAAAACACGCCAAAGTAAAAGTGTTTTTCAAAGCTTCTCAAACCAAGCGACAAATCTGGCTGGAGCAGGCTTTAGGAAATACAATGGATAATTTTTCATTTCTATTTCAATTCTTTTAAAAATTAAAATTATGTAAATTATTTTTTCATGTCCTTTTGCACAAGGTTGCATTTATTTTAAAACTATTTAAGACAACTGTCAACTGACATATTAATTCTGTAAGAACTCTACCTTTCCTTATATCTTCCAAGAAAGTGCGGATAATCGGTTCAAAGCCACATCAATTCTACAACATGTTCCTCTAGAATACCATGGAAGCCGAATCCATTTCACTGAATTTAAATTTTTATTCGATAAAAAAAAATAACCTAAAGACAAAATGAAATTAAAAATTCAAATTTATTGAGAGAATTGTGTATATGCTATTTATGAATTTTTACATTGATTTAATAAATTTTGTAAAAAAATTTTCACTCTCTACATACACTGACAATCAAAAGTGAGTACATGTCAGTACTTGAGGAAACTTATAAATTCAGGCATAAAAATATCAGGCACGGGGACTAAAGTATACTTTTCAGAAACCAAAAGGTTCGCTGTATCTAAATCTGGCCTCAGAAATTTTCTTCCATATCAGACTTTTGAGCTATATACCCGGGAAAAACTTAACTTTTCTTCAAAATATTTCGAATCGTATGTTTCCTCGAAAAATATTTTTAACTAGATTCGTAACCACATCTCAATACACAGCTCTTCCTTTTTAAAAGGTTTTTTGAATTTTTCTGATAACATATTTTTTACAGATTTATCGTCTTCTGAAATTTAGGCCTTTTATTTTTTTTTACAATTTTTCTTTCAAATTGCGGTGAAGGCCGAAATTTCAAATAACGATAAATCCGTAAAAAAATATGTTATCAAAAAAATTTAAAAACCATTTTAAAAAGGAAGAGCTGTGTATTCAGATTTCGTTACGAATCATACATGGGACTAATTAATTAGGTGGACTAATTAATTGATGATTTCATTACCATTGCATTGATATCAATTGTAATGAAATTATTTTTATTACCATTTTTTTCATTAATGGTAATGATTCGAAAATTTAATTTCATTGATTAATGACAATGATTTTAAATTTCATTGCCATTGATAATGAATAAATTAAAAAAAATAATTGCCATTGATAGAAAAACGTAAAAATGGAGTAAAATCGAAGATAGAATATGCTCATTCAGGCTCATGCCCATTTGAAATTAAATATTACTTTCCATTCCATTGTTATTTGTATCCAGGTAAAGTTAACGGAATGGAATGGATCCTCCTTAAAAAATTATGTTTTATAACTTTCCCTGCCAAACCCGTTGTTCGTTTTCATTTGTCTGAATTTTTTTGTAAACAAATGGTTTTTAATCAATTGTAATTAGTTTTTTTATACATTAGTGTAATATTATTACTATTAGTAATGATTTTTCTAATTAAAAATATTTCATTACCATTAAATGGTAATGAAATTTTTTTCATTGTCATTAGTATGAACTAATGGTACAATGGTACATACAATTCGAAATATTTTGAAGAAAAGTTAAGTTTTTCCCGTTTGTATAGCTCGAAGGACATTTCTGAGGTCAGATTTAGATTAAGCGCATCTTTTGCTTTCAGAAAAGTATACTTTAGTTTCCGTGTCTGATATTTTTCTGCCTGAACTTATAAGTTTCCTCAAGTACTGACATGCACTCACTTTTGCTTTTTCAATAAACTAATGAAGTTTTCAAAGTGAATGACAAATTTCTTAAATTTTATGAAAAAGCTTCATATTAATTTCATTGGGTGTATGAAATTTTTAATAAATAATATGAAATTTTTATAAAATTTATTAAATCAATGTAAAAATTCATAAATAGCATATACACAATTCTCTCAATATCCATATAAATATAATATAAATATAAAGCAAAAGTGAGTGTATGTCAGTACTTATAAACACTCACTTTGCTCGCCAGTGTAAGTTACCTCTAATTTGAGGTTATTTTCTTTATTGTAAATAGATCTTAAAAAAAACCAAAAAGAGACTTAGAAAATCAGAGCAATTTATTGTTGATTTTCGCAGAGTAAAATGGTATCCTTAATTGCGAAAAAAATATATCGATCTTTCATTAACTCGTTTTTTTATATTTTTCAGAGGAGAAGGAAGAATCTTAATAAAATCTTAAAAACTTTAGATATAAGATTTTTTAAATGCAATATTATATTTAATTGTTGGCAGTATTGATTAAAAATTGCATCCAAAGAGATTTTGAATCTAAAATTTTTCAAATTTAATTTTTTTTTTCTAAAGAAATAAAAAATCTATATTAAATTATCGAAATGTAAGAGTTTTAGGTTTGCTGTTCTCAACTTACTAATATTTGGCAAAAAAAATTTGTTAGTTTCAGCAGTTTTTCCTGTGATTTTCAACTAATTTTCTGTAGCTTTAGCAAAATTTTTACAGAAATTTTTCATTAGTGTAAGAAATGTTTCAATTTAAAAAACCTCAACTTCCGAAACTTTTCAACCTTAGAATACGAAAACTTTTTTTTAACACATCGAGTTTATATGTAACGTTGGTTCGAGTATTTAATAAAAACAGGCAGCTCTTTGTGTTTTTATTGATAAAATATTAAGCAAATACATTAATTTTGCATTAAACGATTAATCGCCAATTTTCCGATTAACCGACTCGAATAACCGGTGAATCCATTTTAGTGATTTTTCGAATAATGCATTAACCGGTTAACCGCCTACGTCGAATAATTGGAAACACTAGTACTTACACGTTTTTTGTCAAAAAAGTAAGTACCAATGTTTTCTTGTGTTGTTTAAGTTGTTTTTTACCTGTTAATTAATGTGTTGCTTTCTTTTTGACCCAACCGCCGTAGGTCACTCTTTTTGTTAGTCCATATAACGAAGGTTCACTCTAATGTGCACTAATAAAATTTGAGGAAATATCTACATACATTATTATTAGGGTTTTTCAAAATCGTATAGGGAAACAGGAAGTATTGTATATGGGCAAATCTTCGGAACCGGGCGATTCCATGTAACTCAGGATTTAAACCATTTTAATAAAAATATATAATATTTTTGATGGTATCAACATTTTCGAGGCAATGAATTTAATCAGGCGAACATCTTAAAATTTAATATTTATGCTGCTAATGTGCTCTACTCAATTAAAAACTACCATAGTTTACCCTAATTTTGCTTGTAACTTTCAAGAGTTTTTCAACTCTTTTGATTATAACTTTTTGAGCATAAAAGGAAATCGCCCAAAACCTTTGGTGGATAATAATTATGATGTTAGAAAATCTCCCACTTGTTGAAAAAAATAGGTGCCCTCAATTAGGAACAAATGGTAGTTATTTAAAATCTGTAACTCTGTTTTTTGAATAAAGAGTAATTTCAGACATTTTTAATTTTTGCGATTTCAGCCTCAATGCAATTAAAAATTTTTTAATACTGACATGTAACTGAAAAGTAAGCAAACAAATTGAGATCAAATTAATAAGTGTGCCTTCAAAAATAAAGAAAATATGACAATAATAATCTCTTCACCTCTATGCCTGAACAACTTGCAATTTGATATTTTTTGAAGGGCACATCCGCAGTTTGAGAAATAATTAGTTGCAGTCCTGCGTGATCGATATATATCGGTGATACTATTATTGTGTGTAAGTGCTAAATGGATCGTACTATTAGTTTGGTTTAAATTTTGTAGCTTTTCATAGATTTTTGGAGCTAAAAGTGATGTAGAAACCAAACGGATAATCCGATCGTTTTAGCACTTACACACAAAAATACTAATTGCGACATATATGATATAAGCCAGATTTCAGTCATTAGTTCTTTTATCTGTGGATATGCTAGTCAATTTAAAGTGGGATTTTTAGCGTATTATACAGCGAAAATTGATGTAAAGCCTAAAAATAAAATCCGAGTTGTTTAGCACTTTCACATAATGACAGCTATGATAAGATCTACCGTTCCAGATAGATTGGACTCCATAATTCTTAAAACTGCGGATGTGCATTCAATTTGAATTTAACCTTTTAGCGAATTTTGGAGAAAGATATGTTGTAGAGAATACGAAATTCGTCCCATCCGTTTAGTACTTTCAGATAATAATAGTAATGAAGATATTTACCATTTACGGTATATTTCGCAATTATGCATTTTCAAATAAAATTACCGTGATGACTGAAAAATCTGTGCCATATTTTTTCATTAAATTGAGGTAAAAAAAAAAATAGCCAAAAAAGGTTTTTGGTAACTTTGACCTCAAAAACCAGATGTGCTGTGAAAAATGTGTGGTCGCATGCCCGAAAAATCCAAAATTTTAAAAGTACTTATTAGCGAAAATGTGTGCGGTTTTTTGTTTATAACTTTTTCAGCACTCAAAAAAATTTATTCACCCGAACAGATTAATTCTTTTTAATGTATTTTAAATAAATTAATCTAAAAAAAAAATGTGTGCCACTAATTTGAAAGTTTTCATTTTTAAAATCTGAAATCAACCTGTTTCGTAGATTTTCCCATATCCTACCGAGGAAAATTTTCTGTTCCTAAAAATCGGTTATAGAATAGCTACCCTTCCTTTACAACCACTTCTACTGTCAATTCCAACACCGATGATTTTTGTTTGAAATTGTCCCAAAAGCAACCGCTTTTATAGCTCCAAACAGGAACCGATTGTCCTAGAATGAGTCCTGCAACTAGTTCTAGAATTGATTCTATGTCAGTCATATCTTCCATATAAGTTTCATTGGAAGGGGTTCCGGAACCAGTTCGGATCCAGAGGAACTAGTTGCAGAACTGGCATGGTTGGTAACCGATTGTAAAAAATTTTCCTGCGTAGTTTTATACTTATCTTCATATGAGATCACTAGGGCAAGGAATTCGGTGCAAATGCATGTTTTTTCTCGATACTCCAAAACTAATATGGACTAAATGTTTATCCGAGTCATCAAATTTAGACCAAAATGGCATCGATTTGTAGTTGCATTGTTTTGCATATTTTGTCAAAAATGCATGTTTTTGCATATCTTGACTTTAAAAGCATATTTGGTGCCTTTATAATGCATATTTTGTGTTTTTAATGCATATTTGTACACATTGGCGTACCTACACCATTTTTCTGGGGTGGGCAAGCGACCCATTAATTTTCTGACAAAACTTAAAAATGATTCCTTGCCTTCTAATAAAATGTTCATACATTTTCCTATCAAAATCGCCATATTTTTATACAAAACTCTGAAACTTGCATCTATTTTTCTGAAGAAAATAATTCAGATTATTATGATAGAGAAAAGAAATCTACCCAGGTAGAAAATTACAAAGGGGCCAGCACTGGCAAAGCACCGAAATGGGTGGTATGAGTATTTGTTAACAGCGCTTTCCCAACGCCCAAATGATAACACCGTTCCACGGTGGTGCCAAGCTTTACCAAGCCCTGGGAAAGCACCCATAAACATAAAAATCAAATGCTATGCCAACGCTCAAATAAAAAAATTAAAGTGCTTTCCTGACACCCAAATGATTATTAACACCGATCTATTTAATGCTTTGCAAAGTATTGAGATAGCACCAAGAAACATAAAAATCAAGTGTTTTCCCTGCTACCAAATTATGAGCCCTCATCACTGAAGAATTTTAAATTACTCTAAAAATTGACGATTCTTGGAGTTATTAAGGGTTTTCACAAGGGGTGTACTATTTGTTGTATCGTTGTATCGTCCTAACAAAAAACAGAGTTGTTAAAAATTAAATTGAAAAAATACAACATTTGAGAATAGCACGATACAACATTTTTACGTACGTTTAGTGTCCTATGTTTGAGTGTGCTAACCGATAGAAAACTGAATAGAAAATCGTTGTTAAACACAAATAAAAATTTTAACAACTCTGTTTTTTGTTAGGACGATACAACGATACAACAGATAGCACACCCCTTATGAACAACCTAATTGTATTGTGGAGTCAAAAATTATTTAAATATTCACTCTTTTGGAGTTTCTTTTTCAAAAACAAAAATGTTATAGGAATTCACCCTTTTAAAACGTTGGGAAGGCGTCCAAATTTAGTGTTTTGACAGTTTTTCTTTATTAAGACCGCGGTCTACTTGCGCTTTGCCAGTGCTTCTTTTTTGTTACCACACATAATTTCCACCTGGGTAAGATCAACCTGTCTAATTCGTCTACTTCGGACGAATCCTTTCTAACCCCATATTCTGATCACTTAAATTACCGAGGTGGTCAAAAACAGTGAGATGTTCATCTTACAATTTTTTTTCTACAAAATATTGAAATTTTATTAAAATAACATAGTAATGTTTAGTTTGAAGAAACTTCCTAGTTAGATATTAACTAATTATTCATTTAGAAAACTATGAAATCTAAGATATTTAACTCACCAAAAAAGATTATGCATTATATTTCTAATATTGAACAACTTTGCGATTCTAATAATTTTTCTTAAAGAAAAACTCTTATGGTCAATTTTATAATCAGAACTAAGATCGATTTGTTTCTTAAATATTTCTTAGGTAAGAATTTTTCAAATAACTTTCTTATTTAAGAAATATTTAAAACAAAAATCGATCTTAGTTCTCACTATAGAACTGACCCATAGATTTCAACAACTTAGCTGCCTAGGAATCTAGTAGAGATTTTCCCAAACCAAAAACACAGGATTAATTGATATAAAAAAAATTAATATTGTGATACTTTTTGCCATCAAAATTATAGATAAAAGAATTGTAGGTATATTTTTTTAAAATTCTGGGGTGGGCAAAAATTAGTCTAGGGTGGGCTTAGCCCACCCCAGACCGGCCTAAGTCCGCCAATGTTTGTACATATTTTCCATTTTTAGGAGCATTTTTATTTTGTAAAAAAATATAAAAAAATTGATACGTTTTCATATTTTGATTCAATCAAAATAAAGATTCTTTATAACCTTATTGACCTGTGGAAAATCTTCAAGTTCTGTATCTGTTTGCAAAATAACTAACTTAAAAATATTTTTAAGTTTTAAAGTGCATTTTTTTTGCAAAAATAACAGTTTTTAGTGCATATTTCTTATATTTTTAATGCATATTTTTGTTTTTTAGTCGCATATTTTCCATTTTTAAGTGCATGAAATTCCTTGCCCAAGAGATCACATATGAATACATATAAATATTAGACCGACTTAGGAAAAAAAGTAAAAAAAAAATCATAAAACAAATTTTGGTTTGTTGTATGATTCCCAAAATATTTCGGGTCTAGTAATAATATCTCACGAGCTGGACCATTTTTCAACAAGGCCTTTTTTTATTTTTTGGAAGAATTTTTCATTTTAGCTGAAGACTATAGCAATGAGATCTTAAGCGTTGGACCGTTTTTAAAAAAGGTATTTTTTTAGTTTTTGGGTGAATTTTTCATTTTAGCTGAATACAATATACTCACTATGGGTATTATATGAAATGTTTTTTTTTGAGGCGCGTCCAGTGGTGTATATAACATGTTCAAGCATATCCAGACATGTCCTATTTTCAATCTTTTGTACGGAGATGTTTGTGATTTAAATGTCAAGCTTACGTATCATAATCATTAATCGTGTTATTTTTTAATTATTTTTTAATTTAAATAATCTCAAATATATCATAGGATGAATTTTGGTCTCAAAATATCCAAATTATTATCCATTTGTATCTAGTTGGATCTAAATTAATCGCATGGGTCGTTTTGGGATATTTATTTATTTTATTTATTGATTTCCTGAACAACAAGACTAAGTTTTATAATTATAGTACAGGATTTTAAAAGTATACAAATATACTTTGCCAGATATCAGTATCTTAATTTGATATTATTGGATATTATTGAATCCTCGAATTTTGAGATTAATTTTGATATAATTTAATCCTGTAATATATTTGAGATATCTAATTCGACATTGCTGGATCCCCCAATTGTGAGATGAACTTGGATAAGATTTAATTTGGATCTAAAACAACTTAGATATGACTACATCTGCAAGATATAATGTTTTTTTGATCCGGCGACTACAACTCCAAAAATCTGATTTCCTGTCTCATTTTGGAAATATTCATATCAATGGACTTTTGGCAATAAAATAAAGCTTCTGAATTCGCTTATTTCTGTGTGTTCCTTATATTTTCTACTTTTTATTCACTAAAATATGTATGTGAATAATCTAAAATCAACTTTAGTTTCGAAATTTTAGGAGCCTTCACTATAGTGTATTTTCCGTGCACAATTTTAAAAAGAAAGTAAGAAATTGTAACATTTATTTTCTGTATTTGTACAATCAGTGTTGTAGGATAAGTGAATTCTTAAATCATTTTGACGCAACAAATTGGTTTATCTTAAGCTCTTAAATTTCTTTAAACTCTTAAATTTGCTTTTCTAAAACAACAAAAGTAGAAATGAATTTCAAAATATCAAACAATTGATGCTGTTTTTTTTTTTTTTAAATTTTTTGGAGGTAAGTTTTCCAGAGACTGTTAAAAAATAAAATTTGAAATGGAAAAAAATTATCTATAATTTTTTTTATAACACATGCTTTTAAACTTTGTTAAAAAATTTATACAAACAGTTTAAATCAACAGTAAAGGTGTTTGTGCTTTCCTGTAACGTATTCTTTTATCAAAATCCAAGGAAGTTCTTTTTTATAAAGTTTAATGTTAAAGCTAAGAAATCATGAACTTTTCGCAAGTGACTTAGGTCTGACAAAAACACGCACTATCAGGCAGAGACTATTAATTTTTGAGATAGGAAATCAAAACTTACACTACTCACCGATAGAGGACGTTGAAATTTAGTATTACCTAAGCAATTATTTAGTGTCAGTTTAATATCATGTGAGCCTATATCTAAAAACTCAAAAACTGCTGAAAACTGCTTAAAATAAGGAAAAAACCAGCGCGGAATATATTCAAACAATAAAATTTGAGATATCCGTTTCCTTTAAAAAAATAAAAAATAAAATCCCAGCTAAAAATCGACATATATGGATCCATACAGGTTAAATGTATGTGAACATACATGAACACGCATGATCACGCATGAGCATGCATGATCATACATGTAGATATTACCTCAAATTTCGTTAATGCACATGTATAATCATATATGATTCATATATAGAGATTTATGTATCCATGTATGGTCATGAATGCATGTATATGAGCATGCACTCACATACATTTAACCTGTATGGATTCATATATGTCGATTTTTAGCTGGGATTGTACATTTTTTTAACAAAGTGCCATCTAGTGATAACGATATTTTTATAACTTATTTTTTTGGTGATGCCCCTGCTATCAGGTAATTATTTCTGCAAATAATTAAGATTTTGTCTATGTTTGTACTAGTTCAGCTATAATTTTATGCCACTATATAAAATCTGATCAAATTGTATAGCGCCATTATTCGGATACATTGATATCTGATATTATCAAATTATAACTGAATTTATGCAATCTTATGTAATTATATGTGCCCATTTCTCGGATAAAATTGTATAAAGACACATGTTAAATATCAACTTTTTTTAATCGGGTAATTCGAAATATATTATAGGACAAATTTGGTCTTAAAATAACTAATTCGATCTGCCAATCAGAATCTTAATTTTATATTATTTTATACCCCAGTTCTGAGATCAATTTTGATCTAACTTAATCATGTCATATATTTGACGGATCTAATTGGATATTACCGGATACCCCAATTTTGAGATGAACTTGGATGAGATTAAATATCGATCAACATCAAATGAGATATGACTACATATGGTAGATATAACTGTTTTTTGTTCGGGAATGGTAACTAGTTACCCACATAGTCTCAAAAACTTTGTCGGTTTTACAATGCTAATTAGAAATTCGTTAGTTAGAGTAGTTTACGCTCGAGACTTTTTCTTTTTTCCTTTTGTTATATTTACTGAAACAATTTTAAATAGTTATTAAAATTTAAACATAAAACTTAACATATCACTTTCTATTAAAACTTCATGAAATGTCTGCCAGAACCAGTTTCAGTTATTACCCAGCAAAAACAGACATTACCGAGTAATTAAGCGAGTAAGTAGCACACAAAGTGCTTCAATATTTATCAGGCTATTTACACTGAGAGAATTATCTGCATGATATTAATGAATTTTTGCATAAAACCAATGAAGTTTCACTGGAACTCGTCCATTGAAACTTTTCATTGCATTCATGAAGTTTTTCATAAAATTTTGTAATAAATTTCATTTTATTTGTTAAAACTTCCATACACTCAATGAATTAGTTTCATTAAAACTAGATTCATAAAATATATGAAGCTTTTTCATCAAATTTATGAAATTTTTCATTTGGTTTGTGAAGAAAACTTCATTAGTTTACTGAAAAATTTCATTAAAACTCGTCCAGCAAAATTCCCTCTGTGTACTCGCAACATTACTTTTGTTCGCGATGTCCAAAAATTCATGGGTGGTCATTACCACCTCGCTTACAAAAAAAGTGCGAATAATGGGTTACCCATAGTGAAAGAATAAGTAGTTACTCACAAAGATAGAATAAGTGGTTACTCAGATGTAAGGAAATAAGTGGTTACTCTTACATTGTGAAATAGTTGGTTATATTGGAAATATAAATTTTTACCTAGGAAAATTTCTATTCAGTTTAAAAAATGTTCGAAACAATTTAATAAGTACAATATTAATATAAAAGACTAAATCAGTACTTATTTAATCAATTACCAGTAAGTGATTACTTTGCAAGAATATCAGCAAGTCATTATTTTGTATTTTAAAGTAATGCAAATGACCCACCATTACTTGGTAATCCGTATGGTAATGACCTGTCATTACTATGTTTTTGCTGGGTATATACTCCTTAGATTATATGCTCGTTGATTTACTTACAAAAATTATTCGATTATTCAGTAATTTTTTTAAGAATTCACTCCTTGATTTAATATATAAACGTAAGTACAATATTGCATTTATACATATGTAAGTATATCCAATGTATGATGTTCCTATTTTACCCCCCCCCCCCCCCCCCTCCCCCACCCTTCTCAATTTATTACTGTAATCATGCTAATGTACAAAAAATATATTCTTAATTAAATAAAGCTTTACACATATATATATTGTACAAAGTAATTGAGTTTATTCTATAGTTAAGCCCATACGACACTTATTTTATTTTGTATTGAAAGTAAATATAACTGACATTGATAGTCATGTAATTCATATTAGAGCACTGCCTTACCGACATTTAGTTGACAGATACTCATTTCTGTAACATATGTAGTTGAACTCTTCTTATCTATTAATTTCACATAAGAAAATTCATAAATTCTTCGACAATACAAAAGCAATACTAAAAAATAAAGCAAGTGTCATACGGGCTTTTGCTGTATCTCTATGCAATTTTATATATTTTTATGTTAGACTTGCACTGTGCAAAAATTGTGGAAACTAGGTTGTATTCATTTTCTAAATTTTCATATAAAAATAATAAAAAGCTTGATAGCTTTACACTCATAGAAGAAACATGTAAAAATAGCAGAAAAAGCTACTAAAAATTAGTTCAAAATTACCTTGCAAAAAAACTGCTTAAATTATAAGATTTTCTTTGCTAAATACTACCAAGATAAGAAGAGCAAAAATTAAACTGTTAAATCAAAGAGTATACATAATAAAGAGATTGGGGGACTCTCTATCACTGAGAAAGCATTTGTTCTATTATTTGCCTTGGAATAGGAACATACTCAAACCAATATCACCCAGCAAACATGGCAATACGAAGAAGATTCTCCGAACATATCGCCAGGAAGAAAACATTTATTGCCGGCAATATCAATTTCGTATTCCGGAAGTTTCCTCCGTCGGAAACAACTGTTACACTAAAACAATACTTCCAGGCAATATGAAAGCTAAAAGGGAAGATAAAAGGGATATCGCTAAATAAACTCCCGGTACAATAAAAAAACGACTTAATTTTTTCATTATTAAATTTAAGCCTGAAAAACAATATCTGCATACATAATCCATTGACCAACTTATAAATTATTTTGATTTCATCTTAGCCGATTTTTCCCGCGCAATTAATCTTAACTTTTCACGAGTTTATTTCCTATACATCTTTTGATTGTTTTTGTACAAATTTAGTTTTAATTTTTTCCAAATTGATAAAAGATTTCAAACAAATTTGCTCTATCTTCCAAATGATACAAAGATGATATTGCCGAAATATTGTCATAAAAAGTTATGACAAAAGATAAAATTTTTGAATTACTTTCTTCCAAATAACGTCGAATTATCTTCCAAGTGATAAAAGGAAGACAATTTCAAAGTAAATACTACTTGATTATTTTCATTCAAATGAAATATCTTCTTGGAAGGTATCTTTTAAATGTTTTCAGGGTCATTATGTGCGCTTTTTGTATGACTCAAGAATGGAACTATACTGTATAATTATACTATTCCAACAGTATTATAGCCCTAGATTATGAATTTTAAAAAACCATACGTAAAAAATTGCAAAATAATATCGGAATGCGAAAAAAGGCTTTGGGGTTAAAAAAATTAATTAAAAGATTTAGTGGGTTATTTTGTAAAACGCAACGCCTGGCGTTGCGTTGATTTGTGTGTAAATTGTTATTGTTACAAAAACAATTTGTATGGAAAACAACGCAAAGCAAGGCGTTGCGTATTACAAAATAACCCCCTTACATTCTGCAAACGATGCCAAAATTTTCTTTTTTTGCAACTAACCACCAAACTTTGTTTTATGAAATGGGCATTATACTCCGTAGATTATAAATTTAAAAAACCGCATTTAAAAAATTGAAAAATAATAGAGGAACGCGAAAAAAGACTTTGTGGTAGAAAAAAATAATTAAAAAACGCAATCAGCGATTAACAGTCTGCAAATGAATACAATGACGCAAAAATTTTCCTTTTTTCAAATATTTTTTTCGCGATTTATTTATTTTTTTTTTTTTTTGCAAATTAAGCACCAAAACTTTTGTTTATAAAATTGGTACTATAGACCCTAGATTATAAATTTAAAAAAACCACACTTAAAAAATTGCAAAATAATCGCGGAAAGCGAAAAAATGCTTTATGGCACAAAAAATTAATTAAAAAACTTAATCAGTGATTTACATTCTGCAAACAAATATATTGATGAAAAAATTTATCCTTTTTGCAAATTTTATTTTTCGCGATTTTTTTTTGCAACTAGCCACCAAACTTTGTTGTATGAAATTTGTATTATAGTCCCTAGATTATAAATTAAAAAGAAACGTACTTAAAAAATTGCAAAATAAAAGCGGAACGCGAAAAAAGACTTTGTGGTACAAAAAATTAATTAGGAAACGTAATCATCGATTTAGATTCTACAAACAAATATACTGATGCAAAAATTTTCCTTTTTGCAAATTTTATTTTCCGCGATTTTTTTTTGCAACTAGCCACCAAACTTTGTTGTCTGAAATGTCTATTATAACCCCTACATTATAAATTAAAAAAAAACGCACGTAAAGAATTGCAAAATAATAGCGGAATTTGAGAAAAGAAAATTTAATCCCTAGGTTATATATTTAAAAAAACCGCACTTAAAAAGTTGCAAAATAACGGCGGAATTCGAAAAAGGCTTTATGGTACAGAAAATGAAATAAAAGAGGTAATCAGCGATCGACATTCTGCAAGCGAATATATTGTTGCAAAAATTTCGCTTTTTGCAAATGTTTTTTTTTCGCAATTTGTGCTAATATTTGCTAATACCTAAATATTTAATTTTTATGTTTTTTAACGAGCCAAAGAGAAAGCTATTTTTTAGTACTTACATTTTTAAATATGTAAGAGCGATCTAACATTTTTTGGTATAAGCGCCCGATTAAGTGAGCCTTTTCCATCCCTGATTAACCAGTCGGAGTTCGTTCCTGTTCCAAGCCGCCTAATATTTTTTCAAATAAAAAATATTGAGAGAGTTGCAAGGCCATTGGTTAAATTCACTAACATTTAGTAACATTTCAGTTAACTTTTCGTTTATTTAAAATGAAAAATTACAATGTAAAATCTGCGGAAAATTTTCCTAATATATATATTTATGTTAAATTTAGTTAAACGTTATAGCAGGGTGATTTTAGGAGGCTAGATTTTTATTCGCTTAAAAAAAGATCGAAAAACCTTTGAACATTTTAAATTTTTTGTGATTTTTTTGCCCAGCAAAATTTTTTGCTGATTTTAGCAAATTAAACTGATAATTTCAATTAACTAAAATTTACCTCAAATATAACTAACATTTTGTATATTTAACAGTTTTATTTTTGCTATTTCTATTTTTCTAATATTTAGCAAAAATAATTTGCTAATTTCAGCAATATTTTCTGTAATGTCATTTTTAAGAAATTTTTGTTTATAGTCTTTTTGTGTTACCTAGTGTCTTGACATGCAATAAAATGATAGCAAGCAATTGTCTAAATGCTCTCATCTCAAGTGAAGACACTCAATTTAAATTTTATTGCAATATCATGATATCGCTGACATGCAATCGGCTCTTGCAATGATGCCAGAGATCAAATGTCACTTTTAGTTTTAATTTTAATTTTGTAATAGAAAAACAACAAAAAATTTGGTAAAAAAGAATGGAAAAGTGTTTAGTTTTTTATTATTTGTCGGTAAAAATTAATGTTTCATAAAATTTGGTATTTTTCGAAGAAAAATCTATGATATTTCTTATCCATGAAATGGTCAAGTGTTCTCCACCACTCTGCAATTGATATCATTTTGACGTTTCGTTGCAATGGTTTTGACATTTCATATCATATAATTTATTGCATTTGAGGACACCGGGTAGTGTAGATAATATATAATATTTTTAATGGAAATTTCAAAGCCAAAACCTTAGCTATCCGAGTAAAAAAATTTATTTTAATTCATATTTAATTTGATATTTTTTAAGATCTGTTGTAATATCTAGCCGATCCAATTAGATCTCAAAATGGGGTATATCCAATGATATCGTATTAGATCCCATTGTATACATGGGTATAAACTAAGATTAATTTATAACTCAAAATTGGGATGTCCAATGATATCCTTGGCGATAAATTTAGATCTAAATTGATCCAAAAAATGGCAGATCGAATTAGAACCAGCAATATATTTAAGTATAAACGTAGATCTAAATTGATCGAATAGATTACAAAGCTTAACAATTGCTTTTGTTTCTTCTGTTTGCAATTCTTAATAAATTCACTGACAAACTCAATACCATACATGGGACTAATTAATTAGGTGGACTAATTAATTGATGATTTCATTACCATTGCATTAATATCAATTGTAATGGTAATGATTTTAAAATTTAATTTCATTGATTAATGACAATGATTTTAAATTTCATTACCATTGATAATGAGTAAATTAAAAAAAATAATTGCCATTGACAGAAAAACGTAAAAATGGAGTAAAACTCGCTGAAATCGAAGATGGAATATATTTATTGCGGCTCATGCTCATTTGAAATTAAATATTACTTTCCATTCCATTGTTATTTGTATCCAGATAAAGTTTAACGGAATTAAATGTATCTTCCTTAAAAAATTATGTTTTATAACTTCCCCGGCCAAACCCGTTGTTCGTTTTCGTTTGTCTGAATTTTTTTGTAAACAAATGGTTTTGGGTCAATTGTAATTAGTTTTTTTATACATTAGTGTCAATTCATTACCGTTACCCAGCAAAACTTTCTATTACCTAGTAATAAGGTTTGTAAGAAGAAATTAAGATATGTAACCTCTTACTTTGCTATTCCAACAGCTATTATTTTAACAAGGGCATGTCATTGGAGGTATGTACTTTCCAAAAGAGGGCTAGGTAACAACATAAGAACATGTTACTTTAATGTTACGTGTTAGGAGTTACGTAACCACTTACTTACTTCTTACAAAAAAAATTAAAATAAGACGTTATCGTGTTGGTTTTTATAAATGCTAAAACGAAGCATATTCATATTTAATTAATATTTACTCAGATTAATATAAAGTTAACAAAAAACATAAAAGATATTTCAGTCAATATGTATAAAACATATAAATTATTTGAATCGAATATTTTAAATAGAAAATAACACTCATGTATCGCATTACAAATAACTCCTTATTTTGAGGTATTTGAATACACCATCGGTAATAAGTGGCTATTTTTATTAAGTGATCACGTATCACATTAAAAGTAACTCCTTATTTTACGGTTTTAAAATATCCCATCTATAATAAGTCGCTGCTATTATTTAGAACTAATGTTGTGTATTACAAGTAACTCTTTTCTTTGAGGTGTTTAAATATATCATTGGTAATAAGTTGCTATTACTACCCAGTAGTTATGCAGCACATTATACGTAAGACATTACATTTTAGTTATGAAATAATGCAATGGTAAGGGGTATGGTATTACCAGGTAATGTGTTCTATAATACCAACATATTACCAAGGTTTTGCTGGGTAGTAATGATTTTTCTAATGAAAAATATTTCATTACCATTAAATGGTAATGAAGTTGGTTACGATCCTACCACGAAACTAATTTATTAAGGCTGGTTTGGAGTTCCAATGCATCCACAGAATTGCTAACACGATTAAAAATTTTAAATCGTCTGCTTAAAGTAAAAATTTAGTGTTATCAAAACAAGAAGCGATATCAATCATATATAATATAAAAATAGAGGTCCTAAAACACTTCCCTGGGGTACACCAGAGGTAGCAACATAAGGAAGAGATAAGGAATTATCAATGTTGACAGAATAAATACGATTACTCAAATATGAGCCAAACCAATCCAAAACACTTGAATGGAAACCAATTTTATCCAACTTGGCAAGTAGGATGTTGTGAGGAATTTTATCAAATGTCTTGGAATAATCAGTATATAATCTGATGTCCTCACTCAAAATTTGAAATGCAATATTGAGAAAAAATTGCTATATTAGTAGTGGCTGATCTACCACGTACAAAACCATGTTGTTCCTGAATAATTATAGGCTCAACGAAAAGAGACATTAAAAATAAAAAATTACAATATCAAAAACAAAAACAAATTTGTATGATTTTGTTTTAATTAATTACAAATGATATTGTTAACTACACTTAAAAGAATACGTCAGTAGAAAAATCTGTCAAACGAATTTCAAATCGATTTGACTAATTTTTAACAAATTTTTAGTAGAAGCACTGATTTACCTAATAATTTTAGTTATCTTCATTTAACACTATACGAAAAATCCTCAGTACTTTATCTAATTTTGAGTGTTAAATTTCAAAAGTATTTATAACTGATTTTTAACAACCCATTCATTTTCCATTTTCATGTTTCTGTTATTGCCCGGTAGATGGCGCCACCAATGTATCCGAAGTTTTAAAGATGGCGCTATTTCTTTCCCTCCTGATTATTTTAAATGGCCCTTATCTCGAAAACTAAGAGAGATAGAGCAAAATTTATGAAAATTTCGACTACCCCTATCCACAAATGGACCATGGTGGGGCCTTGGACCCTCGGAAATTTTTAATCAAAATTTTCCACTTCATAAAATGGACCATATCTCGAAAACTAAGCGAGATAGAGCAAAACGGATAACATGTTTGCTCGTTTGGAGTGACCTTATATGCCCTTAGCTGATATTGACTGGGACCGGGGAGTGTCCCGAGACCCTAAATTTGAACAAAATTTACGACTTAGTATAATTACAAATAAAACTGTAGTTTCACCAATTTCTTACCTAAATTTAGATTTGTTAAATTTAACAAAAGATTTATTAAAATCAACAAAATTTATTTTAAGCCAATAAACGGGAATAAATTTTGTTAAAGTAACAAATTTTTCTGTCCAGCCAACAGACGTATTATTTTGAGTGTAATATAGGCAGTTCAGATATCTTTAAAATATACTACGAAATAACGTAAAATACCGTTAACCTTAAAATACCCTAACGAAATTATTTAAAATACCGTTAACCTTAAAATACCGTAACGAAATAAGTTAAAATACCGTTAACCCTAAAATAACTTAACGATTTAACTTAAAACACCGATAACCTTAAAATAACCTAACGAAATATTGTTGAAATAACGTTATCACGTTAAGTTTTTCAAATTTTCTAAATTTTCACTTTACATGCTTCTCGCTTGAAAACCGCTCTTTATATAAAAAAGTTTGAAGGCTAAAAAAGTAGGTATTTAAGTTTTCTATGGATATAATACAACTTATTTATTAAATATTTTTATTTAGCCAAAAACTATTTAAAATCTGAAGACCGCCTTTTGGCGGCCTTGGGCATTAGAAGGATAAATATATTTCTTTAGAGTTTTTAGATAATGACAATAATGATTAATTTTTTTGAAAATCTATTTTTAGACTCATTATTTTTGTCAGTATTGGTAAGCACATAGGTAACGATATATTTTTTGATTTTTCGTATGCTGGTGTGTAAGCATAACTCATTATTTTTCGCGACATCGCCATATAAAGGTTATAAGAAATATAACAACAAAAGTAACTAGTTACCATTACCAAGTATGTAGCTACATAACCACATATCTGGTAATGATTTTCTACACTGGGTAGTGCCTATTTTGTGCGAGCAAAAAATATGCAACGAAAGAATAATCCCTACTTCCCTACTAATATTATAAATGTGATTGTTTGTCTGTCTGTCTGTTTGTGGCGACATCAGGCCCAAACGGCTGAACCGGTTTTCTTGAAATTTTCGGAACAGCCATTAAAAGCTATCAGAGTTAAAATAGGCTATATTAAATCTTGATCGGACAAAGGGGCGTGGCAACTCCCATACAACACTAATATTTTGATATGATATTTCTCGGCACTGCTCAACTGTTTCGAATAAAATTATGGCCAGCATCCTATAAAAAGTTTCCAAAGCACTGTGCTAAAAGTGGGCGGTATACAATAAGAGGGCGTGGCATCCTCATATAATCCAAAGTGCTTTATGTAGGCTTCTGTTGATACTTTTTCTTAAAAACAAGTATTTTTTCCTTAAAAGTATCTGTAAAAAAGAGACAATTTCAAAAAAAATTCTTTTTTTTTAAAGTACTTCTTCAAAGGTCTGAATGTGAACACAAACTTTATCAACCATACGATGGAACATATATGGCAATGTTGGGGAATTCCTAATTTTACCTTTTGATATAAGTTTCTCTTGGCTCCTCTGAATGCTATTTCAATCAAAGTAATCACGGCTCTTTATAAACAATATTGCTAAACAATGCGATAAATGTGGGTGGTATATGACGAGGGGGCGTGGCATCGCGCAACCCAAATTTTTTTGCACTGCGTTTTTTAAAAATATTTTTTAACACTTTCCCAAAAGTGGACGGGATCAGTGAAATGGAACGTTGGGCATTCAAAATAACCTAAAATTTTAACGATATCAAAATATATTGGACGATATATGTGGATGGTATATGACGAGGGGGCGTGGCACCGCACCACCCAAATTTTTTTGCACTTCGTTTTTTAAAAATAAGTTTAGATTAATGGATTTACATCAAGATTTAAGTGTCAGATATTCTACATATTTAAGAACATTTGGTTACTTATAAATACTAATTCGCACAGCCTAAGAATATACACCGCATAAATTCTCTTCATCCAATCAAGTCGGGTTCAATTTCAATACTATGGTGCTAAGTGCATTTAAGTATGGACTTTAAAATCAACTCTAATTCGTTTCGGTTGCCAACCCTGCTTATAAATGAAATTCCTCTAACTCAGCTACTTTTGAACATATTTGAGAAACATATATATTTTAGCGAAAAATATAGTAGCTCCTATACAACATTAGACTTAACAATTCAAAAAATTACAGTCGGTCAAGCCCGAACATGAAACAACCTATACCATATACAATTTGGGTCATATTTCACAAAGCGACCTATACTTATAAATGGGCAAAAAAATTAACGAGACAGAACATGTAGAGAAAAATCTGAATGAAATGCCATTATTTTTGGCATTTTTAAACATCAGTGCAAACCCATAATACCCTTTCTCCATAGTGGTGTAGGGCAAAAAATGTTTAACCTTCTGCTTAACCAAAAAATAGAAAATTATAAGCCTGAATCTTAATTTTCACTAAATTTGTGATAATTTGCTACCTGGGGATTCCGCGGCTTAAGACCGCTGTTTTATATAAGCTTCTAATAGGCATTCGCATCGAAAGGGGCTTTTGAAGATATATACATTAACAAAAAATATTATGTTTTGCTTTCATAGAATAGTTTTACTATCAAAAATAAATTACATTTTAAACTTTAAGATGTGCTAACTAATAAAGTACCGGGCTAGCACGATACGACAAAGTTCGTTTTCGGTTTAACTTCCAAAAACTAGGCCTAAGGCACGCCGCTAAATCTAGTGGGCTTGCTACCGGGCATATAAAGTAAGTATAAAAATTTTACTTATTCACGAAATTTGGACTGAATTAACTAAAATTAACTAAATTGCTTATTCTTTACAAAATAAAACTATCAAGTGATTGCAACTCGGCATTAGGCTGGCAGTTATATTCATAAGACAATAGGAAGTGGAAGGCCCCAACAAAACAATTAAAAGATAGGACAGAAATATGATCATTATTGTTATGCAGTGTGTTTCAGAACATTTGGGCGCAACCGTCGGAGTTCATACCGCACATAGATGCTTAAAGGAAGCAAACTTGTTAGCAAGATGTCCAGTAAAGAAACCCTTCATAAGTAATGTGAATACAAAGAAGCGTCTCGATTTTGGAAAGCATCATAGGCACTGGGCAAAGAAACAATGGGCAAAGGTTTTATTTATTGACGGAAGAAAATCAAATTTGTTTGGATCCGATGGATTGAAGTTCATCCGCAGACCACCAAATAAACGGTACTCTCCTAGGTACTAGAAACAACGCGTAAAACACGGCGAAGGATCCCTTATGCTCTGGGGTATGAAATCGTTGTCTTAAATATAACACACTTGTTTAAATTTTTATTATAAGGTGCATTCTCCTGTAATGGTGTTGGACCAGAAGTCAAAATTGATGACAGAGTAAACGCAGAGGATCACTAGAAGAGCACATGCTTCCCCACATACAGAAAAAATGGCTGTTGGAAGCATATTCCAATACGACAATGAGCTTAAGCACACCAATCGCTTAGCCAGGTAATTTCTAAGTAACAACGGTGTGGAGGTTTTACAGTGGCCAGCACAGTCACCCGATTTAAACCCCATAGAGAATCTATGGGAGCTTGTGGACAGAGAAATACGAAAGAAAAAGCGTTCAAACTTAAGGGATTTCGAAATTGTTGCGAAACAGGTGTAGCAAGGCATATCTTCACAAACTTGGTTGCGCTTGTGGATTCCATGCCTTCACGAATGAAAGCAGCAATTGAAAATAATGGCTATTCCACTAAATAATAAATATCTAATTAATATGCTGAATTTTTTAAAAATAAAATCGATTAAATGCAAAATACATAAAAGTTGAATTTTTTTGTTCGTACAAAATAGGTACTAGTTTCAAAAAAAGTTCGTAAAAATTATTTCACATAAATAAATGCAAATCAAACGATTTAAAATATGAACCTACACATTAACGAATATAATAAAAAAAGATAAGCGCAAATAAAAAACCATTAGAAGAAATCAAAGCATACTTAGATGAGTTAGCGTAGCGTTGCATTTTTTATGCTCGCAACTGTATGTTGTATTTGCTTCTGTACGATTTTTGATGGTAGAAGGCTTTTGGTCTCAACTTTACATCACCTATTAGCAGTTTATGATGACCAGAGAAGACAAAATTGCTGTTTTTCCTTTTTATGCTTTTTATTGCTTGTTGTACTCATATTTGCTTTTTAAAATAGACTTTTCTTAAGATTTTTGAGCTTTGAATTGCTTTTTGTAAGACTTTTTGCCCAGAAATACTTCTTTTCCTCGCAAAAAAAAATATATTTTTGTCTTAACTTTGAATTTTTTAAGCTGTTTTTTAAGTTTTTTTACTTTTGCTTTTTTACAATATTTTTTTGCTTTAAACACATCGAATTTTGCTTTTTTCTGTCTTCTCTGATGATCACTATAGATGTTGGCATCTCTAGCCGTCCTTACGTTTGTTAGGCAGCCCAAAAACTTTATACTAATTCAGAAGTGATCTATTTGTCGTTACATTGTCTGGGGATTGCCATATGTATTTGTGGATGTCACGGTGTGATAATTTTGTACCTGCACTGAAGAACTGAAGTATAGCCCTTAAATCTATTAGTCGCTCACCGTTGTTGTTTCGAGACGATCTAAAGCCCTTGGTTACCCATGATGAATCTTAAGTTTGTATTGTCTCTTCCGACTTTAACGTTCTTGTCACCTATAATGATCTTAATATCGCTTTTTATTGATCGTTAGATTTCCATGTTCAGTTCTTCATAAAATTCTTTTTTTGTTTTTTCATCAGCATTTTCGTTTGGGGAATAACTAAGCGCGCAAATAATGCTATATTGGAAAACATGATTAATTTTGTAAACAAACATTTTAGTATTTCACGTTAAACAAATATTTTTAATTTTGAGATTATGTGTAGATTCTTGGATTCAAGAATTTCCTTCGTTCAGGAAATCTGACAGATTCTACATTTTTTCAAGAGATAATTCTCAAAATTTTTTGCAATGGGGTTTTTTTTACAGAATTAATATGAAACCATTACTAACCATTTTTGTGCATTTTTATTGTGAGAACAAAGATAGATTTCAAACGAAATTACCCAGCAAAAAAAATCATCAAGGGAAGAGAAAAAGAAGCAGTGATTTGAATTTCGATATTGTGAAAATTTGGATCGGAACCAATGAATTTTACATAGGCTTGTCATAGGGTGGAAGTTTTATTTTACGATCCTTTTGATGTTCTTTTTAATTGGTGAAAATGAATCAATTTTAATTGATAAAAAATTTAAGCAAATCCCTTGGACCTGCTAACTTGTCTCAAAATAATTAAAGTTAAGTGCTCAAACATAGTTATAAATGTTAAATTTATATGAAATAGGATGTACTTACGTTTTTTGATGTTAAATTTATATCTGTAGTTAGATAGATTTTAAAAGACTTAATTTCATTCAAAATCACATTTTTAGAAGTTGTGAGAAAGACCTGCTTTAGAAGCGGAAAATCAGGGCTTAATGCTACTTTGAAATCAATGAAAAATTGATTTCCTAAAATCACTTCCACTTTTTTTGTTGGGTAGTTACTTAAGATATATTTAAGAAGAGAATCGTGCTTAGTTCTTTCTGACTATAGGACTGGCCTTTATATTTTCAAGTGCGCACTACAACTTTCTTTTTTTTAACTGAAGTGCACTTCTATTAAAACCTCTTAATTGAACTTCTTAAACAATTTTTTAAATTTAACATTAGAGGGTTAAATTTAAAAAATTGTTTAAAAAAAATTCTTTCTTCTGATTACAATAATATTTAAACCATATATTTGGCGTTGAAAATCTACTATGGAACAAATATTAAAATTTTAATTTATCGCTTTATTTAGGCGATATAGCACAACAGAGGTTGAAGACGTATCTTGAAACCCAGTAGTCAAAAAATTTCGGTTTTAGCTGTAAATAACTCTATCAATAAAATAAAATTACGTACCGAAAATTGTTAACCAATTGTTGTTATTTCAAAAGTTATGGCGATTTTCGCATTTTGAAAATTACGAAATTTGGCGAATTTGGCACTAAACATCAATAAAATTTGTTCTGCTTACTACTACCTCTGAGTACATAATCTATGTTTAATTTCAAGAAAATCTGATGGCTAGTTTTTGAGTTAGAGAGATATTTGTAAAACGTATCCTGGCGGTATCCTGTGAGTACTGGAGAAAAATTTTTAACTGATTTTACAATTAGAAGCTCTAAACAAGATATGTTATATCGGTAATGTACGCCAGATCGTAAATGCATTTTTGGCAATTTTTCAAATATTTTTTTCTGTTTTAAAAAGTTAATTTTTTTCAAATTTTTTCAAAATATTGTTATTTATTTTTTCAAAATATTGTTATTTAGCCAAAAACTATTTAAAATCTGAAGACCGCCAAAAGGCGGCCTTGGGCATTAGAGGGTTAATGGTCGTAGGATAACAATCTCATCAGAAAATATTAAAATCTCGGAACAAAATTTCACTTATGTATTTGGTTTTATTTAGGTGGTGTATGAAAATTCTCAAATTCTAAAATTTTTTTTAAAGAAACTCCTCATATCGATGAAAAATTTTATATTAAAAAGAAAATTTGTTAATTCTGAGACATAAACATCAAAATTGTAGACAAATTGAATAACATTGCATATTTCCTAGTGTTTTAATTTTTTTTTTATTCGAAAATAACTGGCGTTTTTAAAAACTTTTAGTTATTGCTTAAAAATTTGTATTGAATTTGACAAGTAAATACAAGCGGGTTCCAAAATTTAATAGCTTTTGGTTAAGTGTAAATGTAAGTAATATTAAAAATTTTTTAATTTTAAATACTTTAATACACAATTAGGTAGTTCACGAGGGGTGTGCTATATGTTGTATCGTCCTAACGGAAACCAGAGTTGTTAAAATTTTTATTTGACTTTAACAACGATTTTCTATTGGGTTTTCTATTTGTTAGCACACTCAAACATAGGACACTAAACGTACGTAAAAATGTTGTATCGTTCTATTCTAAAATGTTGTATTTTTTCAATTTAAATTCTAACAACTCTGTTTTTTAGAACGATACAACAAATAGCACACCCCTTGTGAACTACCTAAATATAAAAAATATTTAAATTGAAAAAAAAACTCATTACCTGCACTGAGAGAATTATCTGGAGGATATTAATGAGTTTTTGCACAAAACACGAAGTTTCCCTGGAACTAGTCAATTGAAACTTTCCTTTAATTAATGTAATTTTTCATGAAATGTCGTGAAAAATTTCCTTTTATTTATTAAAGGTATCATGAAGCTTTTTCATTAATTTTAAGAATTTTTTTTATTTATTTTGTTAAAAAAACTTCATTAGTTTAATAAAAAATTTCAATAAAACTCGTCGAGCAAAACTCTCTCTGTTTAACGTTAATGAGTGTTCTGTAGGGAGGTACCTCAATCGACATGTCCTTGCTAAAATAATACGTTTTGTAATAGAAAATTGGTAGGTTACGTACCTTAACTTCTTGCAAAACTCATTAGCAGTAAAAATAGTATGTTTTATTGAGATTTGGCCACATTTGCCGCTGAACTCTATAACATATCCGAATTTCATTAAGATCGAATGGTTTGATCGTTAGTTGTTTATTTATTATTTTTTTTTTTAATTTAAAGGTTTTGTTTCCAAATTTTTCGTATTGAAAACCTTTAAAATTTTAGGTCATTCTTCTTGTAAAATAATTTTTTTTTATTTAAAAGTTGTAATAATTAGGGCCAGTCTGAACAAAGGTTGATATTTTCTTACACTGAAAGAATTATCCTTCATGATATTAATGACTTTTTTTCATAGACTTTTTTTGTGGAATCAATGAAGAAATTCAATATTTAATTAATATTATGAAATTTTTCATAACCTTTCTTTCATAAAATTTCATAATTTCGTTAAAAAAATTCATTGAATTTCATAAATTAGATCTTCATAAATTTAATGAAAATGTTCTTTATATACATGAAATTGTTCAATGGTATTTACTTTTTTTGATTTTTTTTTTATAAAATATCATTTTATTAATTTTTAAAAAATTTGATACAATTAGAATTTTATATTAAACATATAATTCTCAAATACAATAGTTTTATGTAACCATTACACTGAGTTTTAGTGATGTGCATTAATTTCCATTCTGACAGAATTATCTTTTATAATTTTTATTTTTTTTTTTAAATTAATTTTTTATTATTAATTTTGGACTATGAAATTATAAATCATATTCATTTTTTTCGAAACATTAATAAGGAATTTAATTAATTGAATTAAGCTTAATATAAAATTTTATGAAACTTTTTAATGTAATGAATTCTTTCATTAGATATATTTTGTACATCCATAAAATATGCTACAATTTTATTACGTTTTTGCATTTGCTAAATACTTTTTATTTATCCACTTCAGCTTAGCAATGACAACAACCAACTATAATAAATAACAGTAAATAAACTTGCTTCATAGATTTTATGAAACTCTTCATTGGCTGAATGATTAATTCATTGGTGAAGTGGCCTATTCATTTTATGAAAAGTTTCATTAATTTTATGAACTTTTCATAAACATTGTCTTTAATGAAACCTGTTTCATAGATTCTATTAAAAGTTTCAATGGACGAATTCCAGAGACAATTTTCATTGAAACTATGAAGAAATTCATTACTAAAGTGATGGTAATTCTCTCAGTGTATATATTTTTAAGTGATAAATTTTGTTTTTCTTAAATATTTCTCCATAACAAATTTTCGAAGATGCTAGTTCTGACTATAAAACTGCCAGTTAGGCACTTCTTCTATATTAAACCTATTAGATTAGGAAACATTGTTGTATTCAGAAAACTTTTGCCAATGGAACATTTTTTATATTATAGGTTTGATATGAAAGTTGTAGGAGTAATTTTTCTTATAAATGGATCACAGACACTGCAAAAATCTTTAAAATTTACGGAATATTCCTATTATCATATTCTGAGAATTTTTTTCGTATCAGAATCTCCATTGTGTTTCCCATGAAAATATTATTTAATTTTTAAATAATTTTTACACTATTTTAGAGATATTTTCTCTTAAAAATAGTTCGGATTCTGTACAGCAATTTCTTAATTTATTTATGACAAAATTGGGTAGTTAACGAAAAAAAGTTATTGAATATAGAAAAATATATCGTTAACTTATTACAATAGCAAAATTTTCTAAGTTTATATGAACAATTTTTGTTTAATACCCTTATTCTAGGAAAATGTGACAATTTGTTTTGTTATAAAAATTGTCATGTTTCTTGTTATAGGAATTTTTAAAAATTTGTTATGGTATTCTAGTTTTTTTATGACAAGAAAAAGTTTTAAAAATTCACCATACAATGGTGAAAGCTTTTTCTGCCAGAAATAAAATTAACAAAAATTGGTAGTTTGTGATAAAATACGATTTTTTGATAATTTTATGAAATCTTAAATGAAATGAAAACTTAAAAAATATCCAAGAACCACAGAGCACGAGAGAACTAGCTCTAAGCACTTAGAGTTTCCTTTAAATTTTAGTATCAAGAACATTGAACTTATTGTTAACGACTTTAACCCCAAAAATACCATGTTAATATGTAACATTTTGAAGGTAAAATGTTCGACGCAACTTACATCATAAAAGAACATATCAAAAGAGGAATAAGGTATTTCATATTTTATTTTTGAGACGAAAAATTAAAAAATTCTTCAAAACAAAACAAAATGTTTATATTTTAATTTTTTGAAAAATGAAAATATTTGTTTGTTATGTGCTTTTTATTACATGACAATTTTGTCAAGGTTTTGCTGTGACAATTATTATTAGAATACCAAAACTATGATAATTTCCATTCACCTCAGTTTTGTAACAATTTTGTTATTGTTATATAGTTTAGAATAAGGGAATAAATCTTACATTTTCAAAACAACTGAAACTCAAATTAACTTTTTTTTAAAATTTATTTTTATCGGGACAATCAATAATTGCATTAAATGAATTAAATGTGCTAAAATCCCAAAAATTATTTGGCAAATTGTGAAAAATAATCTGCTGCAGACATGTCCCTAACTGGATTTCATTCTTGCCCAGTGTAGAAAATCATTACCAGATATGTGGTTATGTAACTACATACTTAGTAATGGTAACTAGTTACTTTTGTTATTACATTTCTTATTACTTTTATATGGCGATGTCGCGAAAAATAATGAGTTGTCGTTACACACCAGCATACGAAAAATCCAAAAAAATCGTTACCTATGTGCTTACAATAACTGACAAAAATAATGAGTCTAAAAATAGATTTTCCAAAAAATAAATTATATAAAAAAAAATATTTTTTATTGTATTTGTTTTTAATAAAATTTGCTGGTGCGGGAATCGAACCTGGGTCTACAGATTGCCAGTCAACAGCTCTACCATCTGAGCTATATCGACATGTAATATTTAATAGATAAAAACATAATTGACCTGCTGCACCCAAGTAGGCTTACTCGCCAACATACAAAAAATCAAAAAATATGTGGTTACATATATCCTTACCAGTGTTTAAAAAATATTGAGTTTAAAAATAGATTTCAAAAAATTTTCAAAAAAATCTAAGAAATTATTTTCTATTTGAAATAATGATAAAAGTAAGTCATTATCAGTAACTCATTATTATATGTTTTAAAATAATGCAGAAGGTAAGTGGGTGTCATTACTGGTACTCCAAAAAATAATGATATGTCATTACTACACTGGGTGCCTGAGGAAATCGTCAGGGGACGACGTTTTAGAATTTCTAGAAATATTTATTAGATTATATCACAAACTCAATGAGAATTTCTTGTTCTCGTCTAGGAGCGTCATTTAACATTTAAAATATCAAAGAAAAAACAAAAACAACAAATAAATTTTACCACAATTTGATTTGTCATCTTCCAAAATACTACTCTGTTGTTTTGACAGATCTAGCAATGTAGTGACATCTATTTATGTATAACCAATAAATGAAAATCGTATGTTTTCTATAATTGGCAGTTACGTTTAAATTTGCACAAGCACAAGCATATTCGTTATTTCAAATTTATTTTTATCGGGACAAACAATAATTAATTTTATTGGTTCTTATACAAAATTACAGAATAAACTCTACTTTGACTTAACCGATGGTTTTCTTAAGTTAGAAGCTATATTGATAAAATTGTTAACGAAGATAGAGGACCGCACTAATGAATCAGATTTTTACTAACAAAAAACTAACTGAAAATTTAAAAAATGTCTAAATGGGGTTAAACAGATTTTCCCGAACCCTAGTTTAGTACTTTTTGGAACAACTTGGCAAACCTATGCGAAAACAAGTAATAAAACTTCTACTTCCAGTTCATAAAATAGTTATAGATATGACTACCGTATAAGAGAAACAAATGTTTAGCACCCCCCCCCCCCCCTTTGAGCGAATCCTGGATCCGCGCCTGGGCATAACAATGAAAAATCACGATGTTGCGGTATTTCGTTTTAAATCGGGCCATAATTAATATATCAGGGATTGGTTTGTGTTCTAATATAGCTCTTTTCATGTTTGGTGTCTTCAAGATTCCTACTCGGTGGATATGGCTGTTATTGTTACTACTGTATAGAACAAGGGTGGGCACGGATTTGTCATCGAGTGCCATATTGTGGTTTTTCATAAATTATACAGGGCCGCACCAGAAAAGTAAAAAAAGTATAACGACAAAGTTTTTACTAAAATGGAAGTAACGTTTTAATTTTTATTTTTTTGTGAGGAACAAATTGGTTCTCAAATCCATCTATTCCCAAACTCATTGCAAACTGAAGTTTTTTCAAAATCTGTTTTGGTGTTTTTTAATTATATAAGTAGAATTAAAAACTATTGGAAAACTTTTTTATATTTTTTGCATTGATCCGCGGTGTTGCGGAATCGGGCAAAAAAAATTTAAAAACTCAACGAGTTATAAGAGAACTAATACTATTCCGACAACAAAAACACAGGGTTGGCAGGCAATACCGCTAAAATACCGTTATCAAATTCAAAACCCGTTCAACTGACTACCGTTACCCCTAAAATACCGTTACCGAAACACCCGGAATACCGTTATCCTTAAAATACCGTTACCGAAATATCTGAAATACCGTTATCCTTAAAATACCGATACCGAAATAAATGAAATATCAATACCCTTAAAATACCGTTACCGAAACAAATGAAATATTGTTATCCCTAAAATACCGTTACCGTTATTTATAATTTTCTGCTTTTGGTAATTTGGCGTGGTTATTGAGTATTTTTTGTACATTAAGTTGATAAATTGGTTCTGTTTTTAATCTCGTTTGTTTTTTGTAAAAAAAAAATTACGGGATGCATCGAAATAACTGGCTACCGTTACCCTTAAAATACCGTTACCGATATAACTGAAATACCGTTAACCTTAAAATACCGTTACCGAAATAACCCAAATATCGTTATCTTTAAAATACCGTTACCGAAATAACTCAAATACCGTTATCCTTAAAATACCGATACCGAAATAAATGAAATAGCGTTACTCTTAAAATACCGTTACCGAAGTAACCTAAAATATCATTACCTTAACAATAACCGCATTCGTTTCGGTTACCATCCATGCAAAAACATGTATAACAAATCATAGCTTTCTGGATTTGAATTTTTATTTAATAACTTCGTTGCGCAAAGTAGAAAAATAGAACTCCTTTAAGGGGACACTATGCACTAAAGGGTTAATTTAAATGATGATTACAAACTTAAAGATGTAAACAGTAATTTGACTACTTTATGGTGTGTTAAAACGCCGACTTTTTAACACAGTTCTAAATTTAAAAAGTTTGTAATGGGTATTGAAAATCTTGATGTTAATACTGGAAATTTATATATTTTGAGCCTTGCGGTATATTTTGCTAATTTAGCAACTCAGGCCTACTGATTTTTGGTACAATGAAATTAGTAGAAAAAACTAGTTACTGCTGCTTAATTTTAGTAAAATTGTTGTAAATTATAATTTCAAAATTATTTGCTAAAATTAGCAATAAATTTTACTGAATTTAGTATCACTCGAAAAAAAAACCCTTAATCATATTTATAAAAAGCTTCAAAAATGTGATGAAAAACAAAAATAAAACTTGATAAATGTGATAGTGTTTTTAAAATGCAAAATGATATGTTTTCTTATAAGTATTTATGAAATACATAATAGTTTCTCATGTATTTCTAGACTGTTTCATAAAGAGTTGAATTTATTTTATAAAGAATTAAGGGCCAGTTTTATATTCCGCACTAAGAACGAGTTTTGTCTTAAATACTTCTTAAGTAACAAATTTCTAACTAAACTGGCCCTAAGGGTATGATTGATTGTTCCTTTAAATATATCTTAAGTACGAAATTTTCAAATCGATCTTAGTTCTGACTGTAAGACTGGCACTAATTTTTTATAAAAAATTTTTCGAATTAAAAAACCTAAAATAATTGAAATAGATGTTTTTAATAAAAAAAATCGAAATTTAAATTTC
The DNA here is from genome assembly GCA_949987735.1 of Leucophora obtusa. Taxonomy (NCBI): domain Eukaryota; kingdom Metazoa; phylum Arthropoda; class Insecta; order Diptera; family Anthomyiidae; genus Leucophora; species Leucophora obtusa. Next base: position 56,640,780 of record OX465296.1, read on the forward strand.
AACAAAGGCCGCACAAAAATCGGCAAAGGGCAAGTATCGGAACATGGAATGTTATAAAATTTTAATCATAAAAATTAAAATATTTGTTATATTTACATTAATATAAAATTAAAAACATAGTACTTTTTGTAGTACTATGGGAACCTCAAAAGTACTATGGTACTCCTCTGACTCATTTAGTACTATTTACACATATTTCGATTTTTAAATTTTTTGTGCTTTTTTAATTTTCAGAGCCATTATTGTGTTTATAGAGAACACATCAAATATCAGAGTTTTAAATATGTTGAAAATATTTAAAATATTAGATGCTACTATTGAAAACTCAAGTTAAACACATAAAAACTGTTCTTTCGCATTTTTTTTTATTAAAATACGTATGTATAAAAAAAATATCGAGGGCTTATATTCAAATAGTGCTATCTCGCATTTTCGACAAAATGAGTTTTTGATGGCAATGTGTTCAACGATTTAATTGCCATCTTTCATGTTTAATTTAAACCGAAAAATTATTTCGAAATACATTTTTTTCTCATATTTGTGATTGTGATATCTGCAACTCATTATTTTTTGAATAAAAAAAGTGCTATCATATAAAAAATATTTTTTTATTATTATAAAATACTGAAAATTGCAAACTTAAGACTATGGAATATAATTCATTAAAACGTATTGGAATTGATTATGCTTCATCAAACGACGGAGATATTGGGAACGATCCCACAACAGGTTTGTTGTTTGCAATTCGCGGTAGGTAATTATAATTGTAATTTGCTCATAACTCTTTTTCAGAAGTTCGAATGGCAAATAAGAAAAATCGGATGAATAGGCAAGAGTATTTGTAATTTTCGACGGTGGATAAAGTTGTTCAACAAAATGTACCAAACTATATACTGCTAAAAATTTGATTATCACTCGAAAGAATATCTTCAAAAGGTCTTGGAGCATGTCTTGGGAAGCTAAGCGATTGTTAAAAAGGCTCACGTATCGAAGATTCCTAAACCAAGGGAATAGTAGAGAAGTCTAGAAAACATATCACCTTTATATTAAAACTTCCTTATAGTCATGCATTAGTTAAAGTATGCAGATCAATGATCCTTTCAACATTATCTATACATGGAGAAATGTTAAGATTTTGTTTGGAAAATGGTTGTCTAATTCCGTTGTCTCATGTCAAATATAAACAGCCTAATATTTTAAAAAAGGACGTGCTCAGTTAGAAAAGCAAAATGACAAACACGATAGATGCACAAGCTGTAAAACTTTGTATAAGCGCCTCCGCTATTTATTATAAACAGCAGCTTCAAGTACATATCTTCAAAGTTACATAACTTTACAATTTACCATTAATGTACAAACTACTGGTTTAAATCTTTCACTTTATTTTGACTTCAGATTCTTGTTAAGAATCCTTAAATTAGAAAAAATATAGAACATATTTTGCACCAAAAATGACGTTCGAAAATCGATTTTTTTAAACTTCTCAGCCCCGTTTTACCCCTTAAACATTCGAGTAGCCAAAAATCCTTTGGTTTTCTTCTCGTCATAAAACGAAGCTATATGCCAAATTTCAATTATCTATCTTCATTAGTTTAGCAGAAACACCAAAACCCCCTTTTCACGGAGAACAAATATCGCGACCATATTGCCATGTTATTTATTTAGTTAAGTCTATGGATTTTAAATCCTTACAGACTACATTATTTAAATTAATTACAAACAATATTATTTAATTTAATTACAAACAATATTATAAGGCTATGTATTTAAAAACAAGATAATACTACGTTTAATGACACTAACACTCAAAGAAAAGTGTTGAACTGCTTATGCATATAATGATTTTTATTTGAAGCACAAGATTCTGATAAACTTACGGCATGTTTATCTATCACGAACGAAAAGAAATTTTCGTTAAAATAACGAACGAAAACTGCTTTTGGTTCATGTATAACGAAAGAAAATTTTTACCGAACGATAACTTAAGCATATGAAATATTCCTTATAATTGGTTCATATAAAACGAAGCAAATTGCCAGTTAAGTCAAAATCAGACGATAACCAATTTGCTTTCGTTTAAGAAAAATTATGAACCATATGCAATTTTTCGCCAGCCTCTGTGCGCATTAATAATTGCATAAAAAATAATGAATACCAAGTACTCGTATATATTTTATATTTTTACAATTATATACAAACCTGAAGAAAAACACTCATTTTATTAAACTTAAAAAAACCGTTCTATAAGTTGACTATTTTGATAAATAAAGTGGTTCGACGCGCTTAAACTTTTAAAATTCTTATACTATTTTAGACACCATTAATCACTTTTTTAATTTTTTGTATTTACTTTTTGTGTAAATATTCATTTTAAAAATTTTTTTAAAATGAATTTCAATAAATTCCAATATTTTTTATATTTTGTTTTGATTATTTATTTATAAAGATTTGTCAAATCAATTAAAAAGGGTTACCATCAATTAATATTTTAACCAAAATGTTTAAGAAAACTTTGAACAATTTGAAAAAAAATTGTTGGCAATCCTTTTATTTGCAAAATCCGTTATTTACGAAAAGTATAACGTTTTTCTTACATTATAAAGTTGTATATATCCTTTTAGAGATGTATACACTGTAGTGTACAAGGGTAGTGAAAAAGTTAAGGAAACCGTTGAAGATCTGTCCGAGTCATCTTTTATTTCATGTATAATATATCATTTAAAAAAGACCATTGTTTGACAATTTATCACCATTTATCAAATGCATTGTATAATTTTGCTATCGAAAATAATAAGACAATTGAACAAAAGTAGTTAGAAAAGCACCACACTCAAATGGATTGCGACAGTGCACACGCGAAATGGAGGTAAGATTAAAAAGACCGACAATATATTTTCCAACTGATTATGTAAGAGTAACAAAGGAAGCCAAAAGACAAAATTGATGATAAATCAATAAATATGCCCTTTGATGCCCTTTATCTAAATTATGATTTCTTTAAAAACTATACCGGTTATAATCTTATTTGTTTTACACCTATCAGACCTGGCCGAGAAAAAACGATCATACCATACCACAAAAAAAGATCACTAATTTATCTTCCAAGCGGTAACATTAAATATAAAATAGATTTCAATGAAGGATTAACATTAATCTTCCCACCAGAATCAAACAATATGAAAGTTATAAAGAATCAAAGACCTTACAATCTGGTCCACGTCCTATCCAGCCAAACAAATGGAAACAATTCCTACCATTGTAGCCTGTCATTATTCAAAAATAGCATTATTTTTATTATAACTTAAAACAGACGAAAAAGAACAAATGATAAAATCAATAAAATTTATATTACCGATTACTTTTATTACTAATTTGTTCTATTGTTTTAATATTATATTTCTTTTTAATGTTTTATATTAAAAAACATTAACTTGAATAAAAAGTCGGGAAATTTAAATAAAAAAGCAATATTTAGTTTACAATAAAGCTAATTTTTATTTTTGTTCTAAAAATTTTATTTGAACACATGACTTGATAAAATTTAAATTGTAAAAAGTGCTATCTCCCATATCAGCGCGAATAGCGCAAGATTCAGTGTTGCCACTTTTTGAATAATTATTCAAAAACGGGACTGTTTTCACATTCCTTGGATAATTTTTTGAATAATAACATTTTTGTGTAGTTTTTGTGTCATTTCAGTTTAAACTTAAACTTTTACTAAATTCCATTCTTTTAAGTCCCATAGCAGATAAAATCAGGTTGTTTGTGTAACATGTGTTTCTGGTGAATTATTTTTGTAAATTTGTTCAACACGAAGCCCAATTTAGTTACAGGAAGTCAAAAATGTTGTTTCACACTTTATTTGTATATTAACCCCGTATTTTGGTAACTTTTTGAGAGAATATTTCTCAAATTGCATGCAAAATAAATATTTTTGTCTTGGGTGGCAAGACCATTTATAAGTAACCAAAAGAAATTTGGGCTTGTTATGATTGTGACTTTTTCATGCCTGATAAAAACTAATAATTTTTAAATTTTTTATAACAGTTTGATCAGACCAAAATATCTTTTAAGTAATTCGTTAATTCAGTCTTTGGTAAATGGCACCCTATAATTAATTTATATGACCAGTGTCCAATTGTTAACCGATTTAGGACATCTTAGTAGAATGTAATTCAAAAACCATTTGCCAACTTATACCAAATGTAATTTTTTGTTAAAAATCTGTTGTTAAATCGAAAAAGCTTTAAAAATTTTACGTTTTAGAGGTGTCTTTCTTTGGAGCTGCATGACACAGCTCCCGTTGGGTCCGTGTGTTCGGGCCTCAAAACTTAATCAAAACTGACAGTGTAAAATTTCATAAGAATCCCACCAGCCGGTAAGAAGTATCTACATTATTTCCAAATTATTTCGTTTCTGCCTATCTGTGTGCAGGAGAGCCCAAAGGACATTTATAATTTTTTTTATATAAATAACGATTATTTTAAACTTATGACAAAATATAAATTTTTTGTGTAATTTCATACGGTTTTGGATAATTTTTGACCTACGGCTGTGTATTTTTTTGTTTTTCTGGTGGCAACACTGGCAAGCTTAAAAAAGAAACTTGTATAACTTAGATGAGGCTTGTGAAACATATTGTAGAAGAAAGTTTCGTTATTACTTTAATACAGTGTAGTGTTGCCACCAGTAAAACAAAAAATTACACAGCCGTAGGTCAAAAATTATCCAAAACCGTATGAAATTACACAAAAAATTATGTTTTATATTATTTCAAAATAAACTCTCCTGAGCATAGTGGGGAAGAATAAAAATATTTTGGACTCATATTAGATTAGCTTAGATACGAAGGCACTACGCACCGCGACCAATATAGATCTTTTGTGCTGCCTAGAATTCCCTAAAGACTCAGGCTACCAATAAAGCCAATAGTCCCGTTAAGAGAATTTCCCCAAACCTTCGAAGGTGACACGAAACGGTCACCCAGAAATCTGAGTCTCCTGTCACACAGTCTCGGACATTCGCAGAGAATATGCTCCGATGTCCCACTTTCCAGCTCACAAAACCTGCAAATATCAGTGTCTGACCGGCCCTGTTTGTGAAGCTGGTACCTGAGCCCACAGTGCCCAGTTAAGTATCCCGTCAAGGTCCTACGGTTACTCCTGTCGAGTGAAAATAGTCGCCTTGATACTCCGCTGGACAAGGAAATAAATCTTTTGGCCTGTCTTTCGCCAGTAGAAGTTTCCCAATGCTTAGCAAACTCAGTCTCTCTCCATTGACTGAGTTTTTCCCTAACGTACCCCCTAGGTATCCCAAAGAATGGTTCCGGGCCGATGAATGGTCGACGGGCTCCACAATTGGCTAGACAATCAGCCCTTTTGTTACCCTCATACCCTTCATGACCAGGAATCCATCCCAGTGTAAGGGAGTTGTTCCTACTGAGTTCGTTTAGAATTCCCATACACTCCAAGACTAGATCAGATGATAAGCTCCTAGAGCCTTTAGCACAGCTTGGCTGTCAGAAAGAATGTAGATGCGAGATCTAACCGTGCCTCTCCGCAGGCACTCTCTCACACATATGCAGATGGCGAAAATCTCCTCCTGAAAGACGGAGGGGTACTTGCCCATTGGTAAAGCACGCTGGAATCCGGGTCCAAAGATACCTGCCCCCGTGTCACCATTAGCCTGCTTTGAGCCATTAGTGAACCATACCTGAGCATCCTCTTCGGGCTGCCAGGATTGGCTGGTCCACATATTTCTGTCAAATGACATAATGTCAAAATGTCTGACAAAAATCTGCTCCGGGATCATTTTATCCGCGACCCTTAAGATTGGCTCGTCCATAAAGATCCCGGCGATCCTCATGTGACCCTCTAGGTCCCCGCTCCTCATGTCCCCGACCCCCCGGAGACGAAGTGAGCCCATGCTTGCAGCTTCCTTGACTGAAATATTCAATGGTGGAATACCCAACATGGCCCCAATGGCATCCGTCGGGCACGATCTTCCAGCCCCCGTAATGCCAGTACACACCAGCCGATACAACCTCTTCAGAGTATCTCTTGCCGTTGACTGCTCAACCTTTGGCCACCATGCTAAGGCAGCATACGTGATCATAGGTTTCACAATGGTGTTGAATGACCAGTATACCATGTGTGGTCTTAGACCCCATGTTTTCCCAAAGAGCCTCTGACAGGCATAATATGCCCTGGTGGCCTTCTTGGTTACGGAGTTGAGATGATCATTCAACGTAAGGGATTTATCAAGAGTCAACCCTAAATATTTCACACTATCCGAGAAGCCTATCGTTTTTTCCCCAACAACAGGTTCGGTTAGGTTGACCCTTCTTCTCCTTGTGAACGGTATCAGGATCGTCTTCGTCGGGTTGATAGTTAACCCTTTTTTCCGACACCATGAGTTAGTAAAGTTCAGAGCCTGCTGCATACGATCAGAGATGGTCCTGTCATCCCAGCCGACAACGGAGATGACAAGATCATCGGCGTAGCCATAGGTCCTGAAGCCCAGGTCGTTCAGACCCTCCAGCAACTCATCAATGACCAGTGTCCATAGTAAAGGCGACAGTACACCTCCCTGAGGACATCCTCTGGTCGCATTCACGGTCCTACTAGTAGACCCTATACCGAACGTGATTTCCCTAGAGTTGAGCATCTCCAATGTCCAATTTACAATCATTGGAGATATGCCCCTTCTCAACATAGACTGCCCGATCGCATCGTAGGACGTGTTGTCAAAAGCGCACTGTATATCAATAAAGGCACAGAGGGCAATATTCTTTGCCCAGTGCCTTCTCTATCAACGTGACAACATTATGGACAGCACTTTCGGTAGACTTACTCAGTTGATACGCGAATTGAAGCTCATGTATCGGCTTACGCCTGAGATACGTGTCCCTAATATAGTGGTCCAGAACTTTCTCCATTGTCTTAAGAAGAAAAGAGCTGAGGCTTATTGGTCTATACGACTTAGGCAGTTGTTCGGATTTCCCCTCCCCCCGCCTTTGGAATAAAGGCCACTTTAACCCCCCTCCAATTCGTCGGAACATGACCCAGCAAAAGGCTGGATCTAAATATCCTAACCAGTTGTGGGGCTATTATATCCACCCCCCTCTGCATCAGACATGGATAGATCCCGTCGGGGCCCGGCGATTTAAAGGACGAAAATTAATTTTTCGCCCATTTCACTCTGTCCTCTTGAAAGACGGCACCAGTTAGGCGTACATACCTCCCCGTCAGCTTTGGGATTCTTTGAATCGCCACAGACCTGCGGGAGGCTACGCACCCTGGGAAGTGCGTGTCTAACAATAGGTCACCGGTTTCCTCAGGAGATCCAGTGTAGGAACCGTCGGGTCTCCTGAGAGTGCAAAGACCATTCGTGTGATCCTGTGAAAGGGCCTTCTGAAGTCGCGCAGCTTCCGGAAGATCTGAGATCTTCTCACAGTAGCTGCGCCACGTGGACCTTTTGGATCTACGTAATTCTCTATTATATTCAGTTAGAGCCGTCTTGTAGGTGACCCAGTCACGTGTTTCCTTGGCTCTGTTGAATAGTCTTCTGGCCTCCCTTTTGAGCTTATCCAGACCATCGTTCCACCATGGAACGTCCCTTTCACCTTCCTGGTCCTTTGAGGACAGCTCGCAAAGTAAGCAGAAGTCAAACTCGATTGAATCTCTAATGCCTCATAACCAATCTCATCTGGGCTCAGAATCAGCCCTTTAGAGAGATTGGCATCGCTTTCCAAGTGATAGCGGAAGTTCTCCCAATTTGTGCATCTGGGATTACGATATTTCTGACACGAGTCCAGCGCATTAACAACATCAAAGACCAGGTGTTGATGATCAGACATTGATAGTTCGCTGGAGACATGCCAGTTAGAGATGGCGAAAGAAAGGTTAGAACTAGTAAGAGTGAGGTCCAAGACTTCTGACCTAATAGCATTCCTAAACGTCGGTTCGTCACCTCTATTTGCTATGTTTATACCATTACTATATATAAATTCAAGCAGGTGCTCACCTCGTTTGTTTATATTGGTGCTTCCCCACATTGTGTAATGAGCATTGGCGTCACAGCAGAGGATCCAACTCAGGCTCCTCACACGGCAATATTCCACGAAGGCCAAGACCTCAGCGGTTGGTGCTGCGTCGCTGTCGCCAAGCAAATACGCAGAGGCCAACATCACCTCGTGCTCCCCAGCCAAGGAAGGCACTTTTGCCCAGATCGAAACCAGGTCTCCCAATATAAACTCCGAAATTGGAAGAAATGTTAGGTTGCTCCTCACAAGGATGGCCGCTCTAGGCCTACTGTGCTTGGAATCATTTAGCCCCTTAATGGCTCCATTGTGCACCCACGGCTCCTGAATGAATACTACATCCAGAGCGTCGACTGTGAACCTTCTGTTGGCAACATCAAATGCCGCCTTGGCATGGTGAAGGTTCACTTGCAAGCACCTGAGGTGCTTCGGTGTTCTATACCTTGTGGCACTAATCACTTTCGAGCAAGTTTGGCAGCACGCTTTGCCACCTTTCTGCCCCGATTGGCGTTCAGCAGAGCAGCTTCCTCTACCGAGTTCCTTTCCCACTTTCCGCGAAGAAGTTCATCCTCTTCATCCGTTGGGATGTTGGTATTGGTCACTACAGTTGGACCCGAGAGGTCCTCCGTTATAATTCCAACGTCCATCGGTTTAGCAACGTTAAGACTAGAAACGTCTTCTGTTGGCTGAGGATAGATCCGCGTTGATCTTCTCTTGCCCATTTCCCGTATATTGGCAAATTGTATCTATCTGAAAAATAAGATGAAAAAGGGATTAGAACAGTACGCTCGGTAGCAGAGCCCTATTCTACTAGCGGACTAATACAACCAGGGTTCGCCTCGTCCTGGAGGCCACCGTTCAGAAACACACTAACGTAGTGCTATTCGCCCCATGGGCACGGTTGGATAACACCGGGGATTACGGGTTTTTATCGAGTGTCCGCTCTAGATCCGCCATGTTCTGTGAAAGCAGGGACACCTCTAGCAGGATGTGGCTCTTCACCACGCATGGACGGTCTTTGGATTCCTTGAGAGGCTAAGGCAACAGATTTGCTAAAACGCTTCAAGGCCCCTGTAGCACTGCACTTGTCCCCTTGGACTCATATGAAATTTCAAGATGTAAATCTGGACTCCAAAGTTTTGCCATTTTTCTATTTATAAACCGATTTTTAAAGACTTAGAATTTTTGTCATCTCCAAAGTGCAAAAGTAATTTGCATTTTAGAACTAAAATTTTGCATTTTTGCAAATAACCTGATCCGAATTTTTGCCTTCTACAAAAGCAAATCCAGGCCAATTTTTTTAAAAAATATAAAAAATTATTATATTAACTAAAGGAATTTTCAATACAATATCTTTTTCAGGCTTACAATGGCGTGCTTTTAAATTTGAATATTAAAAAAAATGTATCCACATTAATATCTTCTTTCAGAACAGAGTATTTTTTTTTCAAAAATTTCATATGATTCTGTTGAAATCTGGAACATATTGGATTTAGAGATTTCTAAAATATTTTGATTCTGATCCAATTTTTTTGGTCAAAGCCAAGTATCATGTTAACTACAAAAACAAAATTTCAGAGATTAGAAAGTAAGAATCATAATAAACTCAAATTTTTCCACTCTTTCGCTGCATTTTTAAATGGTCTTGCAAACCAAGACGATTTTTATAAAAAGCTTGACAATTATTTTCGCAAAAAATAAATAAAAGACAATGCTTTAAACATAACAAAAAGATACATAGCAATATTTTTGATTTTTTCTAAATTGGGTTTAGTGTTGAAAAAATTTACAAAAGTAATTCACCAGAAACTGAAGATTTGTGATATGGACTAATTGTTACTAAATTTTAAAAATTTACGGAACTTTTAAAAATTTATGGAACTTTTAAAAATTTACGGAAATTTCTGTAAAAAGTGAAATTACACAAAAACTACACAAAAATGTCATTATTCAAAAATTATCCAACGAATGTGTAAGCAGTCCCGTTTTTGAATAATTATTCAAAAAGTGGCAACAATGATACAGTGTCGCGCAAACACTTGTTATAACGTCCGAAGATTAATCGGCTTTTTACACGTACACAACCCGAACGTCAACGAAACAAAAAACAGAGATGCATTAAACACATAGACGACTGAAGCTACATGACTACACGACTACAAATGCTGCTGGCTGCAATTGTAGTCGTGTAGACAGCTACTTAATTTTTTTGAAAACCACAGCAACATAGTAAACAGATGATGCAAAAAATTTGACGTTTTGATAAATGTTAATCTTTTTTGGTTTGTGCTTCTAAAATAATGGCTGAGGAATATTTTGTTAATTTTGTAAGATCCATTTTTTTTTACAAAACATCACAATAAAATTAGTTACAAATATAAATTAATGAAACCTTCAAACAATTGTAAAATATAAACAGCTGTTTCTTTAGTGTTCCCATAACGGTGATTTTTTAGTCAGAACTAGCGATTTTATTTCGCCTCTAGCGGGAAAAATTATCCTGTTTTACATATTTTGTTATATTGTCAACACTATTTTTGTTTTGTAGCCAACAAAAATAGAAATTATTCTAAGTTGACTACAGCGGCAAAAGTAGTCGTGTAGCCGTGTAGCTGTGTTGGTGTCAAAATAATCGTTTTCATATAAACGTGTGTATTTTATTTTTGACAGGCTGTAGTCGTGTAGGTGCAGTCGTCTATGTGTTTAATGTTAGATTGTAAAATTAATAGAAAACAAATTAGTTGCATGTCTGCTGTCAACAGAGTAAGTCTATGTCGCTTTGTTTGACAAAATAAGTACACAGATAATATTTTACAAAAACCAATGAAATTAAAATATACATATGTATGGTATATAAAAAAAAATCTCTGCGTTGTAATTGTTTTTAACTTTGGTGTATTTAATAAGAATTAATATAAATTATTTTGATTTTTTTTCTTTTTGTTTTTTAAATTTATTTATAACATTATTTATCTATTTTTTTACACAATAAATTATTCGCAAAGAACACATGCACCTATTTTCTTAAAGAATATTTTTTTTATTACCTCCCAGTGTAGAAACGGTAATGACATATCATTATTTTTTGGACTACCAGTAATGACACCCACTTACCTTCTGTATTATTTTAAAACATATAATAATGAGTTACTTATAATGACTTATTTTTATCATTATTTCAAATAGAAAATAATTTTTTAGATTTTTTTGAAAATTTTTTGAAATCTATTTTTAGACTCAATATTTTTTAAACACTGGTAAGGATATATGTAACCACATATTTTTTGATTTTTTGTATGTTGGCGAGTAAGCTTACTTGTGTGCAGCAGGTCAATTGTGTTTTTATCTATTAAATATTACATGTCGATATAGCACAGATGGTAGAGCTGTTGACTGGCAGTCTGTAGACCCAGGTTCGATTCCCGCACCAGCAAATTTTATTAAAAAAAAAAAAAAATACAATAAAACATATTTTTTTTTATATAATTTATTTTTTAGAAAATCTATTTTTAGACTCATTATTTTTGTCAGTACTGTTAAGCACATATGTAACGATATTTTGTATTTGTATTTTATTTAAATTGTACACCAGTGCAGTAAGATATAATTATCTTTTAAATTTAGCACTGTAAACATATAGTGGCACACTAAAATTGTTATACATATTAATATATTATAGTAAAATTAAGAAAAAAATTATTATATAACAACATTAAATGACTTTTAAAATTTAATAATCAAAGTATAAAAAGTAAAAAAAAAAAAATTATTAATAATAAAATAAATTAAAAATAAAGTAAAAAGTACATGTAAAGTTATTTATTTTCAAAATAGCTAAAAATTGCTTCCTAAACTGTATTGCGTTGCTTAAATTTTCAATATTATGGGGAAGTTTGTTCCAGAGAGTTATAGTAGAGATAAAAAATTGGCAATCAGATGATTGATATCGGCGCATAATCGGAGTTATTATTTTGCCTCTATTTGATCTGGCAAAATGTAACTTTTCAAACAAATAAGGGGGTTGTTCCGTATACACTATTTTCTGCAAGAAAATAAGACTTCTGCATTTTAAAAGATTGTCAAACGACACACCAAATATCCTCTTCGAGAAATTAGAAACTCTATCACTGCTCTTTAACCCAAAGATATATCTAGCGATATTATTATACGTTGTCCTTAGTTTCCGTTTATCAGTTGAGTTACAACCGGCAAATAGCTGACAACCATATAGGAGCGTAGGAACCAAATACGTTTTTGCCAATAACATTCTTATCTTAATGGGAGTAAAATATTGATGTGCCCACAAAGTTCTTAGCATCCCATACGTTTTACCAGTTGCTATTTTAATTTGGTTAGACCATGAGGGAGTTATATTGAAAATGACGCCTAGATTCTTGGCTGTTGGCACCATATCTATTTTAGACGATCCAAGAAGCACATTAATATTGTTTAGAGGTTCCATGGCAGTTCTCGAAATCTGGATGCACTTAGACTTAGTGGAGTTTAAACGTAATCCATTTGCAATCGCCCACTCATATATCTTTAACAGGTCTGAATTAACCTTAATGATGCAATCATTGAATGTAGAGAGCTTGCATCCTATAAACAGCTGTACATCATCGGCATACATTTGTACATTCATAAATTTCAATTGTTTTGGTAAATCATTTGAGTACATCGAATATAGAAGTGGCCCAATAATTGATCCTTGTGGAACCCCCCTTGTCACACCCAACCAAGATGAGTGTCTGGTACCATCAAATACAGCTTGATATCTGTCACTTAAGTATGTTGAAATAAGCTTGGTGGAAGTTGATGAGAAATTGAAGAAAAGTTTAAGCTTCTTACACAATGTGGCATGATATATTTTTTGATTTTTCGTATGCTGGTGTGTAACGACAACTCATTATTTTTCGCTACATCGCCATATAAAGGTAATAAGAAATGTAATAACAAAAGTAACTAGTTACCATTACCAAGTATGTAGTTACATAACCACATATCTGGTAATGATTTTCTACACTGGGCTATTAATTGCTTTTATGTTTATTTCTTTATTCATTCGCTCATGCTAAAATTTAACACATAAGAACATAAATAGTAAAACAAGCCAACAAACAAAACCAAGTGATTTTGTTCAGTGCAATAGTTACCAATACATTCTCATTTTTTTGTAATATAACTAATACATTCTCATTTCTCTTTGTGGGCACCACTGCTTTTATATTTGACGGAAAAAACTGTTTTTTGCTCTCCTGAACAATTGTAATTTTTAAGATAGCATTATTTGAATATAAGCCCTCGATATTAAAAATTGGGAAAATTAAGATATCTAGAAATTTTTGTATTTTTTGAAACGAGCAAAATATTTTTCCCCATCAGAGCTCCTAAAGAATTCACTCATTCGATTTTCATTTCTGAATGATTAAATACCTAAAACCTATTTCAAAGAATCAAATGAATTCTTAATTTGTTCATTCGAAAATATTCTTATGACATTACAAGGTGGAATAGACCTGTAAAAAAATTATATTCGCTTTAAATCGAAGTCGAATACGATATTCAGGGACTTTAAATTCTGAACCCTACACTCACAGAAATAAACCTGTAAAAATAGCAGAAAAATCTACAAAAATTAAGCAAAAATGGCCTTTCAAAAGAAACTGCTGAGATTAGCAGATTTTTTTTTTTACATACTTTATAAATTTTTTTATATATTTTATATTTAACTTTTAGTTCATTGAAAATAACAGATTATGCTGTAAAATCTGCAGAAAATATTAATATTAGTAGAATAAAAATAGCAAAAATAAACTATAATATCTACAAATTTTTTGTTACTTTTAAGTTAAGTTTAGTTGAATGAAAACAGCAGTCTATCCCGCTAAAATTAATGGAAATGGTTGATAAAGATAGTAAACTGCTGATTTCAGGAGACTAAATTTTTATTCGTATTAAAAAAAAATAGAAAAAAGCTTTCTAGATTTTAAATTCTTCCTGATTTTTAGTCTACTAATTATTTTTTGTTGTTCTTATCTTACTCATATTTTACAAAAGTAACCTGATAGAATTTTTTATTCAACGTAATTTTGAACTAATTTTTAATAGTTTTAACTAAAATGTTTACGTTTTTCTATTGCTGTATGAGTTAGATATAACAGAATTTTTGAGTTTTTATTTGTTAATTTATAATGATAAAAAAAATTAAATGAAAAACATGTTGGTACTACAGAGGTCGAAAAAGTACTTTTTTTAAGCTGGTTAGGAGTATTTTAAAAATCCCAGTTATCATCCCTGATCTAGACTCTAATTTTGATTAAATTCTCTTCAAATAGAACTGTAAATTTTTAGTTTTAAATCACAAATTTCAAACTAAAACATTTTTAATTTCTATGTCAACAAAGGTATTCAATTAATCGACTTTTTATTTTAATCGATTAATCGTGCTAATAATTATTCGCTTTTTTTTTTCTTAACCGATTAATCGAACAAAATTTTAAAATTAATCGATAAATGTAAAAAATTTTATGTATTACATTTGTTGTATTTTTAATAATTTTCTATAAAAAACGGAAAAAATGTAATAATTGAGATCATATTTTGTCAATATATTTATTTTTCTTTGACCCCTCTATCACATATTCAAATGTTATCCAAATCGGAGAGAACCACACCGCAATGAGTTAAAGAGTTTAAAAAGAATAGAACAACTCGTACATTAATTTGTATCTCTTTCGTATGAACACATAAAAAACGTTAACGTAGAAAGAAATTCTGTTGAGAATTACGTCCCTACATCAGTTTATTTTATTTGCTAAAGTATATTGTGAATGCAGAGTGCTCACTAAACAAGCTTTATTACATTGCGCATTAATTATAACACTGTGCTAGTTGAAAAATTCAACAAGCGGGGGACCCGGTGGGTAAACCTAATTCGAGTACGCCGAATCCAGTGGTGCTATCCGTTTTTCTAGATTAGCTCTAAAAAAAAAGATATTTGTGTTTAAAAATTCTGGTCCAAGGACCCCAAAAAATTCGATTTATCTAACTTTTTGACCATTTATTTTTGCCCGGGTTATTTGTTATTCCCATAGTCAGCTTTGGGTTAAAAATGATCAGATTCGGTTCAGCGATTCAAAAGTTCTGGGAGAAAATGTGAGGACACTTCGAAATTTTCCATACAAAATTGTACATTTTATTGCTTCATAAAATGTACTGAAATTTGTATAGAAGTGAAAAAGTTTCATAAAGGTTTTTATGGTATCCTCAAATTTTCAATCACAACTTTTGAACCGCAGTACCGATTTTGATTATTTTGTACACAAAGCTTCTTGGTAGAGTATCAAACAACTTAACTAAAAATTAACGGTAAACAAATTAAAAAATCGAGTGTTTAGGGGTGCTTCAAACCACAATTTTCAAACACAAATATCTTTTTTTAAGAACTAACCTAGAAAAACGGCTAGCACCACTAGATTCAGCGTACCCGAATTAGTTTTACGCACTGGGTTCCCCACCTGTCGGGAAAAAAGTCTACTTTTCGTAATTATTAATTAGTAATGCTTCCTTTAAATGTCAATATTTAAAAAATCGTAAAAAACAATAATGAATCGATTAGTCGTATTAAATTATTCGAATTATTCTTTATTCGAAATTTGGAGATTTTCAATTATTCTCAAAATTTTTTACCAAAATTGTTCCATTAATCTAATAACGATTAATCGGTTGAATATTCTAATGTCAACAAAATACGAGTATGTACATACGTAATAAATTTTCAACCTTTATATGAATACTTCAGATGCCAAATCGATTAACTCCATAAAGAAAAATGAATGAGTTTCCATGAGAAATATGAGGAAATAATATATATTAGTGGTATTAATTAAAATGCACTTTTTTACGCAGTTGATAATTTTATGAGTTTACACGAATATTTAGATGAACGCACATTGTAATAAATTGCTTTTTTTGGTAATTTCTAAATATAACACACGGATTTATTTATATTGATGTTTTCCTATTGATTCTAAAATAAAATTTATAAAAACAAATAAAAGAAAATCAAATAAATTTCATATTTGACAATTTTCAAATGTGTATATAATACAATACAATAAAGTGTTTTGAAATTAAAGTTTTTTAAAATTCTGAAAGTGGAGTTAATCGATTTGGCAATTGAAGCATTCATATATTGCGGACATAAATGTGGGCCAGTATTGCATGGCACAAAATTTTTATTTGATGACAAGAGCCACGTTTCTAGCTGCCACGAGTATTAGAAGAGGAAGAAATTGTTTATTTGTTTAGATATTTTTCACATTTATTTTAAACTATTTTCTTTAAAAGCATTTATATATATTTGTTAAGATTTGTTTTCTTTTGGTACACGTATCTGTAATTTTTGTTTGTAGAAAAACAAATTTTTTGTGGACTCATTCTCAGTAATGGCATCTTGTGGCTCGTGTATTTATACTACATATATATATATATATATTAGTTAAATGACGATTTATAAAAAAAAATAATTTTTTGTGCACTAAGTACTTATATGTACTCGTATGTAAACAGGAAAAAATAAAATTGTGTTTCAGTTAAAAAAATTTTATATTCAAATAAATTTCTATGGGTTTCCTCACCAGAAAACAGATTCGGTGCTGACAACCCAATTTGTTGCCAATCGAATGGTTCAGTTGAATAAAATGAATTTTTTGGTTGCGACTATCGAATTATTCGTGATAGAACTGAAAATCCCTTGTCACTGTGAAATTAGTCCTGTCTCAATTGGCTTTCTCTTATCACTACTGAAAAACTCGGCTACAACAATCCAACCTTTCTATTGGCTACAAATGAGGTTGTAAGCACCGAATCTGTTTCTGGGTGTTGGTACCGTGAAATAACTCCCAAATTAAATAAGTTCCAATTTCAAAAAGTGAAATAACTGACAAGGAAAGACTCCTAAAGCGGACCAGTAGATTTTAATGAGCTTCGGATATGTTGTAGAGGAAAAAATTTAAAGAGCACGTATTTTTTTAGCTGCCCAATCTTATATTTAAGGGTTAAAAATGGGGTAAAAAATTACCCAAGTTTTGTTTTTTCGGGTTATTTTATATTTTTTCCAAACTATAAGAAAATTTGGTTTAAACGAAAGGTATTTTAGATGCCTATTTACCGATGTATAAAACATGCTTAAATATTAGTTTATAACATAACACAATACATCAAAATTTTGTATGTAGGGTTAAGGGTCAAATTCACATATATTAATCCTTATATGTAATATTTAATTGAGGGTGTATTTAGGCCTTTTTATATTCGACCTACTTCGGTTTTGAGGCGAATTTTAGGCTACACGCTGAAAAAAACGGCCTGTGCCAAACATATTTTTGCTGTTAATATATATATATATATTTGGAGAAATTGATGTTTAACAATTCGCCGTGTTTTTACTAGAAGCAATATATATTTGCATGCAAATATATTATGTTTGCAAGCAAATATATTATGTTTGCCTGTCAATATATAATGTTTGGATGAAATGAAATGACGCTATCGACAAATATTATAAGTTTGGCAGCAAACATATAATATGTGTGTCATAAATAAATTATTTTTCCATGCAAATACTATATATAAATATAATATTTAGTTATAAAGCAATTATTAATATATGCCAAACAATAGGCGTATTTATTCTACTCTCCAAATTTCTCTATATTTTAATGGAAAAACATAAAAATTAAAATTAATACATCTACTGTTTGGCGATTATTTAATAACTAAATATTTTATAAATCACCTTGAATTTTATATCTAATACAAATCTTTCATTGAAAAACAATAACTACAATCTCTTCATTAGTTTTTATTTATTTTTATTAACAAATATTAATTAAAAACTCTTATAATAAATTAATACTTTAATAAACACAATTAAATTTTTGTTTTCTCTTTAACACAATTTTATGTTTTATTTATACTAATTTATTTTATTTTTTCAGATCTTTCACAATAAAATTAATAAATAAAGGAAAAATATCACTAAATTTTCTGACTAGATGCAGTCTAGCTAAACTAAACGATTATTATCAACTACAAAAGTTATAATGGCTACATACAACTTTATGTATGCATAGCGCATGGTACGGGACATTTTTTCGATCAAGTGTTTAGTATGGAGACATTTGGTTAGTTTGGGGACTGTCCTCAAACTCTTCCTAGGTCCTGCGCATAGTATCAAGACATTTCTGACTCATATACAGCATAGTTTGGGCACATTTTGGTTATTTCTCTATTTCTAACTATGCGCACCATATACATACACTCAAAAAAATAAGTTAGTAGAAAAATTAGTAAAACGTCTTGTATATCAAGTGTACTAGTTTTAGCAATTTTTTTGCTGAAATTCCGTTTTCAGCAAAAATTTTTGTTATATTCTTTTAGCACTAAACTAATTTTGAACTAATGTTTTACTAATTTATTTTGCTACAAAAATTGTGCTGATAACCGCAGTCATAGCGTGGACGACAACCAGATAGACAAGATGTAGATGTCACAGCTTGTCTGGAAACGGAAATGACAAAAAAAGAAAAACAACTCTACACATATTCTACATTTAAATTTTCAGCAAATAAATTAACTAAAGTAAAATTTCGCTACAAATTTTTTGAGTTTTTTTCAGTCTACTAATATTCAGCAAAAAGTTTAGTGATTTTAGCAAGGATTTTTTTTCATTCGCAGTCGACTAAGAGTTAGCAAAACTTTTGCTGAAGATTACTATTTTTTTGGTAAAAACCAGCTCGCTGATTTTCAGCAAACCTTTTCCTGAAATTACCAACTTTTTTGCAAGCACGCTCCAGACTAAAAATTTGCTGACACAGCAACATTTTTTGCTGACTTTACTGACTTTTTTTTTTGAGTGTATATATATTTATCAAGAATGGAAATTCGCCGTTTTTCCAAATATATGTTAATTGTATCCCACAAATATAATTATTATAAAGTTAAAAATGCAAAAATATGTATTCTTAGATGACAAAATATGACTAATTTACAAACAAACCCATGTTTACCGGGAAATATATGTATAGAAACTATAAAAACAATATAATTGGAAGAATACTCCAAATACATATATGGTAGTTTGTAAATATAATATAATTACCTCCAAACATAAATAAAAACGTCTTTTTCCTCCGTGTATATTGGTATCAATCTTTTTCTTTTTGAGAGTATATTCCTGTTATATAAAAATTATTTAAAAGTTTCATAAATTTCAGACATGTCGCCATATGATAAATGTGGTTTTTCCCAAATAACTATTACAATTACACAACTATAACTATGCCAGGTCTTTCTGCATCAATTAATTAATTTTTAGAAAAATATTAACATACTTAAAGAAACAATGCGATTTTTGTGGCAATAGTTAACAAAATACCAAGCTTAAGTAAGTCAAATATTTCCAAGCACTTATAAATTATGATATTATAATTTTTAAGTCCTTCACATTTCGGAATCATAATTTATTATTGTTAGCTTGTTTGTTTACTTACTACAAGTTACTACTTTTATTACAACTGGAAAAATTGAATACCCAAGTAAAAAAATTGATATGGAGCCATATGAAATTATATTTAATTATATATAATCTTTTATATAATTAGATATACTTATATCCGAAAAATGAGAACGTCTTATTGTATCATATTGTATCGAATTGTATACAATTGTATACAATTTGGTACAATTTCATACAATTTAATGCAATTCGATACAATTGTATCCGAATTTTGTCCTCATCCAATTACATCAAATTATATCTTTTTGTATAAAATTATATAAAATGTTATAAAAGTGGACATAGTTTGATACAATTATATCTAAATATTAACCTATACTTTTTATCATATTATATAGGACCATATCTAACAATATACATACAAAAATAATTTTTTTAAATAAAAAAAATTTTCAATTACTTGTAATTGTAATTGTTCTTTTTTTGAATTGCAATTACAAATAATCGGCCTGATTACGAGTGTCGAATTTGTAGTCGAAATTTTCGACTCCATATAAAATGATTTTGTATATAATGGAAATTATAAAGAAATGAAACTCTGATGCTGGATTTTTTTAAATCTGAGTGCTATATATGGTAAAATAAAATAGATGAGTTTTTTTTTTCAATTACAATTACATGTAATTGTATAATTGCATGTGTAATTAATTACAAAATGTAATGATTAACCCCAGGCCTGCTGGAGATCTTATAATTTCGATAAATCTTCCATTACTTTTATCCAGATTTATCATCACAGTGAAATAAACATGAAAAAAAATTTCTTTTAATTTAGTAATTTTAAAATAAAGTTAACAACACTGAAATTTTAAAGTTAATAGGATTATGATATACAACCAAGATATAAGAAATGAGGCAAGTGTACGTTATAGTATAGAGAATTTCGTATTAAAGCTTCAGTGTTGTTAATGTTATGGGTGCGGTGCGTAAGCCATTTTTGACTCATGCTCAAAAAAAAAACATTACTCACGCACTAGCATTTCGTTTTTTACTCAGCACACATGATTATATTAAATTACTTATTAAACTTACAATCAGAAAATTCTCACGCAAAACAGTAAAAATTACTAAAAACATATGATGCAAAAAATAAACTCACGCAGGAATCACTTAAGTATAGTAATTATTACTCACGATCACGTGTGAATAACGTGACTCACGAACATTTTGTGTCACGCGCCAATCCCTAGTAATTACTAAATCTAAAACTAGTTCAAAATCATTGATAACATGGAACCAAATATAATACAATACGGTTTTATATGGACCTTATATATTTTTATATAAAATCACTTTTAAAAAATTGCCTATGAGGGATGATATATAATTATAGATGATTTTATAAAGAACGTTGTAAGTTATATATGGGTTCATATTCGTCAATATATAATCATAACTAACACAAATTATAAAAGATTTCTTATATGGATCCACATAGTTTTATATTATTATGTATAGTGTCATACTAAATTATATATAAACGTACATGTAATTATGTCTTTTATATGTTACTTTATGTACTTATATATAGCACATACATATATATGTAGGCCAATATGTAATAATATAAAATCACATATGTCTCCATATTAAAACCTTTTTTTGAAAAAATATCTAACATATGACTATATAAAAGTATATCTGCTTGAATTTAAAAGCATATGTGGCCATATGTAACTATAAGTTACTATATGCAATTACATAAAATAATATATGATTATATCAAAACTTTTATACTCGGGTACAAAACGTAAACAAAATTTGTAGTAAAAGTAGTAAGAAATTCGAGTAACCGAACACACTGAGTAATTTTCAGTTCTGAAAAAACTATGCTTTCTGAAAACAGTATACATATATATCTAATTAAGCAACTATGTGTGACTGTGATAGCAAAAATTTCTTCAAAAGTTTTAAGATGATGTTTGATTTCTTACTCTTAAAATTGTAAAAATTTAGTTGCGTAAGAAAATAAGATAAATAAAAAAGATAATAGAAAAAACTCTTTAAAAATTTTAGTTAAAACTAACAAAAATTAAGGAAAATTTATCATGTAGAAAAAATTGCTGAAACTATCAAATTATTCTTCTAGTAAGAACAGAAAAACTAAAACCGCTAAATATACATAATTTTTTTATATGTGAGTTAAATTTCAGCTAATAGAAAATAACAAATTAACCTGCTAAAATCAGCAAAAAAATTTG
This sequence comes from Leucophora obtusa, assembly GCA_949987735.1. NCBI lineage: Eukaryota > Metazoa > Arthropoda > Insecta > Diptera > Anthomyiidae > Leucophora > Leucophora obtusa. The sequence continues at coordinate 56,662,603 of OX465296.1, forward strand.
CTAAATAATTAATACACTTATAAAAAAAGTTAGTACAACTGTATGTTAAACGAGTTCTGGACACAGATTTTTTCCGTTATTTTTTCTTAAAATTTAGGATTGAGCTAATATTTTTGTAAATCCCATTTAGCATAAGAATTACTTTCATCCGTATTTAAACTAACTTTGCATCCTAATTTTTAGCAATTTATGTTTCTTAATTTTACAAATTTTTCAGCTAATTTAAACCCCAATTATTTCCCAAAGTTTATATTTTTGTGTCTCTGCTATCAATATCACATAGAGATGGCGCTATATTTTCATAATTTGTGGCAACTCTTCTAATATGCTACTTGAAAATACAACACAGCGTTATGAAATTCATTTTTTTTTTATCATATGTTTATGATAAAAAAGTAATCCTAACGAAGATTACTTCTTAGAAGAAAAAGCAATTAAATAAATAAGAACAGATTTTATTAAAGTAAACTGAACTTTAGCATATTTTATTGCACATTATAGGCCAAGCCTATAATTGGTGACCCCGATAAGTGAAAATATAAGACAAATCGATCAAATTAAATATATTGGACAATCACAAAATGGGTGTTGGAGATCCACCACTACAGAATAAACTTAATCCATCAGAGTATCTCAATCCTTTAGACACAAATGGATGTATTCAACTTGGGGAGAGTAATGACAATGAAATTTCAGTGGAAGCTGTTGGCATACACCACTTACCAAAGTTTTTGCCATCAGATCCAGAATTGTGGTTTACACAAGTAGATGGGCTGCTGCATGTGAATAGAATTACAGCAGATTTATCTAAGTATTACACCGTCATAACTGCTTTGGATGCTGAAACTTTAATGCAAATTGCTGATATAGCCAAAAATCCTCCAGCATCAGGCAAGTATGAAAAATTAAAAAAAGAATTAATCACTCGTTTTGGTACTTCCAAGGAAAAGCAACTGCTGAAACTTCTGACTGGGTTGGACCTTGGAAATAAAAAACCTAGTCATTTACTACGGGAGATGAAAGAATTGGCTGGTACTAGCATAGATACTGAGGCATTAGCTGCACTTTGGATGCAACATATGCCAAGCAACGTCAGATGCATTTTGTCAGCATGTAAAACTGAGGACATTGAAAATTTAGCTGAAATCGCAGACCGCATCTTTGATAATTTTCCTTCTCCTCCTTTCGTTATGGCAGCAACGACATCAGATATCGTATCGCATTGTGATGCTCTTACTTCACTTTCAAAATCTTCTGCTCTTGAAGCTCGTATATTAGCTCTTGAAACATCTTTAAATCAAATAATTCAAAAACTCAGCCAACTATCTATTGAGGTCGCGACTAATAATACCCATCCACAACGTCGATAAGGAGAGCGATCATGGAAGAGGCAGATCTCAAACTCGTCGACAACAAAAAGTTTGCTATTACCATATTCAATTTGGTGCTGGCTCAAGAAAATGTAGACGGCCATGCGAGTTCAATGGTAGTTCTATTCCTCAGGAAAACTAGATCAGCTGTCTTCAGTAAGTGCGACAGACGGCAGCGGTATTAATTCAACTCGCACATTTGAAAAAAGATTACACATTTTACATAAGAAGCACAATTTAAAATTTCTGGTGGACTCTAGCCCCGTTGTATCTGTAATACCAAAAACATATTTAAATAAACCAGCTATGACATCAGATGATCTGAAATTGTTTGCCGTAAACAATACTTTGATAACTACATATGGTACTAAATTTCTTGAAACTTGAAACCGTTACGAATGTATCGATTAAACGACATGCTTATATTGAAAAACCATACGATAAAAATAATTTATTAAGTAAAACCTCATGAGAAATGGACTCAAATGCTCTACTAAAGTCCAAACTAATCAGAGAAACTAATTTGTATTGATCCACAGCGGATCTAACTTCATCAACCATATTTAAAACAAGATTAGTGGTGTTATGCCTTCTCCTAAAACCAGACTGATTCTGAGAAAGTGATCTCTCCTGGTCTAAATAATCCGTTAACTGTTAATTCATCAAATGTTCTAGAATTTTAGAACACACTGACAAAACATTGATGGGACGGAAGTCAGAAAATGTACGTGGATTTTTAACTTTAGGAACTGGTACGACCCTAGCGCTCTATGATGAAGTCTAATTTTTTGAATATATTATAATCTCCGCGGGGTTTTGGTGTTTCTGCTAAACTAACAAAGATAAGTAATTGAAATTTGGCATAAAGCTTAATTTTATGACGGTAAGAACTCTAAGCACATGATTTTTGGCTACTCGAATTTTTAAGGGCTAAAACGGGGCTGATAAATTTCAAAAAATCGATTTTCGAACGTCATTTTTGGTCAATAGGAAGGGGAGGGGCAAAATATGTTACATATTGTTTTCTAATTTGAGGACTCTTAACAAGAATCTGAAGTCGAAATAACGATACATCCGCAAACAAAAAGTCGGTAGTGATCGGGTTAATATTTGCTACCTGTAGAGTTTGCACAAGAATGCATGGACAGACAGATAGACAGACGGACACCGTTAAATCGAAATAAAGAGTGATTCTGAGTCGATAGGTGTACTATAAAAAAGCGCCGAAAAAGCACTGGGGAAACAAAATGTTCAACGTAGGCAAAACCAATAAATACGTGGTCTGAAAATATATTTTCCAAAATAAAAATTAAAAAAAGTTCATTTGTATTTTTCTGGTCCTGCTTGATTTGAACGCCGGCCGTCATATAAGCAGACGACAGCTCTACCCACTGAGCTAACGAGATATATAATACTTGATTGCTAGAAATACATACCCAGACAGAAATTGCCAACTGTACCAAAAACAAAACACTGGCAGAGCACTGCTTTTATAAAAATTACTACGGTTTGTTAAAAAATGTAAAGTCAGAAGGTCTCGAGTTCGATTCCGCTCACGTACATACATTTTTTTTTATATTTTTTTATAATTTTTTTTTTATTAAATTTCATTGTTTTTTATAAAATAATTTATCTTAATTTTTTTTAACCATTTATATTTTGGTTCTCCTGACGTTATGCCAACGTTGACAAGTGAGTTTTTGCAGACGTTATGCCAATGTTTACATAATAGTCATTGTTATCATTCATTTATTATTCAAGCTATGTTATAATCAGAGAAGACAGAAAAAAGCAAAATCCGATGAGTTTATAGCAAAAAAATATTGTAAAAAAAGCAAGAAAAAAGCAAAAGAAAAAAAACTTGGAAAAACAACAGTTTTTTTTATTTTTTAATTCAAAGTTAAGAGAAAAAATATTTTTTTGCGGGCAAAAAAAGTATTTTTGGGCAAAAAGTCTTAAAAAAGCAATTAAAAGCACAAAAATCTTAAGAAAAAGCTATTTTAAAGCTAAAAAACGGAAAATGCAAAAAAAGCAAAAAGAAGCAAATATGAGTAAAACAAGCAATAAAAAGCATAAAAAGCAAAAACAGCAATTTTGTCTTCTCTGGTTATAATACATGTCTCGGTAGCATAGTGTGTAGAGGGGTTGTCTGGCAATCTGGAGGCCTGTGTTCGAGTCACAGTCCGACCGTGTTTTATTTAAAATAATTATGTTATTTTAGTTTGACTCAAGATCATAAATTAATATCACTTTCTGTTTAAATTATTTTCAAATCAAAGAAAGATGATACAATTTTTACAAGTAAATTACAAAGAATAAAAATTATTGAAAAAATTCGATAAGACCGGCAAGGCAGAATGCACATTTTCGGCTTTCGCTACAAAGCCATCATTAGTGCCTTTCGCCTTTGAGTTGGTTAATATTTTGATTATCGTCTACTTATGTGGCTGTTGAAAGCAAATTATAATTAATATTTTTATTCTAAATAAATTTTTTTTTCGCAAAAAAAAAGTTTTTTTTAAAGTTTTTTAGACCTTCTACTTTTTGGTTTTTCCAACATCATGGCAATGTTGGTAAGTTAGATACAACTGCTGTTATCATTGATCTTATTTTTTAGCTATTAGATATTACAAGTCTTGTTAGCGTAGTATGTAGAGATCGCGGCTGACAACCTGGCGTAAAGGGTTCAATACCCATCAGAACCAAGTTTTTTAAAAAAAATACTAAAAACAAATTTTTTTAAATTTTTTTAAAAAAATATTTTTGATCTATTTTTAGACCACCTTTTTTCAATTTTGACAACATTGTGAAAACGTTGGCAAGTTAGCGCCAAACATTTTTTCTTCAAACAGCAAACCTTCGGAACCTTCTCACAACAAATTTTTTTAATGAAGCGTAATAATTTTTATAAAATCATTGCTCCTACCAGTGAATTGATATTTGTACCGCTGACAATTTCTGACCGGTTAGCACTGGATAACCACTGGTTACACACGTTGGCATAGCACCATTCTTTTCCAGTGTTTTTTTTTTATAAACCACCGAAATTTTTGTAAAACAAATACTGCCAAAACGCTTTTTACAAACTCTGGCTAAGTGTCCCAAATGAGTGTTCTATCGGTCATCTATTTTTAAAACCGCGGTTACCCAGTGGTATTGCCAGTGACAATTTCTGACTAGGTGTTCCGGCTTACCAGATCGTTTACGAAAAAATTAAAAGTAATTACATAGTTATGAGATTTTGAATAATAAGTAGGTACACGAAAAGTTGAATTATAATGGTTATCCGATTCCTAACTTCATTTTTAAAAATAAAGAGTTACACAAATGCTTAAGGAAATACATTCAGAAAAATTAAAGTTCTTTCTAGTGTGTAATTTTAGGACTGATCGTAAATAGTTAAACACAAAAATATTTACATATCGTCGGCTTGCCTGCAAGTAGTGCTATGTGTTTTTTAATAGATTTTCAGGAGACCGAAAAAACTGTTAAACAATATCCTTTTAAGATATTTTATTGACATAATATGCCTTAATGATGATTTTAGTAAATAAGGTAATGAATCATTAAGGCATATGATACCAATAAAATATCTTAAAAGGATATTTTTTAACAGTTTTTTCGGTCTCCTGAAAATCTATTAAAAACCACATAGCACTACTTGCAGGCAAGCCGACGATATAATAAATAAATATATAAAATTTAACCATGTAAAAAGTACTTATTTAAACTATTACGAGTAAGTCATTATTTTATATTTAAAGATAATGACAATAATTAATTATATATCATTATTGGTAATGCAGATAGTAATTTCTTCAAAATTTATTGATGTTTAGTGTCAATTTCGCAATTTTAAATAACCGAAAATAGCCATAATTTCTACAATAACAACACTGAAGCAACTATTTTCGGTATATAATTTAATTTTACTGGTAGTGTTATTTATCGCAAAAACCGAAATTATTTGATTATTGGATTTCTTAATTCGTCTTGAATGTTTAAAGCGATAAATCAATATTTTAATATATGTATAAATAGACTGCAATGCCGTGAGTTAATTTTGACTCACGCTCACGCACGCTCACGAAAGAAATAATAATCACGCACGACTCACGCACGAACATTTTTTTATAATCTCGCTCACATGATTGATTTTACTCACGCTCACGAAGTACGCTCACGAAATACTTACGAAAAATATGAAATTTGTTTTTTATCTTAATTATTTAAGAAACCTTTCTTTATTGAGAACTAAAATTAGCTTAACTACACAGTGTAGAAACGGTAATGACATATCATTATTTTTTGGACTACCATTAATGACACCCACTTACCTTCTGCATTATTTTACAACATATAATAATGATTTACTAATAATGACGTATCAATATTTCAAATAGAAAGTAATTTTCTAGATTTTTTTGAAAATTTTTTGAAATCTACTTATTTTTAGACTCAATATTTTTTCAACACTGGTAAGGATATAATTTTTTGATTTTTTGTATGTTGGCGAGTGAGCTGACTTGTGTGCAGCATGTCAATTATGGTTTTACCTATTAAATATTACATATCGATATAGCTCAGATGGTAGAGCTATTGACTGGCAACCTGGAGTCCCGGATTCGATTCCCACACTATAAAATTTTATTTAAAAAAATTTTACAATTAAAAAATATTTTTTTTTATAAAACTTTTTTTTTGAAAATCTATTTTTAGACTCATCTTTTTTTGTACTGGTAAGCATATAGGTAATGACATAATTTTAGATTTTTCATATGCTGGTGTGTAAGCATAACTCATTATTGTTCGCGACATCGCCATACAAAAGTAGTAAGAAAAGTAACTAGTTACCATTACCAGGTATATAGTTACATAACCACATATCTGGTAATGATTTTCTACACTGGGTATAAAAAAATTTATCTAATATGCAAGTGGCTGTGCAAATATAAATATTACTGACACTTTAGAAAACATATTATATTATATTATTTATTTTCTATTGTTGATTATACTTGAATGGATGTTCCTACATTGCTAGATCTGTCAAAACATATATTGGAAGATGACAAAGCAAATAGTGGTATTTTTTTTTGTTTTTTCTTTGATATTTTAAATGTTTAGAAACGCTCCTAGACTAGAACAAGAAATTCTCATTGAGTTTGCACTTTAACTTAACAAATATTTCTAGAAATACTAAAAATGTTGCCCCTGACGATTACCATATTCAATAATAAAATTTGGATAGCGACAAGCTTTTAACAGATTATTTTTCATAATTTGCTAATAAGGTTTTGGGATTTTAGCGCACTTAATTCCTTTAATTTAATTTTATAAAATTTTTAAATAACTTAAAAATTCACTGTAAATCTTTAACATCGTAAGTTGTTTGAGTTTCACGTGAAAAAACTGTTATACTCCATATAAAAAAAATAATTTTTCACGACAATGAGTTTCACGTGAAAGTTGTGTAGACTTTGTTTTCATGCAAGTTTAATATACAAGACTATTATTTTTCTTGTGAAAAAATGACATTTTGTGTTTATTGTGATTGTGGCTTCCTAATTACATAAAAAAGATTTCCATTTTCAGAATCTAAATCACTATTTATGGCCTTTAAAGTTTGAGTGAATTTTTTCCACGTGAAAAACAGCTTTCAATGCTATTCCAAATTTTTGTGGAGGAACAAAATTTTTCAATGTTTTGTACAAGAAGTCGATTTCTTCTTTACATAAGAATTCTGGCAGAAGTAGAAAACACCCGTTCGCTAGTACCTAGGGTATTCAATCAATTAGTCGTTATTCGATTAATCAAACAATTTTTCTCAAGAATTATTCGAATAATTTAAAATGTCCAAATTTCGAATAACGAATATTTCGAATAATTTCATACGATTAATCGAAATTGGTTGAAAATTACAAAAATGTTTAAAAAATATAAATTTTTTATTAAAGTAAAAGTGCTAAAATCTCAAAACTTTTTTTTTTTAAAAATTGAGAATTTCATGTTTTCAAGTAGGAGCGTTAATAAACATCTTAAAACCCAAAGAAAAAACAAAAACGACATAAAATTATCACAGTTTGCTTTATCATCTTCCAAATTACTACTCTGTTGTTGTGACTTATCTAGTAAAGTAGTGCTATCTATTTACGTATAATAACTTTTTAACTATTTTTTACGACTTTTTATGGAGGTACGGAAACGTAGAGGGAAAATCAATTCTCAATAGAATTCCTCTCTACATTTACGTTTTTTATGTATTCAATGCATACGAAAGATATACAAATTAATATACGGGGTTTTATATTCTTCTTTAACTCATTCAGTTGTGGTTCTCCGTGGTTTGGATAAAATTTTAATATCTGAAAGATGTGACAGGAAAAATAAAAATAATTACAAAATCTGATCTCAATTATTACATTTTTTTTTATTTTTATGAATTTCATAAAATTTACTGAATTTATTTTTGTACCTTTTTGAAATAAAATTATTAAAAACACAACAAGTGTATGTAAATTATTTTACAGAAAAGATTTTCGATTAATTTTCAAATTTGTTTCGATTAACCGGCTAAGAAAAAAACCCGAATAATTATTTTCACGATTAATCATTTAAAATAAAAAGCCGATTGATTGAATACCCTACTAGTACCTGAACTCACTGGAATACACATTATTTGAAGGGGGAAGATCTCTGGAATTTTTCCAAAATTGTAAAGTATCGCAATCTGGTTTAATATAATCACGCAAACTCACGCACGACTCACTCACGAACATTTTTTTTAACTCACGCTCACGCAAGATTCATGTGAGTGCTATCATTTTGACGAGATTCACGCTTGACACGAAAATTTCGTGTTACGCGCCCATCTCTAGTATTAATATTCATTAGAAGAAAGGATATTCCAGGGTTAAAAATAATAAAAACTTTGTAGATATAACAGTTTGCTTTTTCTATTTTTTGTCTACTGATACTCAGCAAAATCTTTTGTAGACTTGGCAGTATAATTTGTCATTCTCAATTACCTAAAAGTTAAGTCAAATATAAAATTCAATCAGCCTTACTATCAATATTTTTCAAAGGTATATTTTTGTTAAAGTCGACTTTATTTTAAAGCAAAGGTTTTGTTTTTACCGTACCATACAAAATATTTACCCCTGAATTTGTAAAATTATAGAAGGTTTATTGAACAAATTTTGTATGAAAATGACGTTTTGTAAACCTCCTATAACTTTACAAAGCATTTATGAATTGAGGGGTTAAAATAGCACTTTTAAAATAATGCCAAACATATACATTCAATAATTTTGTTTTTTTTTATTGAAAATCAAAACAAAATATTCAAAAATATAGAGGAAATTTGTAAATAAATATAAACAAAATTTGAAAACAATAAAAACATAAATAGGAGTAAATATAAAATAAAAACTTGAAATTTAAAACAGAATTTTAAGGTACATTTTAAATATTTTGTATGGTAAGAAATTTAAAATAATAGTCGACTTTTGTGATTTAAAATAGACTTTTTCTTTTTTATAGTAAAGGTGAATAAATTTAACAGTTTTATTTTTGCTGTTCTTATTTTATTAGTTTTTAGCATGGATGGTAACCGAAACGAATGCGGTTATCGTTAGGGTAACGATATTTTATGTTATTTCGGTAACGGTATTTTAAGGGTAACGCTATTTGATTTATTTCGGTATCGGTATTTTAAGGATAACGGTATTTGAGTTATTTCGGTAACGGTATTTTAAATATAACGATATTTGGGTTATTTCGGTAACGGTATTTTAAGGCTAACGGTATTTCAGTTATATCTGTAACGGTATTCAGTTATTTCGATGAATCCCTCAATTTTTTTTTTTACAAAAAACAAACGAGACTAAAAACAGAACCAATTTATCAACTTCCCAGCAAAAATATGTGTAAGTCATTCAAAACAAACAACTTTTAAATTGGTTACAATGGAGCGATAAGTACTCTTTTTCTGTTTCGAATGTATGTGCTTTAAAACAACTTTCAAAACTGTATTTATAATGTTGTTTTTTTCTTTGTAAATCCATTTGTTTGTAAATTACGAATTTATTAGAGATTCCATTTTTTATCTCTAAAAAAACAACAAAATAGTTAATTTTATTAACGTACTTTATTAATTTACGATTATTTACATATTTTTTAATTATTCGTACATATTTTAAAAAATACTTCAATTACAGTTCCCATTTAAAAAGGGAAGGAAATAAAGAATTGGATCCCATTGAATCTCCTGGACTACTTATGACCCAAATATTAATTCTTTTCACTAAATGCAAATATATAAAAGTTAACAATTAAAATGTATTGTTAAGGCTCTATGAAGTCGCTCGCGTGCTTTTGTACCGTGCACCAAAGAAATATGTTAATAAAATTTGTTGCAATGTTAACATATTTTATCGTTTAAAACAGACCAATCAAGAGGTTCGTTAACAGAGGTTGGTCCCTTACCTTTGCTTATACATAAAAAGTTATATAAATGTCGCCTTCGAAATATGTCTGGTGAAAAACTGTCCTTATTACTGTAGAGTTGTAAAATGTCGATGTTTTTCTTTCCTTTATTTGTTAAAATGAAAAAAAAAAATATATATGAAAAAATAGTTTCCTAGTACGCTTTAATATTCTGAAAATTTCTTGAGTAATGTTTTTAAAAAATTAATCAGAGGGTTACATATAACTTAAATATGCCCAGTTTTTAGGATGTAGATTATCTTTAAACTTAGTTTAACGCAGTTTATAACTGGAACACTGCTACTAAAATCTATTTTATTTTCTTTCAATGAAGACATAAATTCTAAACGAAAAAAAGTTGTTCAGGCAAATTTTTGTTAATAAACTTGAAATGGCTGGTATAATTCGTTTTCGGTTTAACTAAACCAAGTTTAACTGACATCCCAAAAACTCGTTCTTAGTGTATTAATCTTATTTAATTCAATATCGTATCCTTTTTGAATTTAAAGACTAAAGTAAATATGTTACAAACTTCTTTAAAAAAAATCTTTTGAACAAAAATTTAAAAAAAATTTTGTTTTGTCTGATTTTGACTTAGGGGGTAATTTTCTAAAACACTTTGGTGAAGTGTTGCGTTATTTCCATAGAAATTGTTTTTGTTACAAAAACAATTTACATTGAAAGTTCCCATCACTTCACCCAAGTGTTTTACGAAACTAGGTAGTTAATCGAATAGAATCAGATGCAAAAGAAGTGTTTCCTTAATATTGCCCTACAAATAATAATAAATTGAAGCTTTTGTTACACAATAGGTTCAGAAATGGGTTCTGTAAGGGCTAAACATTAAAATTACCTCTAAAATATGCTATTTCATACATTATAAAAAGCAAATTTAAATCACTTTTAAAAATGTATTATATTATATATTATAAAGAGTAGCATATGCAGTGCTAGATGAAGACGGTAGCATTTTAATCACCAAGACACTGGACGATTTTTCCTCTATTTTTACAGGAGTAGCAGCAGGCATTTTACAGGCAATAATTATTGGGAGTAGGCCCAAGAAAAAAACTGAAATCTTTTCTGACAGCTTGTCAGTCATAACAGCTATAACCAACCTTGCAAATAATAACTGGCGATCCGTAAACAAAATTCGTGACCTGTTAATATACTACAAAGGTAAAATCAAATTAATTTGGATCCCTGGCCACGTTGGGATATATGGTAACAATTATGCTGACGCAGCTGCGAAACATGCATGTTTGGCGCCAATAATAAAAGATTCATTGACAGAAAAACTAGATATTCGTAATTTAATTATCAATAAACTTCAACTTCAGAGGGATTCGGACATGTCGAATTATCATCATCCACACTATTCCATAATCAATCCGAATATAAAAACTCCTATATATCCTACAAATGTTAACAAAAACAAAATTAGAACTTTTTCCCGTTTACGTATGGGGCATACAGTCACTACACATCAATCTCTTTTAAATAGCAGACTCAACAACAACTGCCCATACTGTGGATCAATTTGTACAGTAAAACACATTTTATCAATTTGTCATAATTTAAGAAGCCTCCAAACTAAATACCTACTTAACAATGGTCTCAATCTACTTAAGGAACCTTCCATCGATAATATTAATTCTATCTTTAATTATATATCAAAACTAAAATTAAAAATTTAGATTAAATACCTCTAAAAGCTGATGGCCCTGGCAGCCAACGCTAGTTTGTTTATATTAGGCTTATATTTATATAAGGTTAATATCATGTAAATAAATAAATAAATAATAAAGAGTACTTCTAAATCACTCTAAAAATGCAAACAAAATTTACTCGTATTGATGTGATGAAAATGTATACCTAAAAAACCATGATTTATTAACATTATGTATGTACTTTTAAATTACTAACAAAATGCTCCAGTTAAACTACTGCCAACATATGACACTACGTGTAAAATAAATCAGTGTTAGAGCTAAATTGTAACTACTCCACAATCAGTTGATGCTATTGGGAGTGCTTTTAAAATAACTTTTTTGTAATGACTTTTTTTTGCTGGGTTAATGTACAAAAAATACTCAATAACCACGTGAAATTAGCAAAAGCAGAAAATTAAATAAACTTAAAATAACAATATTTCATTTATTTCGGTATCGGTATTTTAAGGATAACGGTATTTCGGGTATTTCGGTAACGTTATTTTAGGGGTAACGGTAGTCAGTTGAAAGGGTTTTGAATCGATAACAGTATTTTAGCGGTATTGCCTGCCAACCCTGGTATTTAGCAAAAACATTAGTCAATTTCAGCATTTTTTTCTGGAAAGCCATTTTTAACTAATTTTTAGTAGCTTTTTCTGCTATTTTTACAGGTTTATTTCTATGAGTGTTGTAACACTTTAATTAAGCCAAAATGAAAACTCTTCTATTTCAAACAGATTAACGAGAAGATTATCCGCACAAAAATTTAATTTTAATATTAATTTTTTACACTGCCATTTACCCTTAGAAAAAAGTATCGGTTGCGGTCACCGAATTTGTTACCAGCCTTTGTATTATTTTTAATATTAGCTGTGTTTGTGCGGCATTCCTATCAATGATATCTCGAACAATTTTGACAGTAGAAAGCCGGAATACGTTGAAAAACTGTCAAAATCGTTCTTGATAACACTGATAGAGAGTCACAAAAATACAGCTATTATATAATTATATTTTTAATACTGAAAGTCAATATTCGGTTTCTAATTCAATATTAGGTTTGTTTTTTTTTCGAATTTTATATAAATATTCCATACAAATTTAAGCACTAATAAAAATTCTAAGTACGTATAAATTTAGCTCCTTTAAAATTAATTAGTTATAAAAATGCTGACCAGTCTTTAAAATTCCTGGCTTTTGTCTTTTAAATGTAAACAAAAAAATTTGTCGTAGAATTTTTTTAAATTTTACGATTTTAAAATTGATAAAATATTAAAAACAACAAATGCTAATAAATGAATTATGTGGTTGTAATTAAAGGGAGAGCATGTCACTCAAGGTAATTGCACTATTTCGCGTACAGGGCAAGCCTATATACGAAAACAGATTTCGTTCAAAGGTGGCTCCAAATTTTTAAATTTTATTTGTTTACAAAAATTAAAACAAGTCACGTAAGTACGGATAGTCATTTTTTACAGGTAGTTATAGATATATGATATATTCGAAAAAAAAAACAAACCTGTTATATTCCACATATTAATTGAATGTACCTGGGTCATTCCATCTCAAATCGACCAATGGTTGGACTCGACCCCTTCGATTTGGATGAATTTTGGTCAGAACTTTTCTTTTATCATTTAACGAAGTTTTGCCAAAGGAAAAAAATTACAATTTTTTTTTTCAAAGGTTATGCAATATTTAAGATTTCAAAAAATGTCATAATTTTTCTAATATTCTGCTTTGTTACGAGGTTATTTTTTGAATATATCGAAAACTATAATAGCCACAAAAATGGTTCTTAGCTCGTTTTAAAGAGGATATTTAGCCGTATTAAAAAAAACTTATAAATAAATATATTGAAAAATAAAAAAATTAAAAATTTTTCAATTTAAAATTCTTAAAATTCCAAAAACTCAAAAACCTATTTTTTTTTTGCTTAATTTTTTTTTTTTAAATAAAACCTTTAACTGATCTCAAAAGATCCTGAAATTTTCAAGAGGGCGTTATTTTTAAAAAAAGATATGAATTTTTTAATTTTTTTATTCTCTTTTTTTAAGTTGAATCTCAATACAAATAAATTAAACAAATATCCAATTTTGAAATTTTGAGCAATAAACAACAAATTGAAGGCTTTAGAAGCACAGAAAAATTTTAAATCGAAATTACGCTTTTATTTTTTTGGTAATAGTTGAAAAACTAATAGCCCAATAAGCATTTGGAAGAAATATCATCCAGAAGTTATTACGGCAATATCATCGATTTATCATTTAGAAGACAATCAGAGTAGTATTATGAATATATCTTCATTTAATCAGCTGGAAGATATATCGGCAATATTGAAAAAAAATGTCAAAAATATATTTTTGTTTGAATCTTTTAATTACATTTTTTATTGGAGAACTAAAAAAAACCTAATATTATTAAAAAATAGCTTGATTTGTGAAAAATTTTGCAAATTAACTTGCAAATATTAAGGTAAGACAAAATTGTATTTCATCGATATAATTACCCAGCAAAAACATGGTAATGACAGGTCATTACCATACGTATTACCAAGTAATGATAGGTCATTACCTTTTGCATTACTTTAAAATACAAAATAATGACTTACCGATAATAAGTTATAGAAGTACTTATATGTACGTGCAAAGTAATCACTTACTGGTAATTGATTAAATAAGTACTGATTAAGTATTTTTTAATATTAAAATTTTATTTATAAATTTGTTTTGAACTAAATAGGAAATTTTCCAAGGTAAAAAGTTTTTTTGCCAATATGACCAACTATTTTACAATGTAGGGTAACCACTTATTTCCTAACTTCTGAGTAACCAATTATTCTATCTTTGTGAGTAACTACTTATTCTTTCACTATGGGTAACTCATTATTCGCACTTTTTTTGTAAGCGAGAGGGTAATGACCACCCATGAATTTTTGGACATCGCGAACAAAAGTAATGTTGCGAGTAAATAGCCTGGTAAGTAGTGAAACCCTTTGCGTGCTACTTACTCTGTTAATTACTCGGTAATGTCTGTTTTTGCTGGGTATATATAGGAGATAAAATTTATTTTTTTATTTTTACAATTTTGCTTGTATTTTCAGGAAATGATGTGCTGCAACAGCGAAAATATGAATTCAAACTTACGAAAGATAGATGGATGGAATCGCCTTATTAAAAGCAAACCGAAAAAGTGTAAGAATATATAATTTTTTATAAAATAAAAGAGCTAAAAAATATAATATATATATATCTTATTTTTATCTTCTGTGGGGTTATATGGGGATATCTTCTTCTTAACTTCCAGATGATACATTGGCGATATTCGGTGACATGTCTTTATCTTCCAGATGATAATTTAGCAATATCGCCAATTTATCTTCTAGAAGTATTGCTTTTTTATTACTTGGAAGTATTGCATTCGGGACACGTTTTCTACCAAATGGGGTATCTTCCGCAATACGAAGATGATTGTTGCCGCAATAAAATTTTTCATTCAGGTAATACATTTGGGGAATCGTCTTCGTATTGCCATGTTTACTGGGAAGCTAAGAAATGGCACATACGCACACACATGTATACATAAATGGAAGAGTGTGCCATTTCTTACCTTATTTGTTTTTCAACTATTACCAAAAAATAAAAAGAGTAATTTCGATTTAAGCATTTTTCTGTGCTTCTAGAGCACAAATTTCAAAATTGGATATTTGTTTAATTTTATTGTATTAAGATTCAACTTAAAAAAAGAGAATAAAAAAATTAAAAAATGCATATCTTTTTAAAAAAAAAAAAACACACTCTTGAAAATTTTAGGGTCTTTTGAGATCAGTTAGTGGTTTTTTTTAAAAAAAATTGAGCAAAAAAATAGGTTTTTGAGTTTTTGGATTTTTAAAATTTTAAAATATTTAATTTTTTTATTTTTTATATTTTTTTTTTTTTTGGATATTTTTTTTTTTTAATACGGCTAAATATCCTCTTTAAAACGAGCTAAAAACCATTTTTGTAGCTACCCAGTCAGAAATCGCCAGTGGTACAAAAAATCAAGCACTGGCATACCACTGGGTAACCACGGTGTTAAAAATAAATGACTGGCAGAACACTCATTTGGGACGCTTTGCCAGCGCATGCAAAAAGCGTTTTTCCAGCATTTGCTTTACAAAAATTTCGGTGGTTTATAAAAAAACCACTGGCAAAGAATTGGCTTAGAGTGATATGCCAAAGTTTGCAACCAGTGGTTATCCAGTGCTACCTAGCCAATGCTACCAGGCGTACAAAAATCAATTCACTGGTAGACCAATGATTTTATAAAAATGCTGATGCTTCGTTAAAAAATGTTTGTAGTCAGAAGGTTCCGAGTTCAAATCCGGTTGCAAGCAAACATTTTTTTTTGCATTTTTTTTAATTTAAAATTTTTTTTGTTTTATAAAATCAATTTTTTTGTTGTGGGAAAGCTCCTTCAAGACCAACATTTTTTTGCCCTCCCAACACTGGCATACTAGTTACAAAAAATTGTTTGCCAGTACTAGCATTTTGGCACAGCCAGTAGTTGTCCAGCTATTATCACTCATTTAGCTCAGTGGGTAGAGCAATCGTCTGCCAATATGACGGCCTGGGTTCAAATCACGGCAGGACCAAAAAAAAATACATATGAACTTTTTTTAAATTTTATTTTGTAAAATATATTTTCAGATCACCTATTTATTGGTTTTGCCAGCGTTTTGCCAACGTTTAAAAATTTTGTTCCTCCAGTGCTTTTCCGGCGCTTTTTGAATAGCCGGTCCTTTTGTCTAATGATGTTATCATTTTGGGAATGGGAAAGCACTTTTTGCCAGTACTTGTACCACCTGCTAAAGTGCTTTGCCACCGCTTTCCCGTTTGTATTTTTCTGACTGGGTATTATAGTTCTCGATATATTCAAAAAATAACCTCGTAGCAAAGCAAAAAATTAGAAAAATTATGAAATTTTAAATATTGCATAACTTTTGGAAAAACATTTGTAATTTTTTTCCTTTGGCAAAACTTCGTTATATGATGAAAGAAAAGTCCTATTAATTAATGACTTCATTGGCATTACAATTGACCAATACCAATGAAATATTTTGGCATTACAGTTGATCAATCCCAATGAAATGTTTTTCAATTGGCATTGTTCAATGCCTAAATGCTCAATTATAATTGGTGAAAAAAGCATTTGTTTTAATGATTCGATAAAAAAAAACAAATTAAAAAAAAATTAAAAATTCGGGTATTTCTTATCTTATATTTGCTATTTTGTCAAGTTTAAATTGGGCCTTTTTTTTAATCACTGGATTTATTTTTGGATTTATTTTATTTTGTTAAAAAATCCATATTTTGTTTTCTAATTTTCAAAATTTATAATTTTTGTCAAAATCTAACACCTATTCGCCAATATAATATGCAAGAAAATCATTAAATTTTGTAAAAATGCGAACAAAGGAGTTGAAATAAACTAAATCCAAATGGATTTAAAAAATAAATAAATCCGTTATGGATTTAGCTTAATTTCATTCCAGAAATTGCATTATCGCAAAATTCAATTTTTTTCTTTCACATTATGTTAGGGAATAAGTGTTAGATTTGGATAAAAATATAAAATTTCGAAAACTAAAAAACAAAATGTGGATTTTTTAACAAAATAAAATAAATCCTAAAATAAATCCAGTGATTAATAAAAAGGCATATTACTATTACTCTAGACCAGAGGTTCCCACTAAGTTTTGCTTCGCAGACCCCTTGAGACATTTCTACTAGCTCACGGGCCCCCAAACCAGTGTTGAGCGAGATGTTCTTTATAAATTATGTGGCAAAATTACTAAAAGCACCTGCTTATTTTAAATAATGGCCAATTTTAAGCACACAGAAAAAAGTATCACAAAATTTTAAGTAATTAAAAAAAATTGTTGGCTTTTTACTTAGACATCTAACAATTTTTTTATTAAATGTTTGTAAATTGTATCAAAAATATCAAAAAAATAGCCTTAGAATTTTTTGAAACAAAAAAAACAAATCATTTATTTTTTGTTTTCAATTGCTCAAATGTTTGTAAATTGTACACAGAAAAAATTTACAAAATTCTGTTTGTAATGTTAAACACCTTTTTTGCATAAACAAACAAAAATTTTTTTAAAAAGGCACCAACAATGGAATTTGTATATACAAATCCCTTTTTGTAACTTTTTTGTAATTTGTTAAAAATAAAATCAATTTTTTTTTAACAATGTGTTTTGTAAATACAATAATTTTTTTTTGTAACTTGTTTGTATTTGTTAAAAATAAAAAAAAAAAAATTCAACAACGAGTTTGTTATAATAAAACAATTATTCGCTTTATGTTGTCGTATTGACAAAAAAAAAAAATACTTTTTTTGAAATTTTTGTTACAATTTACAAACATTTGAGCAATTGAAAACAAAAAAAAAATGATTTGTTTTTTTTTTGTTTCAAAAAATTCTAAGGCTATTTTTTGATATTTTTGATACAATTTACAAACATTTAATAAAAAAATTGTTAGATATCTAAGTAAAAAGCCAACAATTTTTTTTAATTACTTAAAATTTTGTGATACTTTTTTCTGTGTAACAAAAATTTCAAAAAAGTATTTTTTTTTTGTCAATACGACAACATAAAGCGAATAATTGTTTTAATATAATAAACTCGTTGTTGAATTTTATTTTTAACAAATACAAACAAGTTACAAAAAAAAAATTATTGTATTTACAAAACACATTGTTAAAAAAAAATTGATTTTATTTTTAACAAATTACAAAAAAGTTACAAAAAGGGATTTGTATATACAAATTCCATTGTTGGTGCCTTTTTAAAAAATTTTTTGTTTGTTTATGCAAAAAAGGTGTTTAACATTACAAACAGAATTTTGTAAATATTTTCTGTGCAGGAATAAGGAAAAAAAACGTTTTTCAAATCAATATTTTGTTAAATAATTTAAAAATTATAAAAAAATTGTTTTTTTTAAATAACTTGTTTTATGTTTTTTGTCGGATCTCTTCCCCCATTTGGGAACCGTTGCTCTAGACCAACCAGTGTTAAAAGGATAGTGAACAGAAATGTAGTTGATACAACTTGATAAAATAGTTTAAAGATCTGAAATTTTTCATTCTTATCTTAATTTCCTTTTTATAAAACAATTTTTTTTGTATACAATGCTTTTTTCTTCAATTATATGTACAGTTCATTACCATTGGGTGTACATTTCATTACCATTGTTTTAAATAATGCCAATTGAAAAAATTTCATTGGCATTGAATGGTAATGAAATTTTTTGGCATTGGCATTGAGATTAAGTAATGCCAATTAAATTTCAATGCCAATGGAAAATTTCCAAGTATGCTTGAGGTATAAAAATATTCTAACTAATTATTTTTAATAAATATTTTTTTCGGTGTTCTTTGTTAAATTTGTTGTTTACTTGTCTTTTGTTTTCATATTTTCTGCCATAAGCTTTTTGTGCCTTGTTGCTTTGATATTTTGTATTGTTTTTCGTTTTAGATGGAGGCCTACTTATTATTAGTAAATTTTTAGATTAAGCAATTTGTTTTTCTTTTCTAAACATGTGTTTGGCTTTATTCTAAAAAAGGAACTGACAACCACTACTTGAAAACACTTAAAGCAAAATAAAGAAATCTTGATGGTAGGTTCCTCTAACTATTTACACCGATGCCCCCATATGGACGTTAACCTAGAAACACAAAGCAAAACATTTATACATAAACCCTTTTTTCGGTCCTGGTGAGTCAAAATTTGATTAGCTATGAATTTATATTATTTATTTTTTAAATTTTGCACCCATGTTATGTAATATGAAACTTTTAAAATACGAATAAAATCGTAAACGCTATGAAATTTATGTCTAATTCACTGAATATTTATTATAAATCGTAGGCGTATATAGGCCGTATATATATCGGATATTATTATCTTAAAAAGCGGTTGAAACATGAAAACTATCGTTTATCATCATCGAAACATTAGTAATGGTATTTTTCTAACACTTGTTTAAATTTAACAAAAATCAGATATTTGTATTTTTATATATAAAAAACCATCGAAATGCTTTAATTTTGCATTAAACGATTAATAGATTAATGGCCAATGTTGTCAATTAACAGACCCGAATAACCTGTTAATTAAGTGTTTTTTTGAATAATGCATTAATCGGTTAACTGCAAATATGTGGAAACACTAGTTTTTTCGGGCTACCGTTTTTTGGTTTTTTCAACCTTACGCCAATGTTGGAAACTTAGTGTCAACCAACCCTCTACCGACGCTTGTAGTTCCGTTCACTGTTATCATTCGATTTAGTTTTTAGCTGTATATTATTTAAATTGAAAGTTATTTTTCCTAAAAATTGCAAATTTTTTTTTATGTATTTCCGAATAAGTAATGTTTTTGAATTTTTTTATGTATTTTTATATAAAAGCGGTATATATTTAAAAATTGATTCATTAGAAGTACTTTTTGTTTGGACTTCATATAGCCTCAAAGAAAAAGTTGAGAGGTATGATACCACATGATCTATACGGCCATTGCACTGGGCTATTAGGTTAAATTAACTGTTCACTAAATTGTTCTCGCTTTCAATGGATATGTGTAAGTATTTATTAGTATCCGACCGAACAGTTCGGCCAAAAAGTGACACTTGGTCGATTTTCTCTTATTTGAAAGCACTGTGGAGAAATTTTCATACTGCTAAAATGTTTGTTAAGTCGATTTAGGTCGATTTTGAGTGTCAAATTTAAGGAAAATTTCGTAGTTTAGCCATAAAATTAAACAGTGAATTTATTGCTTAACTTCGGACTTTTCCTTAAGTTTGACACTTAAAATGCATTCTAAACGGCCCAAAAAACATTTTTCCATAAGCAAAATTTGTTCATAGTTCTTCAATATACAATTCCGACTAAATACATTTTCTAGCCGAACTGTTCGGTCGGACACTAGTATTTAGTGCCATCTTGTTAAAAACAAATCTCGTCGAGATCACGTTCTTCAACTTCAGGCAGCAAATAGTCCGATATCATGGCGCGATAATAAAACCCTTTTGTCTGGAAGCAATAGCAGCTCTTGAACGTCTTCGAGTGGCTCTTTAATCTAAAAACAGCATATAAAGAGAAATATGCGCGTCATAGATAAACAAAATTTTACTTTAGCATAAGCGCACGAAACAATTTCCTCGTGAAACGCCAATTTAAGTAATACGCTAAATAATTTGTCTTTTCACAATGAAATATCCAACAATACTGCATAAAAATAGCATGATTGAAAAGCTCTCTTATGAGGGCAGTAGGTAGGGACAGTTTAAATAAGTAATTTTCCATACTTTTGCAAATGGCCGAATTTTCAAAGCACTGGCTACATACTGAATTATTTTATTTAAAGTACTGGCAATCTACTAAATCCCTGCGCGAGTACTGCAAAAGAAATAAATAATTAAAATATAAAAAATTTTACACTGAAAAGACCTTAAGCCGAACCTAAAACAATTTTTCGATTTTGACAACTTTATGAGAATGTTGTCAAATAAGAGCAAACCAATAGTTGGCCGCTGTTATCAATTGGATAACAGGAAAATACTGTCCACGTAATGCAAACGAATAACCGATGGCTCGGGAAAGGTTCGCCAACATTGTTGCATTCCGGTGCACTTACCTAGGTTTCTTTAGTAATTTACGTTAGAAAATATTTTATTTGAATTTAAAAATTGATTGGCTTAGCAAAAAACTTTTGAATTTGTATTTTACCAAAGTACTTCTACACTCATAGAAATAAATCTGTAAAAATAGCAGAAAAAGTTACTAAAAATTAGTTAAAAATGATGCTCCAGAATAAATATTATATAATATTCTTATAAATACTAGTAAAATACGAACAGCAAAATTAAAACTGTTAAATTTACAGAATGTTAGTTATATTTAAGCTAACTTATAGTTAATTAAAAATAACAAATTGTACTTTGGTAAATATTAGTAGAAATTTAGTAAATTTAGTTGAATGCAAATAGCAGTCTATACTGATAAAATCAGCAGAAATATTTGGTAAAAAAATTGTAACTGCTGCTTTCAAAAGGCTCGATTTTTATTTGCATTTAAAAAAATTATAAAAAAACTTCGAAAATTTTAATTTTTTTTTTATTTTTTTAAATTATTAACAAAAACTATTTAAACTATTAATTATTAACATTTAACAGTTTTATTTTTGCTGTTCCTATATTACTAATATATAGAAAATATAATCTGCTAATTTAGCAGTTTTTTCTGAAACATAATTTTTAACTAATTTTTAGTAGTTTTAACTAAAATTTTTACGAACTTTTTTCTATTAGTGTATAGTTATAAACTTTTTGTTTTTTCAATTTAGTTTGTAAGTGCATGCGCGGTTTTAAGTGAAATCGAAAAAGAAAAAGGGGAAAGAAAAGAGAAAAGGGAAAAAAAAAGAAAAACGGGAAAGTAAAAGCAAGAAGTAAGGTAGAAACAATTTTTCCAAAATTCGAAGGCAATTTAACAAAAGTTTTCACCTATAAATAATTTTCAAATATTTCAAACCCAGAAAAATTTTATTATGAAAAAAAAGATCAGAATTACTTTCTGATCTTTTTTTTAAATACGAGAAAAGGAATACACAAAATTAGGAAGAACTTAAGTAAAATTATATTTTTCTGGCAACTTTTCTTTAAGAAAACATCTACAAATGAATATGATTTTCAGTCGTCAATTTTCCTAAAGAAAATTTGAGATATTGTTGTTTGAGAACTTTTTGTTTATGAAAACTTTATGAAACTATAAATAGAATCTTTTAACCCTCTAACCGGCAAGCCCGCCTCCAGGTGGGGTATATTAAATTGACCACAAATGCGCCAAATGAGTATTTTATAATAAGAAATTAAACTTTTTCAATAGAAAACAAAATTTATTAAATTTTTCGTGAAGAATTTTTTTGTATACAGTGCACGGTTAAGAAGCGAGAAAGTGTCAAAAATAAAATTACGTAAAATTTCGAAAAATAAATATTTTAAAACAAACAAAATTTTCAAAAATCTTTAAAACTTATTAAAATTGACTAAAATAATTGATAATGACCACAAAGTAATATTGAAGCTTAAACTATTCAAAAAATTCCTTACTTTGGTCCAAGGACACACAGGATCCCATAAGGATACCTTTAAAGGACATCGCCTTAACTTGAAAACTAATAGACGAATTTTTCTGAAATTTGGTAAAAAGAATATATTTGGTATAGGTAGCAAAGCTTATAAGTTTGAATAATATCTATTGAAGTTAAGGTGAGTTTTCGCTCAATTTCGCATTTTTCCAACAACGAAAATCGCTACATTCTCTTAAGTAACAGCAGAAAAAAAATTTTTGTAATTACATCTTGGTAAGAGAAATAATTTATGCTTAAACCTACCCAGGTAGAAAATTACAAAGGTTTCAGCACTGGCAAAGCACCGAAATGGGTGGTATGAGTGCTTGTTAACAGCACTTTCCCAACGCCCATATGATAACACCGTTCCACGGTGGTGCCAATGCTTTGCCAAGCCCTGGGAAAGCACCCAAAATCATAAAAATCAAATGCTTTGCCAACGCGCAAATAAAAAAATTAAAGTGCTATCCTGACACCACCCAAATGATAACACCTATCTATTTAATGCTTTGCAAAGTATTGAGATAGCACCAAGAAACATAAAAATCATAAAACCCTGCCACCAAATTATGAGCCCTCATCACTGAAGAATTTTAAATTACTCTAAAAATAGACGATTCTTGGAGTTATTGTATTGTGGAGTCAAAAATTATTTAAATGTTCACTCTTTTGGAGTTTCTTTTTCAAAAATAAAATTATGTTATAGGAAACCAAGCGCTGGGAATTCACCCTTTTAAAGCGTTGGGAACGCGTCCAAATTTAGTGCTTTGCCAATACTTCTTTTTGTAAGACCGCGGTCTACTTGCGCTTTGCCAGTGCTTCTTTTTTGTTACCACACATAATTTCCACCTGGGTAGTTATTTTCATGAGCTAGTTTTCAAGATTCCCTCTTAACCTATTTTAGCCAATATCAGCTAAAATAGACAACGAAAAAAAATATTGTAGAAGAACTTATTATTTATTTTTCGTGAGGAACACATGGTATAAATTCTATTGCAAAAATGCTTAGGCCGGTTAGAGGGTTAATCTAAGATTTTGATATGGTTTTTCGTAAGAAAATTTGTAATAGAAAATTATCTACACTGAGAGAATTATCTGCATGATATTAATGAATTTCTGCATAAAATCCATGAAGTTTCACTGGAACCCGTCCATTGAAACTTTTCATTGAATTAAAGGCATTTTCTTGTAGTTTATTTAACCTTCTTTTTCTATTTTAACTGCACAATTTTCTTGAGCTTAAGGTTTTGTTTTTATATATAAAAACTTTTTCTATTTCAATATTTCGCTACTCCAATGTGTAGCATCTTCAGGAAATAACAATTAAATTAAAAAATTATATACAATTTGAACGTTTGAAAAAATTTGAAAACATTTGTCAAATATAAAATATTTGTATGTATACATTTATACAAACAAAAATAATAATAATTAACAATACAAAAATGTGTTAATATAATATATGTTATAAATTAATGTAATATGTGCTATTTCTTTTGTATTAAGTATCTATAATTCTGAGCTACATTTTCAATATCTGACTTGAAGTTAATTCTATTTGTTGTTGGTGTATTAATTATCTGTAACATTTCTAATATATAACGGCGTTTATAATTATATGTGTTATTGTTCTTCCTAAATTTATATTGATTTATTAATGAACAAATTAATCCCATCGGAAAATCATTATCCCTTAATAAATTCTTAATTATTTCCTCATTCTTTCCATGAAATTCTCTGTCACTAATAGTCAATACTTTTTCTATCAAATTCTTTCCATTGTTAATAATGATTTTCTTATTATGTTTTGAATAAAAATTAATAATTCTACCTGACGCTGTTGGTTTCTGATACCAATCTCTTGTCAAATTATTACCTCTTCTTATTACCAAAGTATCTAAATAACAAAGTTTAGAATCACATTCCTTTTCTATGTTAAACTTAATAAGGAGTGAGATCATAAAAATGTTAACACACATTTTTGCCTATAACTTTGGTTTAAAGATTCTCATATTTTTTTTTCGGCAATTTACATTTTAAAAAAATGTCAAAAAAGTGCGTTCAAAAATAATTAAATATTTTCAACAAAACCAAACATTTACATACAAAAAAATTGCAAAAGAGACTAATGTATGCCGCCAAACAGTTTCAAAAGTGGTAAAAAGGTATCTGGAACACCTAACAATTGAAAGGAAGCCGGGAACAGGAACAACGACTGGTTATCGTAATATTGGTAAGGCATATAAAGTTAAAAGCATCCTTAAGAGAGCTCCTAACACATCTGGCAGAAAAACAGCTCGGTTAGTCCAATGCTCGGACTTTTTTGTACGTAAAGTGAAACGTAAGGTAGGACCAAAGTCCTACAAAGTTCAAAAAGTTCCCGATAGAAACGCTTTTAAAAACTTGTAGGCCAAAACCAGAGCTAGAAAATTGAAATCAAATTTTATAAAAAATACAATTGTTGTGTAATGGACGACGTAACTTATGTCCTGGCTGATTTTTCGCAGCTCCTTGGTCAAGAATTTTATGTTTCCGATGTTTGAGGAAATGTTCCATTTTTGAGTCAGCACAATGAATCCACTTACTTTTGGCCCGATTCAGCATCTTGTCACTACAGCAAGAAAGCGCTGGAGTGGTATAATGATAATAATGTGGTTTTTGTACCAAGAGAGGCAAATCCAACAAACTGCCCGGAGCTCAGTCCAGTGGAGAGATATTGGGCTCTTGTTAAAAGAGAATTAAAGGGCACAAAAAAGGTCTCCCAGGACATGCAAGATTTTAAAAGTAGATGGACCACCTGCTCTTAAAAGTTGTCAGAAACTACCATAAAAGCTTTAATGGGAGGGTTTCCGGAAAAAGTGGATAACTTTGTTCGCAGTGGTTAGAATTCCATGCGGTTTTTCATTTCATTTAATAAAAATTTGGTTTGAAGTCTTAAAATTCAGTGGTTTGTTTTTTATTTAACTTTATGTGTGTTAACATTTGTATGATCTCACTCCTTATCATGACTAAATTCATTTAATGCTATTAACATATTATCAATTGCATTTTCAGAAATGACACAAAATAGATCATCCACATATTTAGTCATTATCTCCGGCTTAACATTAAGTTTTCCAATACACGTGTCTAATAAATCCTCCATAACTATATCAGCTACAATTGGAGAAGTAGGGGATCCCATTGGTAGTCCCTTCTGTTGTAAATATATCTTCTCACAGTATTGAAAGTATCTATTATCCTCTATACAAAATTTCAAAATACGCAAAAACAAGCCTTTATCAATACACCGATAAAATTTCTCAGTTGCCCAGTTAAAGAATTTCTCAGTTAAAACAGATAATTTTCAAATTAACTGAAATAATTGTTATCAACTAATATTTCATGTAAAACAAACTTATGTTTTGTTACCCTGTAAATTTAAATTAAGAAATTTGAAATTGTCAAAAAAGTTTTAAAAACACATTTCAAAAGAACCAAAAACAAATTTGAAGTTGGTTTTCTTTTTTTTTTTGTGAATGTGATCATGGAGAAGAACTTCTTTCTGATCTACCACGCGCAACCATTAATTGAAAGGTAAATAAAATCCGGATAAAGGGAAATATTTCAAGATAAGCTTTAGCTTTTCCATAAGTGTTTTTGAGAAAATTTATATCTTTTTTTTATTTTGTATAGGGGACGCGGAAAAAATCTTATACAAGAGAATGGAATTAGCGGAACTATACGAGGAAGTCGTGGGAATAAACCCATAAAAAGAATAAAAATTTAATTTGTGTTCATATAAATATTATGTCAAATTACGCTTAATCCTTGGACGAATTAGTTAATTTTGTTATTTGGTGCATAATTTTGCCAAAATAATAAAAAATTCAAACAATTTATATTAAATTCTTACTTGTGTTCATAATTCCTTTAAAATAAAAAAGAGATACATTTTCTAAAAATATCGTTCTTGGTTGATTGTTACTATTATTTTTTCTTTTTTTAATTTAACTAAACAGTCGTTTAAAATAACGGATTTTTCAGTTCAATATTTTGACTCTATTTTCAACTAACGATTCAGTTATACACAATTCATTTTATTAACTGAAGCTCAGTAAGGGGTATTTCACCTGAAACTCAGTTGAAAATTTAGTTGCCAGTGACTGAGAAATTTTTTCGGTGTAGTTGTATATTCCCTAACAACATTCCATTTTTCCTTTGTAATATTCATTGCCAAATCAACAGGAATACTTGGTAATAAAGAAACTACATCAAAAGAAACCAATTTTTCATCATTTCGTATTTGTTTGTTGAATATTATATTCCTAAATACAGAACATAATTATGAACGCCGTTATATATTAACAGATAATTAATACACCAACAACAAATAGAATTAACTTCAAGTCAGATATTGAAAACGTTCCTCAGAATTATAGATACTTAATACAAAAGAAATAGCACATATTACATTAATTTATAACATATATTATTAATACATTTTTGTATTGTTAATTATTTTTTTTTTTGTTTGTTATACTTTTATACCACAAACTTTGTTTGCTGGTATAAATGTATACATACAAATACATACATATCTGGTAATGATTTTCTACACTGGGGAATTATTTATATATACCAATAAAATATCCAAATGTATGAATTTGGTATTTACAAGTAATGCAAGGGTAAGGTGTAAGGGTCCAAAGTAATGTAAGGGTAAGCGGTTTGATATATTACCAAGTAATATGCATACCCAGTGCAGAAACGGTAATGACATATCATTATTTTTTGGACCCCCAGTAATGACACCGACTTACTTTCTGGATTATTTTAGAAGATATAATAATGAGCTACTAATAACTAGTTACTTTTTCCACAAGTTCAAAATAAAAAATAATGCATTACCAATAATGACTTATTTTTATCATTAAAGTTCTAGAATTTTTTATAAATTTTTTTGCAATCTATTTTTAGACTCAATATTTTTTAAACACTGGTAAGGATATATGTAACCACATATTTTTTGATTTTTTGTATGTTGGCGAGTAAGCTTACTTGTGTGCAGCAGGTCAATTGTGTTTTTATCTATCAAATATAACATGTCGAGATAACTCAGATGGTAGAGCTATACACTGGCAATCTGAAGTCCCAGGTTCGAGTCCCGCACGATAAAATTTTATTACAAAAATGTTTACAATAAAAACATATTTTTTTTATAGAACTTATTTTTTTCAAAATCTATTATTAGAATCAGTATTTTTGTCAATACTGGTAAGCACATAGGTAACGAAATATGTTTTGATTTTTCGTATGCTGGTGTGTAACTCATTATTTTTCGCGACATCACCATATAAAGGTAATAAGAAATGTAATAATAAAAGTAACTAGTTACCATTACCAAGTATGTAGTAACATAACCACATATCTGGTAATGATTTTCTACACTGGGTAGTAGTATCAAGGTTTTGCTGGGCTGTATAATTAAACGTTTTTAAGCTACAATAATCTGGCAAAAACCGTATGGATAATTCGTTTTATAACGAATAATTTAACAAACTCTAGGGTCAAGCCTAAAATAAAAGTTTCATAAAGTTCAGAGAATAAAAATCTCTGCGGAAACCAAAAATACACTCTCAGAACAATTCCGTTGTGGAAACCGAATTTTTTGCCAACCGAATTGATACCGAATTCGATTTCAATTCGGTTGCGACAACCGAATTATCGCTTGCAACAACTGAATTCGGTTGGAGCAACCGAGCCAATTCGCTTGGAAAAAATTCGGTTGTCACAACGGAATTGTTTTGAGAGTGTATGTAGAGTAGTGACCCAGGAAAAAAAGTGAGGAAAAAGAAGTAGTAAAAACATAACAACAGTTGAATAGGGAGTTGTGATAATTTGTGGTTTTCACTGATGAATTTAACATTGGCTTGTCATAGGAGGGAAGTTGTTCTGTTTTGAAAAAAATTATGTATATTTGAACCAATGAAAAGGAAGTTGTTTTTCACTTGTTTTTATTTTAATTTAAATAAAAAAAAAATTATCATGCATCGTGTGGGGTTTGAACCCACACTCGTTGGCATTTCAAACAGACGCTCTATAATGCACTCATAGAAAGAAATAAAGCTGTAAAAATAGGAGAAAAAGCTAGTAATTAAAAATGACCTTGCAGAAAAACTGCTGATATTAGCAGATTGTTTTTTGCTAAATACTAGTAAGATAAGAAGGAAAAATAAAACTGTTAAATTTACAAAATTCTGGTTACATTTAAGTTAACTTTTGATACGAATTACCTTGATAAAATCCGGAAAAAATTTTGCAGCATATTAGTAGATAAAAAATAGTTTTTTCTGCAAGGTAATTTTTAATTTATTTTTACTAGTTCTACACAGAGAGAATTCCTTGGACGAGTTTTAATGAAATTTTTTCACTAAACTAATGAAGTGTTCTTCACAATAGGTATGACAAATTTCTTAAACTCAATGAAAAAGCTTCATAATTTTAATGAAAATGTTTTTAATGAAACTTTTTCATTAGTCGTATTAAATTTTTAATAAATAATATGAAATTTTTCATTAACTTTTATGAAAAATTGCATTAATTTGATGAAAAGTTTCAATGGACGAATTCCAGTGACAATTCATAGATCTAATGCAAAAATTCATTGATATCATGAAGATAATTCTCTCAGTGTAACTAAAATGTTTACAGGATTTTTTTTTTTCTGTTATATTCAAAATTCTATGTTCCGTATAGGAACTACGGGAACTTATATATATTCAAAATGGATTTTTTAAATTACAAATTTTTAAATGCAAACAAAATTGTAATATTTACCTTTTTCGTATTTTAACAAAAAATATTTGAAGAAATAAATATTTATTTAGAACTTTTATATTTCCATAAAATTTCATTAAAAATTAATAGAAAATCAAAAAAACAAATTTAAATCGTTTCAAAAATTAATTTTTGAGTGTACGAAAATAGAAAAAATAAAAATTTTACAGTGAAAACTACAAAAAATTATTAATTGTGTAAAAAAAGTTACAAAAATTTTTTTTCCACCTGGTGGGATTCGAACCCGCAACCCTCTGATTTCTGTGCCAGCACGTTCCTATGCAACCCCCATACAAAATACTAACTTTTTATCACCCATGAAAAAGAACTGACTAGCATATATTTACTGCAGCATTAAATGTTGTTTAAAACCCATTCCTAAGGGAGTAATTCTTTGTGATGTAATGAAGGAAGTGATTCATTTAGAAGTCATTCCATTTATTTTTACTGGGGAGGGTCAATTTCTGGGACAAAAAAATCGTAGGGGGGAAATGATTCTACGAAGAATTCTAAATATGTTTTGTGCTTTATGAGTTTGAATAATTAATTATACCTACACAGAAAAAAGTATCACAAAATTTTAAGTAATTAAAAAAAATTGTTGGCTTTTTACTTAGATATCTAACAATTTTTTTATTAAATGTTTGTAAATTGTATCAAAAATATCAAAAAAATAGCCTTAGAATTTTTTGAAACAAAAAAAAAACAAATCATTTATTTTTTGTTTTCAATTGCTCAAATGTTTGTAAATTGTAACAAAAATTTCAAAAAAGTATTTTTTTTTTTGTCAATACGACAACATAAAGCGAATAATTGTTTTAATATAACAAACTCGTTGTTGAATTTTATTTTTTTATTTTTAACAAATACAAACAAGTTACAAAAAAAAATTATTGTATTTACAAAACACATTGTTAAAAAAAAATTGATTTTATTTTTAACAAATTACAAAAAAGTTACAAAAAGGGATTTGTATATACAAATTCCATTGTTGGTGCCTTTTTAAAAAATTTTTTGTTTGTTTATGCAAAAAAGGTGTTTAACATTACAAACAGAATTTTGTAAATTTTTTCTGTGTACATCAGTACACAGAAAAAAGTATCACAAAATTTTAAGTAATTAAAAAAAATTGTTGACTTTTTACTTAGATATCTAACAATTTTTTTATTAAATGTTTGTAAATTGTATCAAAAATATCAAAAATAGCCTTAGAATTTTTTGAAACAAAAAAAAAAAAACAAAGCATTTATTTTTTGTTTTCAATTGCTCAAATGTTTGTAAATTGTAAGAAAAATTTCAAAAAAGTATTTTTTTTTTTGTCAATACGACAATATAAATCGAATAATTGTTTTAATATAACAAACTCGTTGTTGAATTTTATATTTTTATTTTTAACAAATACAAACAAGTTACAAAAAAAAATTATTGTATTTACAAAACACATTGTTAAAAAAAAATTGATTTTATTTTTAACAAATTACAAAAAAGTTACAAAAAGGGATTTGTATATACAATTTCCATTGTTGGTGCCTTTTTAAAAAATTTTTTGTTTGTTTATGCAAAAAAGGTGTTTAACATTACAAACAGAATTTTGTAAATTTTTTCTGTGTACATGGACAGGGTATAATAACTTTGTGCTGATGTTTATAATTCCAAAAACTATTGAAACTAACCACCTTTAAGTATACCGATTGACCCAGAATAACATTTTGTTTCGATATAACGATATCCGTCTGTCCGTCCGTCTGTCTGTATATCCACATATTTTTGTGCGCATGATAGAGGTCGCAAATATTAAAATATTTCTACAAAATTTGGTATACCGACTAATTTTGGCCCAAGGACAAAGCCTATTGATTTTGGTTCAAATCGGTCCATGGTTAAACGTAGTGCCTATATAAAGGTTCCCCCAAAATTATATTGTTTGCACACTACAGGTCGCAAATACGAAGATATTTTAATGAAATTTTACACACGGATTCAAATGGGCTCATGAATAAAGGCTCTTGATTTTATATGGCATCGGTCTATGATATGACCTAGTGTCCGTATAAAGGTCCCCCAAAAATGGACATATTCGCTCGCTAAAGGTCGCAAATATTAAGATACTTTGATAAAATTTGGTAACCAGACTAGTGTAGGGTATCGTATAGTCGGCATGCCCGACTGTATGATAACCTACACTAGTCTAAAATGATTTGATCTGTAATTCGAATGGCTTGACATGGACTTGTGTCAAAATTTGTCTATAAAATGATAAAAAATTAGAAAGATGGTAAGAAATTTTGATTTCATCTAAAGTTAGATGTATTTAAGATAAAATCGGAAATATAGTCCATATGGGCGATAGGTTCAAATATGGACCGATCCAATCAGAATCAATAGGCTTTGTTCTTGGGCCCTTATGAGTCAGCGTACCAAATTTCAGTAAAATAACTTCGTATCATGCGAAAAATCAATTTTTGGGTGACCTTTATATAGGCACTGGGTGTATCCATAGACCGATTTGAAGCATAATGCATAGGCTTCTTTCTTGGGCTAATATAAGCTGGTGCACGAAATTTCATCACAATATCTTAATATTTGCGAACTGTATCTTGCGGATATGGAAATTTTTGGGGGACTTTTATACAAGCACTAAGCCTAAAAATTTACCAATTGTAAAAAAAATCAATAGGCTTTATCCGTATGCCATGTGAATTAGCGTACCTAATTTCATTAAAATATATTCGTATTTGAGACCTGTAGTATGCAAAAAAACAATTTTGAGAGGAACCTTTAACTTCGTATTTGTAAGGTGTAGAGTGCAAAAATACCAATTTTGGGGGTACTTTATATTGGCACTAATTCCAAACGTGGACCGATTTCAACCAAAATTAATATGCTTTGTCCCTGGGATGATATTAGTCGGTATACTGAATTTTATCAAAATATATTAACATTTCCAACCTGTAGTGTGCGCTAATTTTTAGGCTGATTTATGTCATCAGCTTAGCAGTTTAGTCAAAAATAAAAAAATTTTGAGATTATTTTTCTTATAATAAGGAAATCCGATGGAGACTCCTATCTAAAAAGTCCAGAACTATTATCCTGGTTAACAATACTTACATGTTAACGAAAATTTTACACAAACATTGCAGTGAAGCACTACTAACAACATATTTTTGAATTACCGCAAGCTCGAAATCCAATTTAGACCTATGATTTCTAGGGCAAAGTTGCTTAGAATTCATCGTAGAATCATATCCTCCCCTACGATTTTTCATTTTTTTGCCTCCATACAAATTGACCCGCCCTAATGTAGATTCCAACATTTTGTAGCCAACAAATTAAAAAAACCTGGAATAATGGCAACATTTAAACCTTTTTTCATAAAATTTTCTCAAATTAGTGTACAAATAAAATAAAAAATAAACAAGTGATGTTGATTTAAACCAAACATATTTGTCATTCGAATACTTTCAGTATTCGTAATACACTAAAAGTTCTATAAGTGATTAAATTTTTTAGAAAACATGACTTATAGAATTTTTAGACAATTAAAGCATACTAGGAATAAATTTTTTTTAATTTTAACAAATTAAGGAATAAATATCAGAAATCAACGTTTTTCAAAATAGGCTTCGTCCTTGGGCCAACATAGGTCAGTGTATTAAATTTCATCAAAATATCTTAATATTTGTGAAATGTAGAGTGCGCACAAGAATCCATGGACAGACAAACAGACAGACGGCCGGACAGACGGACATAGTTAAATCGAAACAAAAGGTGGGTCTGGGTCCAATATTTTTGGTCTTACAAACATCAGCACAAACTTGTTATACCCTGTCCACGTAGTGGTGTAGGGTATAAATATGGCTTGTATTTATACAAGGTTTACAAGGAATTTACGAGTTATAATGAGTGCCCTAATATATTTCTTAAAAAGACAATTATAGAATCATTTAATATATTTTTTACGACTTTAAAAGCATAGTGACAATTAAATTACTACATGAATCAAATTTCCCGACATTTAAAGGGGGGTTACAATTGTACTTGTTAAATTCTATTTAAAAAATTAGTTTTTAAAGGCCCAGTGTAGAAAATCATTATCAGATATGTGGTTATGTAACTATATACTTGGTAATGGTAACTAGTTACTTTTGTTATTACATTTCTTATTACCTTTATATGGCGATGTCGCGAAAAATAATAAGCTATGGTTACACACCAGCATACGAAAAACCAAAAAATATATCGTTACCTATGTGCTTACCAGTACTGACAAAAATAATGAGTCTAAAAATATATTTTAAAAAAAATAAATTATATAAAAAAATATTTTTTATTGTATTTTTTTTGTTAAATAAAATTTGCTGGTGCGGGAATCGAACCTGGGTCTACAGATTGCCAGTCAATAGCTCTACCATCTGAGCTATGTCGACATGTTATATTTGATAGATAAAAACATAATTGACCTGCCGCGCACAAGTCAGCTTACTCACCAACATACAAAAAATCAAAAAATATGTGGTTACATACATATATCCTTACAAGTGTTTAAAAAATATTAAGTCTAAAAATAGATTTCAAAAAATTTAAAAAAAATCTAGAAAATTATTTTCCATTTGAAATAATGATAAAAATAAGTCATTATCAGTAACTCATTATTATATGTTTTAAAATAATGCAGAAGGTATGTGGGTGTCATTACTGGTATTCCAAAAAATAATGATATCCCGGTGAAAAATGTTCATATACGCTCAAACATGTTCATATATGGTTTATGTATGGACACATATGAACAAATATGGAATTTTTATGAACATATATGGATTTTATATGAACATATATGGAAGTATATGTGATTGCATATATGGAAAAAATTTCATATACAGACATATATGGAAGCATCTGTTATTTCATATATGGAAATGGCACTCATGAAATTATGAAAGTATATGTTATTCAATTTATGCAAAAGGGACTTGTATATGAACATATTTCGAAGAATACATTTTTCCATATATGTAAAAGGAACTCATATTTGGATAAATATGGAATTATATTTAATGCCATGAATAAAAAAAGGAAAATATGTAGCGCCTAATTTGAATGTCATACATAAATTTATATCTATTGTACAACCTTATAATAAAGGACAGCAACGTTCGCATGTATTCGCATATATTTAATAAATGTATATGTTCATATATGTCCATATATTAACATATACTTGGGTGTTACCTCATTTTTCGGATCCATACATATGTATATGGTTGAACCATAAATGTTCATATATGGAGATTTTTCACCGGGATGTCATTACCGTTTCTACACTGGGGGGTTTAGCTAAAAATTACGTTATTATAGTCGGTTTAGTGGTGCTACTAGTGTCCCGCATTTGACGTGCTTTCTTTAAAGGCCTATGTGATCTCTATATGTACATATGTATATTTTCACATACATTCACATTTGTTTTATAATGCATGTAACTACATCAGTGTTGCCACCAGTAAAAAAAAAATTATACAGCTGTAGGTCAAAAATTATCCAAAACCGTATTAAATTACACAAAAGAGCACAGTGGGGAAGAATAAAAATATTTTGTAAAAAATTTCGCCATTTCTTACCAAAGTTTTGCATTTTTTTCTATTTATAAACCGATTTATTTTTTCATCTGCAATGTGCAAAAGTTATTTGCATTTTAAAACTAAAATTTTGCAAAGTGTTGGTTTTTAATTTTTACTTAAAAAATAAAAATTGTTTTTTCGACCTTTTTAATTGATTAATTATAAATTTATTAATTCAGTTTTTTACAATAACCTGGTCTGAGTTTTTGCCTTCTGCAAAAGCAAATCCAGGCCAATTTCCCTGAAAAATATATCAAATTATTCTATTAACTAAAGGGAATTTCAATGCAATATCTTTTTCAGGCTTAAAATGGCGTGCTTTTAAATTTGAATATTAATAAAATGGTATTTTATCTATAGTAAAAGCTTCTTTCAGAAAAAAGTATTTATGTTTTTATTTATTTATTTATTTATTTATTTGTTTTGTTGTTCCACACACAAGACTTAAAGTCTTATATTGCAGTGAAGAACTGATTATTCGTTAAATAAACTCTTTATAATTTAATAACTTAAGAACTAATTATGAAGAAAAAAAAATAAAGTAATCAAACATACATATATATAATATGGTACCTATGCATAATAATTTCAAAACCTTGTAGCACGTTTTTAAAATGAAAAATTCGATTTATAAGCCATTTATAAGTTCAAAAAGTTGTCTATGTTTATAATAGCAAAGGCTCAAGTAATAATAATAATAATAAAAAAAATAATAATAATTTTTTTTTGTTTTTTGACTTACAATTAAAAACTAACAATTTGAAAAATTATAAACATAATACAAAAGAAAATAATTTAATTTAATCAAATACGTTTGAAAAATAGGTAATTATGGTTTTTTTGAACCGCAGTGCGTTACTTAAGATTTGATAACAATAAGGAATTGAGAGATTGATGGCATTGATATAGAATTGCCAAGTTGATATAAGGCTTTTATATTTGAATGCTTTCAGTCTTTTACCCCTACAAATAGGGTCTGAAAAAATTAGTTTCTCATAAAGATGTACAGGTTGATGCAAATAAATGATTTTATGTAAGAAAGTCAAAATTCGAGTTTTCAGTAAATCGTTGAGACTGAGGCCATATAATTTTTTGGAAAACGCAGATACTCGTGCACGTCTTTTTAAACCATATACATAGCGAACGATATTATTGAAAACGACGTTTAATTTATTTTCACTTATTGAGTCACAACTGGCAAAGAGTTCACACCCGTACAACAAAATTGGAATAAGGTAAGTTTTAGCAAGCAGTATTCTAATTTTTAATGGTGTACAGTGTTGGGTTCGCCAGAGTGTTCTCATCATGGAGAAAGTTCGACCACATGCATATTTAATATGATCAGACCAGGTAAGGGTATTATTAAAAAAGATTCCTAGATTCTTAGCGGTACTTACAATTTCAATACGTTGATTATTTATTGAAATGTTGGGAATAATTCTTTTCTTCGCTAATCGTTTTTGTATAATAAGACACTTAGATTTTTTAGGGTTAATCCCCAGACCATTAGCCGTTGCCCACACATGAATGCGATCAAGTTCCAAATTCAAAGTTCTTACACACTGATCAAGCAAGGTTTCATTGCAACTAATGTAAAGTTGAACATCATCAGCATACATTCTAACTAAATTATTATTTTCCATCCCTGGTTACAATCGATGTTTTGAGTCATACAAAGAGCGCACATAATGACCCTGCAAACATTTAAAAGATACCTTCCAAGAAGATATTTCATTTGAATGAAAATAATCAAGTAGTATTTACTTTGAAATTGTCTTCCTTTTATCACTTGGAAGATAATTCGACGATATTTGGAAAAAAGTAATTCAAAAATTTTATCTTTTGTCATAACTTTTTATTACAATATTTCGGCAATATCATCTTTGTATCATTTGGAAGATAAAGCAAATTTGTTTAAAATCTTTTATCAATTTGGAAAAAATTAAAACTAAATTTGTACAAAAAACAATCAAAAGATGTATAGGAAATAAACTCGTGAAAAGTTAAGATTAATTGCGCGGGAAAAATCGTCTAAGATGAAATCAAAATAATGTATAAGTTGGTCAATGGATTATGTATGCAGATATTGTTTTTCAGGCTTAAATTTAATAATGAAAAAACTAAATCGTTTTTTTATTGTACTGGGAGTTTATTTAGCGATATCCCTTTTATCTTCCATATGAGTTATTGCTTTCATATTGCCTGGAAATATTGCTTTAGTGTAACAGTTGTTTCCGACGGAGGAAACTTCCGGAATACGAAATTGATATTGCCGGCAATAAATGTTTTCTTCCTGGCGATATGTTCGGAGAATCTTCTTCGTATTGCCATGTTTGCTGGGTGATATTGGTTTGAGTATGTTCCTGTTACAGGGCACATAATAGAACAAATGCTTTCTCAGTGATAGAGAGTCCCACAATCTCTTTATTATGTATACTCTTTGATTTTTTCAATTTAATTTTTAACAACTCTGATTTTTGTTAGGACGATACAACGATACAACAAATAGCATACCCCTTGTGAAAACCCTTATTTTAAATAAATTGCCGGGCTAATCAGGCAATGCATTTCTTTTTTGTTAGAGGCTTATAGTTCCCGATTTATGGAGCTGAAAATGGTCTGTAACAATACTCAATGGCTTATTTCTCCACTCAAAACTTATCGGACCAGAACAAATTATATATGTCGTTGGAAAGGTACTTGAAATACCTTACCAATGGTATGCAACATACCTAGACTTGTTAACCCATTTCAAGGGTCATGATTTTAAATCTTAATTTTTTTAAATTGGATTTTTTAAATAAAAAAAAATTTTTTTAAAGTAAAAAAAGCTCATAAAAAATTTATTTAATGAAAAAATTGTGTAAAACATATAAAAAATTGTTTTTGATGAAATGAGTTTCGAACTTGTGTCTGAGGTTAAGTAATACATATTGTAATATATAAAATAAAATCAAAATTATTATTCGTATCTATTTATATATAAAATTTTGAACTGTTTTATCAAATATATATATTCCTATACAAACAATTAGCACTAAAGCAAATACTGATATATGATTTAATATGATTACATATAAGAAAATTTCTAAAACATTTTCTAATATATCATCATATAAAAACATATAAAGTCGCATACCATATTTTATATTATCATATATTTTAATATTAAAAAATATATGTTATATATACTCTTTTTTACTCGGGTGTGTACAAGCACTACTTATTTTGGTAACTACTTATTTTACTTTATTTTGTGCGTTTTTTCATGCAGCGAATATGGACAACTACTTACAAAAACGCCCTTGTCGAACAAAAATAATGAGTTTTGACATCGAATTATAAGCAATAGACCCTAATGCTACTGCTTATTATTTAGATATTAGTAATGAGCACCCATTACTGAGATTTTGCTGGGTTTTTATCTATCAAACATTACATGTCGATATAGCTCAGCTATTGACCGGGAGTCCCAGGTTCGATTCCCGCACGAGAAAAATTTACTTAAAAAATTGTTCATAAAAAAAATATTTTTTTTTATAAAACTCATTTTTTGAAATTCTAGTTTTAGAATCATTATTTTAGTCAATAATGGTAAAGATTTTTCGTATGCTGGTGTGTAACTCGTTACTTTTCGCGACATCGTCATATAAAGGTAATAAGAAAAGTAATAATAAAAGTAACTAGTTACCATTACCAAGTATGTAGATACATAACCACATATCTGGTAATGATTATCTACACTGAGGGGTTACATCTAAC
The DNA here is from genome assembly GCA_949987735.1 of Leucophora obtusa. Taxonomy (NCBI): domain Eukaryota; kingdom Metazoa; phylum Arthropoda; class Insecta; order Diptera; family Anthomyiidae; genus Leucophora; species Leucophora obtusa. The sequence continues at coordinate 56,701,538 of OX465296.1, forward strand.
TGTATGGAAAGCCATTTTGTATTACTATATGTTAATGTGTATTTTTGTATTAAAGATATGTTGTTATATATGAACTTTTTTAGTCGGGTAGAATAAAAGATTTTTTTTGTCATTTTACTTTAGAAGCTGTAAAAAATATCTGTCAAACTTAGTAGCATAAGTGACTTTTTATATAAAATAAAGTATGCACTTTTAATAAAGAGGTAAAAATTGACTCGCAGATCCGATTCGTATTATCATTATTTCACACCTCACCTCAGGATTATCTTTTGTTTTCTCTACCTCGTTTCCAAAGAAAGCCACATATTAATTAATCCCAGTGTAGAAACGGTAATGACATATCATTATTTTTTGGACTACCAGTACCCAGCAAAATATTGGTAATGACACCTCATTGCTGTCCGCATTACCAATAATGATATATCATTACCTTTTGCATTATTTTGTAATATAAAATAATGTCTTCCTAATAACGGCCTATTGTAGTCATTGCTTTTAAATACAAAATAATGACTTACTCGCAATAGTTTAAATAAGTACTTTTTACAAAGTTAAATTTTATACATTTATATTTATTACATGTAAATATGTTTTGTGTTAAAATTTTTATGACTACCCGAGTAAAAAAAATTATATATAATCATATGTGGATTATATTACAATATATAATTAAAAAATTTTCCTTATATTATGCCATATATAATTTCATCTAATTAGATATCGGCCTTCATAATATTAGATATGGCATATATAATTATATATTACATAACATGGTTGATCTTATTGCATATATAGTTATATATAGAACTATATCTTAATATATATGGTGGCATTTTAGCAATATATAATTATATATGTTATCATTTAAACAATATATAATTATATATGGTGACAGTTAAACTAGATATTATCATATATGGTGCCATTTAAACAATATATGGTCATATATGGTACCTCATAAACCAAATTTTTATTTCAGTTCCAGATATGATAATATATGGTACTATATATAGTGCGATATATATTTATATATGGTGTTATTTAAGCTATATATTATCATATATGGTGCCATTCAAACCATATATTATCATATATGGTGCCATTCAAACCATATATTATCATATATGGTGCAATTTCAACAATATATGCCCATATATGGTACCTCATGAACAATATTTTTAATACAGTTCCACATATGATAATATATGCTACCATATATAGTGCCATATATATTTATATATGGTGTTATTTAAGCAATATATTACCATATATGGTGCCATTTAAACCATATATTGTCATATATGGTGCCATTTCAACAATATATGCTCATATATGGTACCTGATGAACGACATTTTTAATACAGATGCAGATATGATAATATATGCTACCATATATAGTCCCATATATATTGATATATGGTGTCATTTAAACAATATTAATATATAGACATATATGGTATCATTTAAACAATATATTGTCATATATGGCACAATTTAAACAATATATGGTCAAATTTGGTACCACATCAACATTTTGAATACAATTCCATATATGGTTTAATATGAATAATGTAAAACTGTATGGCGCTATAAAAAATATTGTCAGATATGTTACTTCATTAACAATATTTATAATACAGTGTCATATATTGTAATATATGTATATCATTCAATATATATTGATGTATGGTAATGGTACAATAATTCCAATATCAGTTGAGATACAATTTGTGGGTCCATATCAACAACTTGTTCACGTACATTTAACATATATATACATACATATGTACATTTAAGTTATAATTTATAAACACTTTATAAAGTTAAATAGTTCCATAAACATCGTCTAACTGTATAGAATGTTTATGAATATACGATTTAATATATAATAATTACAACTACAAATTGGTGCCATTATCTAAAATTTAATTTAATGTTAACTTATAATAAAATAAAAATGTATTTCCTAAAAATAAAAATATAGTGTTAATTAATGTTAATATACAATAGGTTTAAGTTTAACATCCCAGACAGAAAAATATAATCGGCACAATGCTGGCAAACCGTTGGCGATGGTCGGTTATGCGTTGGCAAAACGTTGCATTAACTATCTTGGCAAAAAAATAGATTTCAAAAAACATTTTTGAAATAATTGAGAAAACTTTTTTTAATATTTGCTTTTAAAAACATGAAATTTAACCCAGTCCACCAGATTGTCAGCCAAGACCTCTACACCAGGGAAACAAGCCGATCAAAATAATCGGCGGCGGCGATGTAATTTATTCTAATTTTTATGTAATTTATTCTTTATTCAGGGCAAAATGAAGTTCTATTTTAATCGCTTTAAAATTGTCAAAGTTATAAATTTTTTTTTAAACATGGAATCTCTGCATTTATAAGAAAATTGAAAATATTAAACTTAATGATTGTGCAAACAAGAACCTCGAGTTGCTGAAATTAAATGTTTAGAAAAATTACGATAACTTTTTCAATTTTCAATTAATTTAAACAAAAGATTTTACTAAGAACTAAACCCATGAATTACAATAGTAAAGAATTGTTTAATACTGTAAAAAAGCCGTCAAAGTATACAAATTAAAAAAAAATTAATTTTAATATTTAAAAAAAAAACTGTCAACATATTTCAGTTACAAATAAATAATTCTATATATATTTGGAAAGCTAAATTTTTTATATTTCCAAAAACGTTACAATATTCAAAATCGGTTGAAAAATTGCTGAATTTCAAATTGTTAAGTGCTTGAAGTCGCTCATAAACAGAGTTTTGACACTATCACCCCTGTTCTGAATTCCGAAACTTTTTAATTAGAGTGGTTTTGTAAAATCACACAAAATTCAAAATGTCGGAAATTGACTGTTTCAACAAATTTTAAAATAAATTTTAACATATTAATTTTTGCAACAAAATATTCCTTTTACTTTCACCAAGCTTTTCCAACACGAAATAAAACGAAGAAAATAATTCGGATGTGGATCACAGAACAGCAAAAAAATTCGGAATGTTTCACTTTCGAATTTTTTATGTGGATGCGGAACTCAGAACAGCGTCGATTATTGTAAATATCTTCGTCCGCAATGTCATAAAAATGTGTCTTTTGATAATAATTTCAGGTGTACTGAAATTTCTGAAAAATGTGATGTGATCTACTTAACCAAACCTACCACCATAAATTCGAATGAATTAATTCTTTAATTCACTTTTGGACTTTTAATTAAAATTTACTAATATATCTTACGATTATACCATTCCTTATGAATTCATTCACTGGCTTCATTCTTTTAATTTTCATGCATAATGAATGAATTCTTTCATGAATTCATTCTTTTTATAATGATCTTTCACGTTTCATTCGGTTTGTAAAAGTTTAAAACAAATGTTGCGTTTTTAATTATTTTTATGGGTTGTGTATATGATATCAATATTAAATCCCTAAAATAAGCCACATTTTTATTTAATTTGTAATTATAAACTAAAGTGTTGTCAGAATCATTAGTATATTCATCCCTTAGATCTTTTACTGATTTAATAAAATGACAATTTTGATAAGCCATTTTGTAAAAGATTAGAATTAATGAAAAAATTAAATATTTAAATTGGTTGTAATTCTATAAGGAATGTATTCAACATAAGAATGCATTCTATTTAATATTAAAATTTGGGAATGAAACCTATGAATTAATTATAAAGGAATGTTTTGATGGACTGATATATATTCAATTTCTAAAGCTGAATTCGGTTTTATGCGAATTAACCTAAAATTGAATTAATTCTTTCGAAGCTCTGCCTACAATCTACACTTGGTCATTTGAAAAGTATATATGTATATTGTTCATTTGGATTCTCTCCTCTATTGCATATCCAAATTTCAGCGAAATCTGTCAGAAGTTTTCAAGCAAAACTTCCAACTTAAGAAATATTTATGACAAAAATCCTTCTTAGCTCTGACTATAAAACTGGTTCTTTTATTTTTTTTGAACTAAAAAAAATACTCTTGATGGTTCAGGAAATGATGAAGTAGAAAATTTGTTTTAATAATGACATTTGCTTTTAAATTTTTTATTTTGGAAAATTGATACTTCCAGCCGAAATGAGCCGAAAAAAATCGGCGGCGGCGGCTGAGGCAAAAATGACCGGCGGCGGCGGCTTAAACGGCTTACGGCGGCTGGCTTGTTTCTCTGCTCTACACTCTAATCTAACGAGACTTGTTATAGATGTGTGATAGCTACAAATTAAATGAATGATAAAAGCATTTCGAGCTAACTTATAAGCATCGAAAAAAGGTATTCAAGAAATTATTAAATGTATTTTAGAAAATTTTAATTGTATATCACAAAATATTATTTGCACTTCAGAAACTACAATATTACGCAAATTTAATTATTTATTTATTTAGTTGTGTCCAGAAATAATGAAATCTATTTCAGAATTTCATAGCTAATAGAGAAAAATTTCTCAAATACATTTCATAATTTCGGAAATACGATTGATAATTTCTGAAATACAGTTTGACAATTTCTGAAATACAGTTGTGAATTTCGGAAATACAATTAATAATTTCTGAAACACAATTGATAAAACTGAACTTCAATTGACTAGTTCTGAAATACAATTCATAAATGTGAAAAATAATTGATGGGTTCTGAAACACAATTGATAAAACTGAAATTCAATTGATTATTTCTGAAATACAATTGATAAATACAATTGGAAATGGTGTAGAGCGTCAAAAAGATGTAAATAAAATTATTTTATTCAAAGATTTCAATTTAATAAAAAAATAATGTGCTAATTCATAAAAAAAATGTATTTGGTATTTGAAGCTTGCTATAGTTAAAGTAGATATTTCGCTTAATAAAGAGTTATTAGAAATCTTGATTCATAATCGTATTTTAACTATAAATTAATTTTTCGATTTGATACTGGCAACACTATTGTTTATGTTCTCTCTTCTCACAAATAAGTCGTAAGTGATTTACAAATTTAGTAAACGATTGAGTCGGTAATCGGAAGTGAAAATGTATTTCCTTAAATTAGAGAACTAATGATGTGTTAAGATAAATTTAAAAGCCATTAAAAATATTTTTTTTTATTTATAAAGCAAATCAATGGAAATGTGTGTAAAAAAGTAATTTTTTAAAACATATTATTCAAAGCATACAAAAGTAATCGAATTTCGAATAATGTTTTGGCAGTCTGTACATCACTATTGTTTTGTTTTTCTTTTTAATTTAATATTTACATTTTTTTGGAAATTTTTTCGAAAAAGGTCATTGGCTACGCAATTGTTGTAGCTTTTTTCAGTTTGATGGATGCAAGTTGTTGGAAGCCACACATTCTAGGGATGGGATGGCTTTAATAAATCATTTCAAGCCTGAAAATGAAATAATTAACAAATAAATGGTGGCTTCCTCACTCCAAACTTTATAAAAAGTTTAAAGTTAGTGAGTACCAACTATAAACCTTTATTATTTTCTTCATTATGAAGCAAATATGAATACTGTTTTTCACAAATTAGCTTAAAATCCCGCAATAAGACTGTTGTAAAAGTTTATGAATTAGACCATAAATATATAATTTTATAAAAAAATTTATAGAAAAAAAAATTTTAATTTTATAAAAAGAAATTCATTTTGTAAAAGAAATGCATATTGAACTCGTTACCTTCTGAGTTTAAACCTTATTTTAACAAAACATTGTAATTTTTATACAATCAGTGCTCTGCCAGTCTATTATTTTTTGAACAGTTGGCAATATATGTCTGGGATCTTATTTAATCCCAAATAAATGGAGATCTTACGTAGTACCCAAATATAATGCGGCATCTAATTTTATCTGTCATTTTTATGGATACTTTTAGATGTCAATCCCCAAATATATTGCTGTTTCTAATTCGATCTGCCATTTTAATACCGAAATAAATTGCTGGATCTAATTGGATCTGCCATTTTTCTGATAAATTTAGATCCAAGTTTATCCCCAAATATATTGCTGGATCTAATTTGATCTGCCATTTTTCAGATCAATTTATATCTAAGTTTATCCACAAATATATTGATGGATCTAATTCGATGTGTCATTTTTCGGATCAAATTAAGTTTATCCCCAAATATATAGCTAGATCTAATTCGATCTGCCACTTTTTCGGATCAAATTAGATATACGTTTATCCACAAATATATTGCCGGATCTAATTTGATCTGCCAAAATTGAGATCAAATTAGATCTAAGTTTATCCCCAAATATATAGCTGGATCTAATTGGATCCGCCATTTTTCGGATCAAATTAGATCTAAAAATATCCGCAAATATATAGCTGGATCCGCCAATTTTCGGATCAAAATAGATCTAGGTTTATCCCCAAAGATATCACTGGACCTCCCAATTTTGAGATATAACTTGATCTTAGTTTATCCCCATATATACAATGGGATCTAATACGATATGATTGGATACACCCAATTTTGAGATCTAATTGGATCAGCTAGATATTACAGCAGATCTTAAACAATATCAAATTGGATATAATTAGATATTGCGCGAGATCAATTTTTTTTACTCGGGTAGTTCTAAAATTACACTCTAGCAAAAACTTTAATTTGTCTGAATGTATTTCCTGAAGCTAATAGTATTTGTGTAACTCTTTATTTTTAAGAATCAAGTAAGCAGTGGGATAACCACTTATAATTCAACTTTTTGTAAGCATGTTTGTAACCACTTATTATTCAGAATCTCATAACTACTTACTTCTCATTTTTTCGTACGACCACGCCAAACAAAAATAATGAGTTTAGATGCCAAAAAATAAGTTGTGCGGAGCTATGAATTTCTATTATATAACCACTTATTTGGTAATGAAAGATTTTGCTGGGTAATTACACCCACTTACCTTCTGCGTTATTTAAAAACATATAATAATGAGTTACTGATAATGACTTATTTTTATCTTTATTTCAAATAGAAAATAATTTTCTATGTTTTTTTGAAAATTTTTTGAAATCTACTTTTAGACTCAATATTTTTTAAATACTGCCCGATAAAAAAAAAACATTATATATAGCATATGTAGTCATATCTCATTTGATATAGATCGACATTTAATCTTATCCAAGTTCATCTCAAAATTGGGGTATCCAGTAATATCCCATAAGATCCCTCAAATATATTACAGGATTAAATTAGATCCAAATAGATCTCAAATTTGGAAGATCCAATAATATTCAATAATATAAAATTGAGATCCTAATAGATCCCAAAATATCCCATGGTATTAATTTACATCCAATTAGATGCAAATAGATAGGCTAATTTTGGCAGATCGAATTGGATAATTTGAGATCAAAATTTATCCTATAATATATTTGGAAATATTTAAATTTTAATAAAATTTAAAAAATAAAACAAAAAATTAATAAAAATAATTATTTATTAAAAAAATATTTATTTCTTAAAAAAAAAATAACGCCGTCGGCAGGATTCGAACCCAGATTTCTGGAGTTGTAGTCGGTCACTTAACTAACTCAGCCACAGACTGCCATACAAAATGACTATATGAGACAACATTGTTCGTGTAATTGCTTTATATATATGTAGTTATATAAATTTATATATATACATGACTTAAATTAATAACATTCTTGCAAAAACACAAAATTAAAAATCTTAAATATTTTTCACTCACGGACTTTTTTTTGGTGAAGAAGATAAAAAAAATGTTTTTTGGAGGGTCTAGGCTACGATTTATATGGGTCAAAACTCTAAATATCAACAGTCTGTATTTGCGAAATTAATAATGGGATAAGAACAATATACATGTTGTTGAAAAGGTAGTAAAATGTCTTTTAAATAAGGTATGACATGTATAAACTTAGCAATCCTTTGGAAAAAATACTCTTATGCAAAACTTTTTCACAAGTTGTTTTGTTGGTATTAAAAGTAGGAATAAAAAAATAAGAATATTGCCAAAATTTTATGTAGAAATATTACAAAAAAAATCATTTTCGCTCTTAAAGAACTCAAATTCAGAACTTTAACGAAATTATTATATATTACGGTATCTAATTATATATTTAAAATACTATTAATTGAAAATATAATTTGCAGATGCTGTTGACACAAAATGGTTTAATCTTTTTAAGATCTCTAAAAAAAATATTTAAAAGTAAATTAAATTGAGTTAAAAAAGTAAAAAAAAATTGATAATAGTACGTCAGTCACATATGTAATTATGTGTGGTGTTATATATGACAATATATAATAACATATTAAAATATTATTAATCCCAAGTTGTAGTAAACATAACTTTAATCTGCTGTTGGCAGAAAAGGGGTTATTTTTTTGAGATCTGTAAAAAAAATATTTACAATTAAATTAAATTGACCCTAGTAAAAATGATTTTTATATATTCATATATGATTTTTATACAATCATTTATGAATTTATACAATTATAGCTTGTCGAGTATTGTGAAACATATATTTTTATATGATTATATCAAAAGATATTTAATTATATAAAATTATATTAACCAGATCCACCATTTTTTGGATCAGATAATATATTTTTTATATAATTATATTAACCCATACATGATTTGATCCGGAAAATGGTGGATCTGGTTAATATAATTTTATATAATTAAATATCTTTTGATATAATCATATAAAAATATATGTTTCACAATACTCGACAAGTTATAATTGTATAAAATCATAAATGATTATATAAAAATCTTATCTGATTATATAAAAATCATTTTTACTAGGGGAGTTAAAATAGTAAAAAAAAATTTTTTTGCCCAAGCTGGGATTCGATAATAGGGTCTCTCAGGTTATATGTGACTATATATTATTATATATTAAACACATAGAAAATATTATTGATGTGGGAACATATATAATCATATCTCAAATTATATTGTTAATCTTGCACCATATATGGAATAATATATAATTATATCTTAGAACATTTAATATAATCCCAAGTAAAAAAAATGATATGGAGCCATATGAAGTTATATTTAATTATATATAATCTTTTATGTAATTAGATATAATTATATCCGAAAAATGAGAACATCTTATTGTATCGAATTGTATACTATTGTATACAATTTGATACAATTTCATACAATTTTATGCAATTCGATACAATTGTATCCGAATTTTGTACTCATGCAGTTACATCAAATTATATGTTTTTGTATAAAATTATATAAAATGTTATAAAAGGGGACATAGTTTGTTACAATTATATCTAAATATTGACCTTATACTTTAGATCATATTATATATGACCACATCTAACAATATACAAAAATTATTTTTTTAAATAAAAAAGATATGCAATATCTGGAGATCAGACCTGGGGGATTTCAATTACAATTGCAAATAAATGTAATTGAAATAAAAAAACTCAATTACATTTCATGTAACTGTAATTGAAAATTTTCAATTACAAGTAATTGAAAGTGATTTCAATTACAAATTTCAATTACATTTAGAATTAAAGTGTTTTTTGTTAAAATGTTGTAGAAAAAACTGACTGGGATAGGTTGGATAGGAGTGGATAAGTATAAAAAGAATACGTCATGTTGGGCTGACCACTCACTTGTGCTTTTTGTCATTATTTCTTTTCCGAAAAAATGTAATTGTAATTGACATTTTTCAATTACAATTATATGTAATGTATAATTGAAAATTTTCAATTACAAATTACTTGTAATTGTTTTTTTTTTAATTACAATTACAAATAATATGTAATTGTAATTGAATTTTTTTCAACTACAATTACTTTTATCCAGATTTACCATGACAGTGCATTAAACATGAACAAAATTTTCTTTATTTTTAGTAATTTTAAAATAGAGTTAACAAGACTGAAATTTTAAAGTTAATAGGATTATGTTATACAACCAAGATATAAGAAAAATAGTAAAAAAAATAGTAAAATATTACAAAATATTAAATATTACTAAAAATATATGATGCAAAAAATAAACTCACACACGAATCATGCACGGGTTACATATTCTTATTCACGCTCACGCACGAATCAAGTACGAATTATATATTCTCAGACTCACGCACGAATCACTTGAGTATAGTAATTATTACTCACGATCACGTGTGAATAACGTGACTCACGAACATTTCTAGTCACGCGCCAATCCCTAGAAATTACTAAATCTAAAACTAGTTCAAAATCATTGTTAACATAGAACCACATATAATATAATACGGTTTTATATGGACCTTATATATTTTTATATAAAATCACTTTGAAATAATTGCTTTTGTGGGATGATATTTAATTATAGATGATTTTATAAAGAACGTTATATTGTTATATATTAAAGAAATCATGAAATATTGTAGATATGGAACCATATTAAGTTATATATGGGTTCTTATTCGTCAATATATAATCATATCTAACACAAATTATGAAATATTTCTTATATGGCTCCACATATAGTTTTTTTTAGTATAGTGTCATACTAAATTATATATAATCGTATATGTAATTAAATCTGTAATATGTTACTTTATGTACTTATATATAGCACATGCAATTATATGTAGGCCAGTATGTAATAATATAAAATCACATATATCTCCCTATTAAAACCTTTGAGCAAAAAATATCTAAGATATGACTATATAAAAGTATATCTGCTTGAATTTAAAAGTATATGTGGCCATATGTAACTATAAGTTACTATTTGCAATTACATAAATGGTTATATGGTTATATCAAAACTTTTTTATTCGGGATTATAATTAAATATAAAAATATCTTACATAATTCAACCGAAAAATTTTTATAAGACAACATATATCATTATATCTCAAAATATATATATCATTTATAAGTATATATGACAATAGATCTGTCATATCTCAATATTAATGGCATTTATGGTTGGTATCTAATTTTATAAAAGACAATATATAAAAATATATGCTTATATAAGGTACAACATAAGAAACATATAATTATATATGGCTATTCATGACAACATATATATTCACATATTATAAGACAAAACAAGAGATGACTATAGGTATATGAATATATATAGATTTTTTGATCGGGTGATAAGGATATATGTAACCACATATTTTTTGTATGTTGGCGAGTAAGCTGACTTGTGTGCAGCAGATCAATTATGTTGTTATCTATTAAATATTACATGTCGATATAGCTCAGATGGTAGAGCTTTTGATTGGCAATCTGTAGACCCAGGTTAAATTCCCGCACCAGAAAAAAAAAATACAATAAAAAATATTTTTTTTATATAATTTATTTTTTTGACAATCTATTTTTACACTCATTATTTTTGTCAGTACTGGTAAGCCCATAGGTAACGATATATTTTTTGGTTTTTCGTATGCTGGTGTGTAACCATAACTCATTGTTTTTCGCGACATCGCCATATAAAGGTAATAAGAAATGTAATAACAAAAGTAACTAGTTACCATTACCAAGTATGTCGTTACATAACCACATATCTGGTAATGATTTTATACACTGGGATAGAAAGAATTTCCTGAGTGTTGCTTCGCTTTACAAAAAATGCTATAGTTAACATATCCGAAGCAAAATCTGAGACTTATTATTCTGAAGTATCATTACACTGAAAATATTATTACAGTAACTGACTAGAGTTTATTTAAAAAGTTATCCGTACATTTATTTTTAAATGATTATTCAGTTAAAATACAAAGAAATATATTTTTCAACTGTTTTTGTCGTTTATTTAAAAAATAAATTACATATAAATACGGATTTTCTGTTACAGTTAATATTTTCATTTAAAATGTTTTGTTATAAAAAAGAATTCCTTTTCGATTTCTAGGTCAGTTAAAAAAATTAAATAAACTAAATATCGTTTATTCTTACGGATTTTGTAGTTAATTTTTTGAAATTAAAAAAACGAAATAAATGAAAAATCGTTATTTTTTAAGGATTTTGTAGTTTATATATTAACATTTAAAAATAAATGTAAAGTTCTTTTGATTTAAATGAAAAGTCAGTAGACCGGTTTTCAAGTGATTTTTCATTTATTTTAAATTACATTTTCAGTTATTTTAAACTACAAATTTTTTTGAGTGATACAATTGGGCTCCGTACAAATATTGAGAGAGTATCTTCCGAATATTATCTTACAGCATGTTTAATTTTAAGGTCATAAGGACTTATCTCTATTAGAAGCACTTTCGATTCTGCGGAATGTTTCATAAAAAAATCTCTTGGAATTACTTTAAAATTTTATAGGTTTCTAACAACTGTTATTACGATAACTTTTAGATTTTGAGAAATTCATTTACAATATTCAAAGGAAACCATTTAGATTTCCAGGATCGACCTCGCTGTACACTAAAGGGCTGTACAGCAGAGAACGGTTTGAGTACATTTGTTTTTATTGTGCAGTCATACCATTCATTGCTTTTGCCATGTATTCATGCAACAACAATAACTAATGCTATTGCTATTATATACATTCATTGTTTTTGATGAGTGGTTTTTACGCATTATTTTTATAATGTCACTACATGTCAAGCAACGAAATGAAGAGATGACGCATTAAAAAAATAAAATCAATCACAACATTCATTTAGTATTGACCTGTTGCAGTATTTTGAAAAATGCAGTGTGAATAAATTTCCATTTTTTTTATTTAAATATGAAATATGTATATATATATATTTTCTCATTTATTTATTTATTTATTTATTTATTTATTTATTTATTTATTTATTTATTTATTTATTTATTTATTTATTTATTTATTTATTTATTTATTTATTTATTTATTTATTTATTTATTTATTTATTTATTTATTTATTTATTTATTTATTTATTTATTTATTTATTTATTTATTTATTTATTTATTTATTTATTTATTTATTTATTTATTTATTTATTTATTTATTTATTTATTTATTTATTTATTTATTTATTTATTTATTTATTTATTTATTTATTTATTTATTTATTTATTTATTTATTTATTTATTTATTTATTTATTTATTTATTTATTTATTTATTTATTTATTTATTTATTTATTTATTTATTTATTTATTTATTTATTTATTTATTTATTTATTTATTTATTTATTTATTTATTTATTTATTTATTTATTTATTTATTTATTTATTTATTTATTTATTTATTTATTTATTTATTTATTTATTTATTTATTTATTTATTTATTTATTTATTTATTTATTTATTTATTTATTTATTTATTTATTTATTTATTTATTTATTTATTTATTTATTTATTTATTTATTTATTTATTTATTTATTTATTTATTTATTTATTTATTTATTTATTTATTTATTTATTTATTTATTTATTTATTTATTTATTTATTTATTTATTTATTTAAATTTTGGTAGGCCCCAACACAGTAAGGTATATAGGCCCTTTATTATTAGAAATTACAATTTTTGTTATATATACTTATGTTTTAGACACTAGAATTAAATAGAATTATATAAGTTTATTTCATTTAAGAATTTTTTAACATTTTCAAATTCATGATCTTTTGTAAGGATTTCAAGATTATTTATTTTATATTTTAATCTTTTTTCATGTATTAAATTACAATCATTAAATATGTGAGCAACACTAATTGTTTCACCACAGTTGCAAAGTGGAGGCTGTGTCTTTTCAATAAGATGATTATCCGAGAAAAAAACAGTAACCAATTTTAAGTCTGTTAAGTTTGATAAAATCAGTTTTGGGTAGAGTAGGAACTTTAAATTTGTGGACAATATTTTTTTGAATTTCATATAGCTTGGTGTCATTATCATTTGTCCACAGGTTGTCCCAGATATCAAATATATATTTCGCAATCGGCTGTCTATAGTCCGAACACTGATATATTTTCCATTCCGTAGATATATTTTCCATTAAAGAATCTTTGGCAAGTTGGTCTACCTTTTCATTTCCGCTTATATCCAGATGGCTCGGGATCCACATAAAGTCAATTGTATGGTTAGATAGTTTTGTAATCAATTCTCTTATCTGTTGTTCGATTATATTATTGCTAAATGAATTCTGCAAACCTTCTAATGCACTTTTGCTATCAGATATAATTAGTGATTTCCCTTTAGTATTTCTTATGTTAGCTACACAAGTTTCAATTGCCATCAATTCACTCGTGTATATTGATGAATAGTTGTAAATACGTTTAGTAATAATAAGATTTTCGCTGTAGATTGCAAAACCTGCTTTTTCATTCATTACGGATCCATCAGTATAAAATTGTAAATGGTTTGAGTATTTTGTATTAATTAATTCCAAAAATTTTTGCTGTACTACTATGGGTGTCATATCCCTTTTGTTGCTGCCTGCAAGAGAAATGTCTGTATTGATATCTGAATATCACCAAGGTGCAATTTGTGGGAAAATTCTATTTTCTATGGTATCTGTATTAGAAATAGTCTTTTTAAGTTCTTCAACTCCTTTCACATATAAAGGATAATATTTTGGGTTCCGCGATTGAAGTTGATTAATCCTCTCCATATTTGTGATGTTAGTGTGTAATGGATGATTTTTTAGGGAGGTAATTTTTAAAATATAATTAAGCAGATACTTTAATCTTCTCAGATGTAGAGGTGGGCATGAGGATACAATTTGTAAGCTCTTAGCTGGACTAGTTTTAAAAGCTCCAATAGAAAGTCTAATACCTGTGTTTAGAATAGGATCCAATATCGCCAGGTTTGATTTATTAGCCGAGGAGTATACTATTGAGGCATAGTCTATGGTTGGAAGGACAATTGAACATAATATTTTAAGAAGGGTGTTGGGGTCGGAACCATATTGTGAGCATCTCAACATTTTTATGATATTAATCTTGGAGTTGGCCTTGGCTTTTGTGTTCTGTATGTGAGCCTTAAAATTTAGTTTTTCATCAAAAGTTACGCCCAGGACTTTACATTTTTCTACGAATTGTATATTCTTACCATTAAGACTGAGAGCCATATTACTAGATATTCCTGTATTAATGTTAATGTTTAAGTGAAAAAAATAAACACCAAAAATATACTAAAATATTGGACAGAAAAAAATTTTCAATTTTTATAAAACCAACATTGAGACCATTCGTAACAATCGGTTTGTATTCATACCAATCATTTTATATTCGTTGCTTTTGTGAGTGTTAGGTAAGATTAACAGAAGACATGCATTGCAATGCATGGCTTTCGTCATACTCACTTTTTTTCAATTGTGTCTGTATTGCTTTACTGAAATGATGTGTATTGACAACAATATGCACATTTTTTGTAATTGCATTCAAAAGCATAAAATTAGGCACTCAAACCGTTCTCTGCTGTACAGTATATTTTACACGGCGTTTAAACACACATGATAGCCTAACAGTTAAATCAGGTTGAATGGTATATGCTTTGTAAATGAATGATTATGAGCCAATACAAAAACAAACAAAGGGATAAATAAAATTAATGAATAGTGAGACATATACAAATAATGATCTTTAAGCAACGACGACAACAAAAGCTTTTCATTCCAAGTTACCGAGAAGTGAACGAAACTACTCTATGCATATAACAATGAAGCAGTGTACCCTATGCATTTAACTATCTATGTATGTAACTGCGTAGTACGTCCATACTACCTTATACTTTTGAATAAAAAAGCATTTGTTTACTAAAAAAAGGGGATGGTTTATAAAAATGGATCCCTCTCCCGAGGGATCCTGTAAAGATTCCGATTGATCAATTTCTATAAAACAGTCACGTGGGTCACCGATTTATAAAATGGCGATTTTTATAAAATGGCCCGCATCTCCAACTAAGCGAGATAGAGCAAAACGGACAAAATGCTTGCTCCTGCGGAGTATTAACACACCCCAATAATACAAATAAGCCAGGTCTTTTAAAGCTTCCGATTGATCCATTTCTATAAAACAGTAACGTGTGTCACCGATTTGTAAAATGGCGATTTTTATAAAATGGCCCGCATCTCCAACTAAGCGAGATAGAGCAAAACGGACAAAATGCTTGCTCTTGCGGAGTATTAACACACCCCAATATTACAAATAGGCCATGTCTTGTAAAGCTTCCGATTGCAACAGGTCATACACTAGTTCACTGAAGCGATAAAACATTATAAAAGAAGCAAGTAATTGGTTATGATAGCGAACGATCGTATTGGAAACTAACATCATTCGTTTTTTAGCTTTTATATACCATACTAATGTTCTCTTTTGTTTTTGTCTGTTTTTAAGTTTAACAGAGTAGTTGTTATATTTTTTACAATACCCTATAAAAAATTTCACTGGAATTCAAGTTGAAATAAATTTCAATTCCAGTTTTCCAGTTTCAAGGCTTGAATACAACTTTCATTACATTCAAGTTTGAAATATTTTTGTTAAATAAACAAGTGCTAGAATTTGAAATCTACTTTAATTCAAGGAAAATTTAAAGAACTTCAATTTTTAAAACCTATGTGCTTATTGGGTACAGTTGAAGCATGTCATACGTGAAGACAAAAAAACTAATATATTTATGCCTTTGCTGTACACCGACCAACTTAGAATAACTTTTCGAGTCGATTTAGCGAAAAATATTTAGACGAAATTTGGAATGTAAGTTTGTCCAAGTAGCCTTTTCAAAATGGTTTAAATCGCATACACTCAAAAAAAAAAAGTCAGCAAAAAATGTTGCTGTCATGTTGTTGTTGCAAAATGTTGTTGGGTGCTTGAAAAAAAGTTGGTAAATTAAGCAAAAGGTTTGCTGAAAATCAGCGAGCTGAAAATAGTAATCTCAGCAAAAGTTTTGCTAACAATTATTCGATTGCAAATGAAAAAATCCTTGCGAAAATCACTAAAGTTTTTGATGAATATTAGTAGACTGAAAAAACTCAAAAAACTTGTAGCGAAATCTTACTTTAGTTAATTTATTTGCTGAAAATTTAAATATAGAAATTGTGTAGAGTTGTTTTTTTTAAATTATCATTTCCGTTGTCTGTACTACATCCAGACAAGCTGCTATATCTACATCTTGTCTATCTGGTTGTCGTACACGCTATAAATGGGGTTATCAGCACAATTTTTATAGCAAACTAAATTAGTAAAAGATTAGATCAAAATTAGTTTAGTGCTAAAAAAAATATAATTAAAACTTTTGCTGAAAACAGAATTTCAGCAAAAAAATTGCTGAAAACTAGTACACTTGATATACAAGACGTTTTACTAATTTTTCTACTAACTTATTTTTTTGAGTATAGATTAAACTATATTTTGTGGGTTCTAAATGCAATACGCTCTCATAAATCTTCATATATTTACTTAAATGTACTTTTTCAGCAATTACATTCAGATTTTTCTCTATGTATATATTGTACCTCGTTAATTTTTTGACCATTTAATAAGCATAGGTCACTTTTCGGAATATGACCCAATTTGTATATGGTTTAGGTTGTCTTATGTTCGCTTGACCGACTATAATTTTTTGATTTTTAAATCTAATATTGTATGGGAGCTACCTCGTGCAACCACGCACATATTTGGCACAGTGTTATTTTTTTTACTCAAATATGTGTTGCTTGAAATGTTAAATTTCATAAGTTTCAGACATTTCGCCATATTTCCTATAATTACTTTGGAATAAATATGAAATAAACCGAAAAAATTAGATATTGGGCAATTTTTTAATTTTTTTTTTGGGTAGCTAAAAAAATTTTTCTCCTCTACAACATATCCGTAGCTCATTAAGATCTGCCGGTTCGCGTTGGGAGTCTTCTCCTCTTAGTGGAGGTCTATGTCGGAGGAGGAACCTATATGCCAACCTTGCGGTTCCTATGTCAAGTGGCCCCTTCGTAGCTAAAAAAATTTTTCTCCTCTACAACATATCCGTAGCTCATTAAGATCTGCCGGTTCGCGTTGGGAGTCTTCTCCTCTTAGTGGAGGTCTATGTCGGAGGAGGAACCTATATGCCAACCTTGCGGTTCCTATGTCAAGTGGCCCCTTCGTTCTCTACCAGCCACATTTGCGCATTGTTTAGCAATGCTGTTTTTAAAGAACCGTGTTTACTTCGATTTAAATATCATTGAGTGGAGCCAAGGAAACCCTATTTAAAAGGTTGGATTGCATGGGAGGTGCCAAGTCCACTCTTCTTATCCCGTTTTCTTTTGAATCAGTGCTTCAGAAAACTGTTATAAATCGGAATTATTTAAATACGTTCAATAGGAGCCGAAGAAAGTTATTGTAAAATTATTGGTTGTAGGGAAGTGCTACTCCTCATTTACTTATCCCGCCTAATTTACGGCAGTGCTAAAGAATGTTAACAAACGCTGTGGCAAATTTACCTTTAATGTAATTACGGGGTGCCGAGGCAAAGCAATTAAAAATTTTAGATTCAATGGGAAGTGATAAACCTCCTCATCGATCCTACCCACATTTCGCACATTGCTTTGAAATGTTGTACAAAATAGCCACCCAAGTAAAAAAAATGATATGGAGCCATATGAAGTTATATTTAATTATATATAATCTTTTATGTAATTAGATATAATTATATCCGAAAAATGAGAACATCTTATTGTACCTTATTGTATCGAATTGTATACAAGTGTATACAATTTGGTACAATTTGATACAATTCGATACAATTGTATCCGAATTTTGTCCTCATCCAATTACATCAAATTATATCTTTTTGTATAAAATTATATAAAATGTTATAAAAGTGGGCATAGTTGATACAATTATATCTAAAAATTGACTTTATACTTTAGATCATATTATATATGACCACATCTAACAATATACAAAAATTATTTTTATACCCTACACCACTATGTGGTCATTATACCCTACACCACTATGTGGTCAGGGTATTATAAGTTTGTGCTGATGTTTGTAACACCAAAAAATATTGGTCCTAGACCCACCTTATAGTATACCGATCGGCTCAGAATTTTTTTTTATTTCGATTTAACGATGTCCGTCTGTCCGTACACCGACTTATGTCGGCCCAAGGACGACGCCTATTGATTTTGGTTAAAATCGGTCCATGTTTAGACCTAGTGCCCATATAAGGGTCCTACCAAAATTATACTGTTTATACGCTGCAGGTCGCAAATATTAAGATATTTTGATGAACTTTGACAGACCTATATTGGCCCAATAACGCAGCCTATTGATTTTGGTGAACATCGGTCCATATCTAGACCTAGTGCCCATATAAGGGTCCTATCAAAATTATACTGTTTATACGCTGCAGGTCGCAAATATTAAGATATTTTGACGAAATTTGGTACGCAGACCTACGTCGGCCCAAGGACGAAGCATGTTGATTTTGGTAAACATCGGTCCATGTTTAGGCCTAGTGCCCATATAAGGGTCCCCCCAAAATTATATTGTTTATACGTAACTACATACTTCCCAGTGTAGAAACGGTAATGACATATCATTATTTTTTGGAGTACCAGTAATGACACCCACTTACATTCTGCATTCTTTTAAAACATATAATAATGAGTTACTGATAATGACTTATTTTTACATTCTTATACATCTTATACTTACATTCTGCATTATTTTAAAACATATAATAATGAGTTACTGATAATGACTTATTTTTATCATTATTTCAAATAGAAAATAATTTTTTAGATTTTTTTGAAATTTTTTGAAATCTATTTTTGGACTCAATATTTTTTAAACACTGGTAGAGATATATGTAACCACATATTTTTTGCTTTTTGTATGTTGGCGAGTAAGCTTACTTGTGTGCAGCAGGTCAATTATGTTTTTATCTATTAAATATTACATGTCGATATAGCTCAGATGGTAGAGCTGTTGACTGGCAATCTGTAGACCCAGGTTCGATTCCCGCACCAGCAAATTTTAGTTAAAAAAAAATACAATAAAAAATATTTTTTTTTATATACCCGAGTAAAAAAAATTATATATAATCATATGTGGCATATATTACAATATATAATTAGACATGTGGTTATGTATATCCATATATAATTATATATGACGTTTTTTCAGAAAAATTTTCCTTATATTATGCCATATATAATTTCATCTAATTAGATATCGGCCTTCATAATATTAGATATGGCATATATAATTATATATTACATAACATGGTTGATCTTATTGCATATATAGTTATATATAGAACTATATCTTAATATATATGGTGTCATTTAAGAAATATATAATTATATATGGTATCATTTAAACAATATATAATTATATATGGTGACAGTTAAATTAGATATTATCATATATGGTGCCATTTAAACAATATATGGTCATATATGGTACCTCATAAACCAAATCTTTAATTCAGTTCCAGATATGATAATATATGGTACTATATATAGTGCGATATATATTTATATATGTTGTTATTTAAGCTATATATTATCATATATGGTGCCATTCAAACCATATATTATCATATATGGTGCCATTCAAACCATATAGTATCATATATGGTACCATTTAAACCATATATTATCATATATGGTGCAATTTCAACAATATATGCCCATATATGGTACACAGAAAAAATTTACAAAATTCTGTTTGTAATGTTAAACACCTTTTTTGCATAAACAAACAAAAAATTTTTTAAAAAGGCACCAACAATGGAATTTGTATATACAAATCCCTTTTTGTAACTTTTTTGTAATTTGTTAAAAATAAAATCAATTTTTTTTTAACAATGTGTTTTGTAAATACAATAATTTTTTTTTGTAACTTGTTTGTATTTGTTAAAAATAAAAAAATAAAATTCAACAACGAGTTTGTTATATTAAAACAATTATTCGCTTTATGTTGTCGTATTGACAAAAAAAAAATACTTTTTTGAAATTTTTGTTACAATTTACAAACATTTGAGCAATTGAAAACAAAAAATAAATGATTTGTTTTTTTTTGTTTCAAAAAATTCTAAGGCTATTTTTTTGATATTTTTGATACAATTTACAAACATTTAATAAAAAAATTGTTAGATATCTAAGTAAAAAGCCAACAATTTTTTTTAATTACTTAAAATTTTGTGATACTTTTTTCTGTGTACCTCATGAACAATATTTTTAATACAGTTCCACATATGATAATATATGCTACCATATATAGTGCCATATATATTTATATATGGTGTTATTTAAGCAATATATTACCATATATGGTGCCATTTAAACCATATATTGTCATATATGGTGCCATTTCAACAATATATGCTCATATATGGTACCTGATGAACGACATTTTTAATACAGATGCAGATATGATAATATATGCTACCATATATAGTCCCATATATATTGATATATGGTGTCATTTAAACAATATTAATATATAGACATAATTGGTATCATTTAAACAATATATTGTCATATATGGCACAATTTAAACAATATATGGTCAAATTTGGTACCACATCAACATTTTGAATACAATTCCATATATGGTTTAATTTGAATAATGTAAAACTATGTATGGCGCTATAAAAAATATTATCAGATATGTTACTTCATTAACAATATTTATAATACAGTGTCATATATTGTAATATATGTATATCATTTAATATATATTGATGTATGGTAATGGTACAATAATTCCAATATCAATTGAGATACAATTTGTGGGTCCATATCAACAATTTGTTCACGTACATTTAACAAATATATATGTACATTTAAGTTATAATTTAAAAACACTTTATAAAGTTAAATAGTTCCATAAACCTCGTCTAACTGTATAGAATGTTTATGAATATACGATTTAATATATAATAATTACAACTACAAATTGGTGCCATTATCTAAAATTTAATTTAATGTTAACTTCCCGAGTAAAAACAGTTACATATAGTCGTATAAAATGCGATTAAATTATATCTGTATAAATATACTGTTTCATCCGAAAAATGGCCCGATGTAATTGTATTAGTTGTTTATCAGTTTTTATCTAATTGTATTAGTTTAGATCTCAACTAATAAAATTATACATTATTCAGATGAAATTATATCCAATTTTTGACCTGATACAATTTTAGCGGTTTATATCTAATGGTATCTGGTTAGATCGATGTTGGTACAATTTTATATAAATAAAATATATTTGTATACGACATTTGCCTTATATAATTGTATCAAAGTTTTAAAGCAGATCTAATTGCATCAGGTCAAAATTCAGATATAACTATATAAGTTTGTATAGTAATGTATCAATTTGGATCTAAACTAATACCATGCGACATAAACCCATAAAATTGTATCAGGTCAAAAATCAGATAAAATTTCATATGCTTAATATATAATCTAATCAGTTAAGATCTAAACTGATACAATTAGATAAAAAGTGATAACCAACTGATACAATTATATCGGGCCATTTTTCGGATGAAATGGTATATGGATAACATTAAGTTATATATTACCATATAAAGCTCCATATTAATTTTTTTTAATAGGGTTATAATAAAATAAAAATGTATTTCCTAAAAATAAAAATATAGTGTTAATTAATGTTAATATACAGTAGCTTTAAGTTTAACATCCCAGACAGAAAAATATAATCGGCACAATGCTGGCAAACCGTTGGCGATGGTCAGAACGTTGCATTATCTTGGCAAAAAAATAGATTTCAAACAACATTTTTGAAAAAATTGAGAAAACTTTTTTTAATATTTGCTTTTAAAAACACGAAATTTAACCCAGTCCACCAGATTGTCAGCCAAGACCTCTACACTCTAATCTAACGAGACTTGTTATAGATGTGTGATAGCTACAAATTAAATGAATGATAAAAGCATTTCGAGCTAACTTATAAGCATCGAAAAAAGGTATTCCAGAAATTATTAAATGTATTTTAGAAAATTTTAATTGTATATCACAAAATATTATTTGCACTTCAGAAACTACAATATTACGCAAATTTAATTTTATTTATTTAGTTGTGTCCAGAAATAATGAAATCTATTTCAGAATTTCATAGCTAATAGAGAAAAATTTCTCAAATACATTTCATAATTTCGGAAATACGATTGATAATTTCTGAAATACAGTTTGATAATTTCTGAAATACAGTTGTGAATTTCGGAAATACAATTAATATTTTCTGAAACACAATTGATAAAACTGAACTTCAATTGACTAGTTCTGAAATACAATTCATAAATGTGAAAAATAATTGATGAGTTCTGAAACACAATTGATAAAACTGAAATTCAATTGATTATTTCTGAAATACAATTGATAAATCTTAAAACAATTAATACAATTGGAAATGGTGTAGAGCGTCAAAAAGATGTAAATAAAATTATTTTATTCAAAGATTTCAATTTAATAAAAAAATATATAATTTATAGAAAAAAAATTTTAATTTTATAAAAAGAAATTCATTTTGTAAAAGAAATGCATATTGAACTCGTTACCTTCTGAGTTTAAACCTTATTTTAAAAAAATATTGTAATTTTTATACAATCAGTGCTCTGCCAGTCTATTATTTTTTGAACAGTTGGCAATATATGTCTGGTATCTTATTTAATCCCAAATAAATGGAGATCTTACGTAGTACCCAAATATAATGCGGCATCTAATTTTATCTGTCATTTTTATGGATACTTTTAGATGTCAATCCCCAAATATATTGCTGTTTCTAATTCGATCTGCCATTTTAATACCGAAATAAATTGCTGGATCTAATTAGATCTGCCATTTTTCTGATAAATTTAGATCCAAGTTTATCCCCAAATATATTGCTGGATCTAATTTGATATGCCATTTTTCGGTTAAATTTAGATCTAAGTTTATCCACATATATATTGCTGGATCTAATTCGATCTGGCATTTTTCGGATAAATTTACATCCAAGTTTATCCCTAAATATATTGCTGGATCTAATTCGATCTGCGACTTTTTCGGATCAAATTAGATCTAAGTTTATCCACAAATATATAGCTGGATCTAATTCGTTCTGCCATTTTTCGGATCAAATTAGGTCTTACTAAATCCCAAAATATATTTCTGGATCTAATTTGATCTGCCAATTTTCTATTCAATTTATATCCAAGTTTATCCACAAATATATTGCTGAATCTAATTCGATCTGCCATTTTTCGGATAAATTTAGATCTAAGTTAATCCACAAATATATTGCTGGATCTAATTTGATCTGCCATTTTTCAGATCAATTTATATCTAAGTTTATCCACAAATATATTACTGGATCTAATTCGATCTGCGACTTTTTCGGATCAAATTAGATCTAAGTTTATCCCCAAATATATAGCTAGATATAATTCGATCTGCCACTTTTTCGGATCAAATTAGATATACGTTTATCCACAAATATATTGCGGGATCTAATTTGATCTGCCAAAATTGACATCAAATTAGATCTAAGTTTATCCCCAAATATATAGCTGGATCTAATTGGATCCGTCATTTTTCGGATCAAATTAGATCTAAAAATATCCGCAAATATATAGCTGGATCCGCCAATTTTCGGATCAAAATAGATCTACGTTTATCCCCAAAGATATCACTGGACCTCCCAATTTTGAGATATAACTTGATCTTAGTTTATTCCCATATATACAATGGGATCTAATACGATATGATTGGATACACCCAATTTTGAGATCTAATTGGATCAGCTAGATATTACAGCAGATCTTAAACAATATCAAATTGGATATAATTAGATATTGCGCGAGATCAATTTTTTTTACTCGGGTAATTAATTTTTTTGAAAATCTATTTTTAGACTCATTATTTTTGTCAGTACTGGTAAGCACATAGGTAACGATATATTTTTTGATTTTTTGTATGCTGGTGTGTAACGACAACTCATTATTTTTCGCGACATCGCCATATAAAGGTAATAAGAAATGTAATAACAAAAGTAAGTAGTTACCATTTCCAAGTATGTAGTTACATAACCACATATCTGATAATGATTTTCTACACTGGGTTGGTAATTGTAACTAGTTACTTTTCTTATTACATTTCTTATTACCTTTATATGGCGATGTCGCGAAAAATAATGAGTTGTCGTTACACACCAGCATACGAAAAATCAAAAAATATATCGTTACCTATGTGCTTACCAGTACTGACAAAAATAATGGGTCTAAAAATAGATTTTCTAAAAAATAAATTATATAAAAAAAAATAAGTGTTATTTTTGTTCGGTTTAAGATCAAATATTACAAATTCTAAATAGAATTTACAATTTTTTTTTTTATTTCACAACCAATAGAGAAAAACTTATGAAAAACATATTTTTATTGTATTTTTTTTTTTTTTTAAATAAAATTTGCTTGTGCGGGAATCGAACCTGGGTCTACAGATTGCCAGTCAACAGCTCTACCATCTGAGCTATATCGACGTGTGATATTTAATAGATAAAAACATAATTGACCTGCTGCACACAAGTAAGCTTACTCGCCAACATACAAAAAATCAAAAAATATGTGGTTACATATATCCTTACCAGTGTTTAAAAAATATTGAGTCTAAAAATAGATTTCAAAAAATTTTCAAAAAAATCTAAAAAATTATTTTCTATTTGAAATAATGATAAAAATAAGTAATTATCAGTAACTCATTATTATATGTTTTAAAATAATACAGAAGGTAAGTGGGTGTCATTACTGGTAGTCCAAAAGATAATGATATGTCATTACCGTTTCTACACTGGGAAGTTATATATGGCCAATATATAATCATATCTAACACAAATTATGAAATATTTCTTATATGGCTCCACATATAGTTTTATATTATTATGTATAGTGTTATACTAAATTATATATAAACGTATATGTAATTGTATCTGTAATATGTTACTTTATGTACACTGAAAATATTATTACAGTAACTGACTGTAGTTTATTTAAAAATTTATCCGTACATTTGTTTTTAAATGATTATTCAGTTAAAATACAAAGAAATATATTTTTAACTGTTTTTGTCGTTTATTTAAAAAATAAATTACATATAAATACGGATTTTCTGTTACAGTTAATATTATCATTTAAAATGTTTTGTTAAAAAAAGAATTCCTTTTCGATTTCTAGGTCAGTTAAAAAAATTAAATAAACTAAATATCGTTTATTCTTACGGATTTTGTAGTTAATTTTTTGAAATTTAAAAAAAAGAAATAAATGAAAAATAATTATTTTTTAAGGATTTTGTAGTTTATTTATTAACATTTAAAAATAAATGAAAAGTTCTTTTGATTTAAATGAAAAGTCAGTAGACCGGTTTTCAAGTGATTTTTCATTTATTTTAAATTACATTTTCAGTTAATTTAAACTACAAACTATTTTGAGTGTACTTATATATAGCACATGCAATTATATGTAGGCCAGTATGTAATAATATAAAATCACATATGTCTCCATATTAAAACCTTTGAGGAAAAAATATCTAACATATGATTATATAAAATTATATCTGCTTGAATTTAAAAGCATATGTGGCCATATGTAACTATAAATTACTATATGCAATTACATAAAATAATATATGATTATATTAAAACTTTTTTACTCAGGCATGTGAAGTCCGGTATGGACCAAATAAATAAATTTAAAAATATGTATTGTTTGGATGCCTATTTCGAACACTTTTAGCACATATTTTGCGCATATACATTCTACAGGAGCCAAGTTAAAGCAATTTGAAATTTTGGATAGTATTGGAGGTGCCAAGCCCCGTTGTCTTATCCCGCCCATTTTTGGAATTGTACTTACAAATTTTAATAGAAAACGCAGTGTCAGGTTTTTCTCAAGAAGCCGAGACAAAGCTATTTAAAATTTCATGTTGTGTGGGATATTCCACGACCCTTGATCTATTCCTCCTACTTTTGGCAGAGCACTTATTTGGCAACACTATGCCAAGTTTTCATCAAATATGTTCGACATAAGAGAATGTAAAGCAGTTTTAATTGTATAAGAGTGTCACGCCCCTTTTTTTCTATAATGCCCTCTTTTGAACAGTACCTAGAATTTTTAGTTAGAAAACCCCGTGCCAAATTTTGTATACATACATTCAACAGGAGCAGAGGTAAAGCCATTGTATGAGAGGTGGCACATCTCCTCGTCCTATCGCGCCCACTTTTGAAATAGTTTTTAAGAATTCTGTTAGAAACCACCCTGCAAAGTTTTGCTCAAATATGTTCAACAGAAGCCTATATAAAGCACTTAAAAAATTTAGATTTTATGGGTAGTTCCACGCCCCCGTGTCATATATCATCGACTTTTCGAACAGTACTTAAGAATTTTGTTAGAAAACACCCTGCCAAATTTTACTCAAGTAGATTCAACAGAAGCATACATAAAGCGCTGTGGATTGTATGGGTGGTGCATCCACTCTTTATTATATCCCGCCTGCTTTTAACACAGTGCTTAAGAAACATTTTATCATAATTTTATTCGAAACAGTGGAACAGGAGGCGAGAAATATTACATCAAATTGCTGATGTTGTCCGATCAAAATCTAATGTGGCCTAATATTATTTGGAGAGTTGGTAATGGCTTTTCCGAGAATTTCAATGTCGTTTGGGCCTGATGTCGCCACAAATATCCAGACAGACAACCAATCACATTTATAACATTAGTAAGAATTAGTACACTCAAAATAGTTTGTAGTTTAAATTAACTGAAAATGTAATTTAAAATAAATAAAAAATCACTTGAAAACCGGTCTACTAACTTTTCATTTAAATCAAAAGAACTTTTCATTTATTTTTAAATGTTAATAAATTAACTACAAAATCCTTAAAAAAAATATTGATTTTTCATTTATTTCGTTTTTTTAACTTTCAAAAAATTAACTACAAAATCCGTAAGAATAAATGATATTTAGTTTATTTCGTTTTTTTTAACTGACCTAGAAATATAAAAGGGTTTCTTTTTTAACAAAACATTTTAAATGAAAATATTAACTGTAACAGAAAATCCGTATTTATATGTATGTAGTTTGTTTTTTAAATAAATGACAAAAACAGTTGAAAAATATATTTCTTTTCAATTTAACTGTATAATCATGTAAAAATAAATGTACGGATAACTTTTTAAATAAACTACAGTCAGTTACTGTAATAATATTTTTAGTTAGTTTTTTAGGATAAGGATAAAACAGGTTTTTAGGATCTGATGTATTTGAGTATATGGGTGAATTTTTGTGGATTTACAAACTTAAATTTCTTTAGAATAGTTTTTTTAATTTTGGGAAATCTTCGTTTTCTTCATATTTTTTCCATCTTGCGTCTTGTTTTTATTTTTCCTTTTTTCTTTTACGATTTCGGTATTGAAACCACGTATGGTGAAGTTGCATTATCATGGTCATTGATTTCATATTTTAGGGAAAGAAGGCAATGTGGGAATGCCAAAACTATAGCTTTTTACTCATATTACGAGGTAGCATCTAGCGTGCATATCTTGCAGAAATATAATTATCAATGTGTCATAAAAAACAACGCTATAATCCAACATAGCTGCATATCAAAAACAAAAAAAAAATCATTATTAGTTAACCAAACACCGAACTAAGACTTTGGGCGATCATATACTAGACCAATTGTCGGTGATATTGGTAGGAAGATTATAATTATCTTAGAATATCTTAATCCTTCGGGTTAAATCTCGTTCTCCGGATGTTAGCTTCTTATAGGTGGTGTGGTCTTTTCAAAACGGAGTCGCTTTTTACTCTACTCGAGTCGTGAGTTGCCTCAGGGCAGATATTAGTTTTTTCCCGATTATGACGTATGAGGGCATTTTTTAACTGTATCTCTATTTTCTTTTATTGCCTATCATTCTTTTTATCGTTATTTTTTTTGTTTAAATTCAATATTATGATTTTTGTATACTCTGTGAACATTTTTCTGCAAGAAAATAGTGTAAATTAAAAAATAATTTTTGCAAAAAAAAAGTTTTTATGAGGCAAAAAAACAAACTTCTAATTAGAGAATAACTTTAAATAATTTTTGGTAAGTAGTTTATGTATATTAATTTGATGTTAACTCAACGTAATCATCCGAAAATTAATAGGGAGATTGATATAGGCAAAAACATATAGCAGCCTCAGGGCACTCTTGCCCGTTTACGGCAACATTTGCGTCATATACCGTTTCCATTGTAATAAATATATATATTTTTTTATCGTGAATATTACTTTAAAGGAATGGAAACAAAAGCAATATTTAATAGAAAGAAAATGCTGAATCTGTCTGAATTGCCTGATGAACAACTGCAAGAGTTTATGGACTCAGAGGATACCGATGAGGAACTATCAGATTTCAGCAGTGATGATACTATATTCAAAGTAGATGCTCAAGAAATTCGTCGTTACATTGGAATTCTGATTTTTGGCTGCTTTTTTGGAATAGTTTTGTGGAAAGATACTAAAACTGTTCGGTTAGCATCAACTTATGTTGATTTTCAATCATTTGAACGGACGGAACAAAGAGAGAATGCAGCCAAGGCCTGGTGATAAGATCATAAATCCAAGAAAGTTGTAGAACTGGGCTGTTCCCAGATCATTCATGAATATAACCGGCATATGGGAGGTGTTGATTTAATGGATAGTCCTATAGGTCAATACCATATCAGAACGAAGACTCGAAATGTTATATCGCCGCATACATACCCAGCAAAGTCTTTCATTACCAAATAAGTGGTTATATAATAGAAATTCATAGCTTCGCACAACTTATTTTTTGGCGTCTAAAATCATTATTTTTGTTTGGCGTGGTCGTTTTTATAAGTAGTCACGCTTACCTGCTCGCTTACGAAAAATTGAGAAATAAGTAGTTACGAGATTTTGAATAATAAGTGGTTACATACATGCTTACAAAAAGTTGAATTATAAGTGGTTATCCGATTGCTTACTTGATTCTTAAAAATAAGGAGTTAAGCAAATGCTATTAGCTTAAGGAAATACATTCAGAAAAATTTAAGTTTTCTCTAGTGTGTAATTTTAGGACTCATTATAAAAATTTAAACATAAAACATATTTACATATAATAAATAAAAATGTATAAAATTTAACTCTGTAAAAAGTACTTATTTAAACTATTACGAGAAAGTCATTATTTTATATTTAGAAACAATGAATACAATAGGCCGTTATTAGGAAGTCATTATTTTATATTATAAAATAATGCAAAAAGTAATTATATCATTTTTGGTAATGCAGATACTAATGACGTGTCCTTACCAATATTTTGCTGGGTACTGATGAAGGGGATGATACTACCAGTCCTGGAAATGAAAAATAGCACGAGTTACCTGCTTTTAGCGAAGAAATTGCTGCTGAACTTGTTTATTCCGAAAAACGAACGGTTCGTTACAGCTCCACGAATTGCAACCCACAGTGTCTGGCATCGGTAAAAATGCTAAAGACCCGATCAAAGAAATTCGTTTCGATGGATATGACTACTTTCCAGTCTGTAAAAGTAAGGATGGTTGCAAAAGGAAATGCAAACTCTGCAAAACATTCCAAACTAAATGTAAATGCCAAAAGTGTTATATTCATTTATGTATGTTGTTCGAACTCCAAAAACTGTTTTATATACGAGGGCGACCGCAAAAGTAACTGGCCTGGCACATTTTCTGTTTTACTAGCAACTTTTTTTTTTTTAAAGCAATCTTTTATAAGCCATCTGTCAAAATTTCCGAAATATTTAACGATTATTTTCTTTGTTACAGGTGATTGAAGTAAACAAGTTTTGTAATTTTTGAAAAATGGAAAATAAAGAGTTTCGTGCGGTCATTAAACACTATTATATGAAAGCTTATACGCCATAATTAATCAAAGATGAATTGGATTCTGTTCATGGTGATAATGCACCATCATACTCCACCGTGAAATCCTGGGTTCAACAATTTAAAATGGGTTGTTCAAGTACGGAAGATGAACAACGCTCTGGAAGACCGAAAACTGCTACTACTATTGAAAACATTAGAAAAATATTTACTGAAGTGACTAAAGATAGACGAATAAAGCTCAGAGAACTTGCTGATATTGTTAAAATACACGAAAAACAAGTTTGGAGTATTTTATATGATGAACTCCACATGAAAAAGCTATCTGCAAGATGGGTGCCGCGTTTGTTGAATTTGCCCCAACAAATCGCATTTTTAACTCAACAAAACCTGGCCGAATTACGATTTGAAATTGCTCCGCATCCACCAAGTAGTCCAGATTTAGCTCCTTCTGATTATTTCTTGTTTCCAAATTTAAAAAAATTTCTCGGTGGCAAAAAATTTTCGTCCAATAGCGAGGTTATTGCTGAAACTGAGGCATATTTTGAAGGTCTTGAAAAATCTTATTTTTCGGATGGAATTAAAAAACTTGAAAAACGTTTGATGAAGTGTATTGAGTTGGAAGGAGATTATGTTGAAAAATAAATAATATTAATTCCAAAAAAACGGTTCTTTTTATGTTAGGCCAGTTACTTTTGCGGTCGCCCTCGTACATATATCATAATCAAAAATAGTAGTATTAGTGCCTTCTTTAAATAAAATTTATAAAATAAATAAATCAGCATATGCCTATTATTTTTACCTTAAACAGGCAAGGATTCCCTGAGGCAGCCTTTCGTTTTTTTCACCTGGTGTCTCAAAACAGGCTGACTTTCACCTGCGGTCTTCAAAATATTTGTTATTAGGCATTTGTTAACTTGGAAAAAAATTCCCAAACTTTTGGCATAAAAACTGAGCATTTGCCTGTTAGAGGGTTAAACCAACCAACCACCCTAGTAAAAAAAATTGATCTCGCGCAATATCTAATCATATCCAATTTGATATTGTTTAAGATCTGCTGTAATATCTAGCTGATCCAATTAGATCTCAAAATTGGGTGTATCCAATGATATCGTATTAGATCCCATTTTATATATGGGGATAAACTAAGATCAAGTTATATCTCAAAATTGGGAGGTCCAATGATATCTTTCGGGATAAACCTAGATCTAATTTGATCCGAAAAATGGCGGATCGAATTAGATCCAGTTATAAATTTGTGGATAAACTTAGATCTAATTTGATCCGAAAAATGGCGGATCGAATTATATAGAGCTATATATTAGTGGATAAACTTAGATCTAATTTGATCTCAATTTTGGCTGATCGAATTAGATCTAGCAATATATTTGTGGATAAACTTAGATCTAATTTGATCCGAAAAAGTGGCAGATCGAATTAGATCCAGCAATATATTTGGGGATAAACTTATATCTAAATTGATCCGAAAAATGGCAGATGGAATTAGATCCAGCAATATATTTGTGGATAAACTTAGATCTAATTTGATCCGAAAAATGGCAGATCGAATTAGATCCAGCAATATATTTGGGGATTAAGTAAGATCTAAATTTATCCAAAAAATGACAGATCAAATTAGATCCAGTAATATATTTTGGGATTGCGTAAGATCTTAACTTTTCCGATAAATTGCAGATCGAATTAAGTCCAGTGATATATTTGGAGATTTTGTAGGATCTTAATTTATCCCATAAATTGCAGATCGAATGAGATCCAGCAATTTATTTCGGTATTAAAATGGCAGATCGAATTAGAAACAGCAATATATTTGGGGATTGACATCTAAAACTATCCAGAAAAATGACAGAAAAAATTAGATCCCGCATTATATTTGGGTACTACGTAAGATCTCCATTTATATGGGATTAAATAAGATCCCAGACAGATATTGACAACAGTTCAAAAAATAATACACTGGCGGAGCACTGATTTTATAAAAATTACAATATTTTGTTAAAATAAGGTTTAAACTCAGAAGGTCTCGAGTTTGATACCGTTCACGGCTATGCATTTTTTTTAGAAAAAGAATTTCTTTTTATAAAATTATAATTTTATTTTCTATAACTGTTTTTATAAAATTATATTTTTTTTTATTAAATTGAATTTTAAAAAAAAAAATAATTTCATTTACATCTTTTTAACGCTCTACAGCATTTCCAATTCTATCAATAGTTTTTAAGATTTATCAATTGTATTTCAGAAATAATCAATTGAATTTCAGTTTTATAAATTATATTTCAGAACTTATCAATTATTTTTCAGATTTATGAATTGTATTTCAGAACAAGTCAATTGTATTTCAGTTTTATCAATTGTATTTCAGAAATTATTAATTGTATTTCCGAAATTCACAACTGTATTTCAGAAATTATCAAACTGTATTTCAGAAATTATC
Organism: Leucophora obtusa; assembly: GCA_949987735.1. NCBI lineage: Eukaryota > Metazoa > Arthropoda > Insecta > Diptera > Anthomyiidae > Leucophora > Leucophora obtusa. The sequence continues at coordinate 56,734,804 of OX465296.1, forward strand.
AATTGTATTTCAGAAATTATGAAATGTAATATCTCGAGTAAAAACGTTTTTATATAATAATGCATAATTTTATATGCCCATATATGTTTTTGTACACCAGTGTATATAACCGGACATAATTATATGTATCCATATATAATTTTTTCTTTCTCAAAAAATTGTAATATGATGTCGCATTTAGTTGCATCTTAATACGTATCGATTAGTATATAATTGTATATTGCATTTACAATTAGATACAGATAATCCAATTTTATATGACGTTATATATAACTATTTAGTACATAATCCAAAATAATATATGTTTTTATATGAAATCATTTTTCAAAAAACACGATTTCGTTTTGGATAGAATTATATATACCCCATTTAGAGTCACACTAGAACTCTTGTCAGTCGCCTTTTGGATATAATTTTATATTACATTGTCATGGAAAGAAATTGTTAGAAAATTTATACAAAGAGTTTAAAGCAATATTAAAGGCGTTTGTTCTTCTCTGTAAAATGTCCTTTTGTCAAAATCCAAAAAAGTTTAATAGCTTTAATGAAGTTTTAGGTCTAACAAACTCTCAGGTAATTAATTCTGTAAACATTTAGGATTTCAGTGAAATTTATAGTGAATAAACTGGATATAACAATATCTAATTTTCTTTATGTTTGTAGCATTTCTGCTATAATTTTATACCACTATATAAAGTCTGATCAAATTATATCGCGCCATTATTCGGATACATTTATATCCGATAATGGATAAAATTGTATAAAGACTCATGTTAAATTACATATGACTGTATAAAGCCTCCTATCAATTTTTTTTTAATCGGGATAGAAATTTTTCTCTATTAACTATGATAAACAATCAACAAGTTCTGAAATAGATTTGATTATTTCTGAAATACATTTAAAATTTCTGAAATACAATTAATAGCTTCTGAAATACAGTTAATATTGTAGTTGCTGATGAGTTACCATATATGACCATATATTGTTTAAATGGCACCATATAGGACAATATATTGTTTAAATGGCACCATATATGGTATGTTCCCTATTAAAAAAAACAATATGGAGCTTTATATGGTAATATATAACTTAGAGTCATCCATGTACCATTTGATCCGAAAAATGGCCCGATAAAATTGTATCAGTTGTTTATCAGTTTTTATCTAATTGCATCAGTTTAGATGTGACCTGATTAAATTATGTGTTAATCAGATGAAATTGTATCAGATTTTTGACCTGATACAATTTTATTGGTTTATATCACATGGTATCAGTTTAGGTCCAAATAGATATATTTGTATACAAAATTATGTAGTTATATCCCGATTTTGACCTGATATCAGTTTAAAACTTTGATACAATTGTATAAGGTAAATGTCGGATACAATTATATTTTATTTATATAAAATTCAACCAATTACGATCAAACCGATAAAATTGTATCAGGTCAAAAATCTGATACAATTTCATCTGATTAACACATAATTTAATCAGGTCAGATCTAAACTGATAAATTTAGATAAAAATTGATAAACAATTGATAAAAATATATCGGGCCATTCTTCGGATGAAACTGTATATTTATACAGATATAACTTAATCACATATATGACTATATGTAACTATTTTTACTCGCCCATGTGAAAATCGAAATATATATGAAAATGCATGATCATACGTTGACTAGTATATGATCATGCATAGTCATACATGATCATATACGTCAATGCATAGTTCAATGTATGACCATACATTATCTCATATATTTCCATATATCTTCGGATCCGAAATTTGAGGGTATATGGAGGTATATGGCCATATATGATCATATATGAGCATACATGAACCATATGTGAGCATATATGGTCATATATGAACATGTTTGGTCATATACCCTCAAATTTCGGATCCGAAGATATATGGAAATATATGAGATAATGTATGGTCATACATAGAACTATGCATTGACGTATATGATCATGTATGACTATGCATGATCATATTCTAGTCAATGTATGATCATGTATGTTCATATATATTTCGATTTTCACATGGGCGGGTTGTTTAAATGATACGATATATCAAAGTATATGGTACTATATATGGTAGCATATATTATCATATCTGGAACTCTATTAAAAATGTTGTTCATAAGGTACCATATATGACCATATATTGTTGAAATGGCACCATATATCATAATGTATGGTTTAAATGTCACCACATATGGTAATATTTTGTTTAAATGATACCATATATCAATATATATTGCACTATATAGTAGCATATATTATATCTGGAACTGTATTAAAAATGTTGTTCATGAGGTCCCATATATGAGCATATATTGTTTAAATGGCACCATATATAATAATATATGATTTAAATGGCACCATATATGCTAACATATTGCTTAAATAACACCATATATAAATATATATGGCACTATATTTAGTAGCATATATTCCCGAGTAAAAAAAATTATATATAATCATATATATATAATTAGACATGTGGTTATGTATATCCATATATAATTATATATGACGTTTTTTCCTAAAATTTTTCCTTATATTATGCTATATATAATTTCATCTAATTAGATATCGGCCTTCATAATATTAGATATGGCATATATAATTATATATTACATAACATGGTTGATCTTATTGCATATATAGTTATATATAGAACTATATCTTAATATATATGGTGGCATTTTAGCAATATGTAATTATATATGGTATCATTTAAACAATATATAATTATATATGGTGACAGTTAAACTAGATATTATCATATATGGTGCCATTTAAACAATATATGGTCATATATGGTACCTCATAAACAAAATCTTTAATTCAGTTCCAGATATGATAATATATGGTACTATATATAGTGCGATATATATTTATATATGTTCAATTTTACATAAATAAAATATAATTGTATCCGACATTTACCTTATACAATTGTATCAAAGTTTTAAACTGATATCAGGTCAAAATTGGGATATAAATTTTGTATACAAATATATCTATTTGGACCTAAACTGATACCATGTAATATAAACCAATAAAATTGTATCAGGTCAAAAATCTGATACAATTTCATCTGATTAACACATAATTTAATCAGGTCAGATCTAAACTGATGCAATTAGATAACAACTGATACAAATAAGAACTGATACAATTTTATCGGGCCATTTTTCGGATCAAATGGTATATGGATGAATCTAAGTTATATATTACCATATAAAGCTCCATATTGGTGCCATTTAAACAATATATTGTCATATATGGTGCCATCATATATGGTAACTCATCAGCAACTACAATATTAACTGTATTTCAGAAGCTATTAAATGTATTTCAGAAATTTTAAATGTATTTTAGAAATTATGGAATGTATTTCAGAAATTTATTAATTGTATTTCAGAAATAATCAAATCTATTTCAGAAATTGTTGATGGTTTATCATAGTTAATAGAGAAAAATTTCTAAATTACATTTCATAATTTCTGAAATACAATTGATAATTTCTGAAATACAGTTTGATAATTTCTGAAATACAGTTGTGAATTTCGGAAATACAATTAATAATTTCTGAAATACAATTGATAAAACTGAAATTCAATTGACTAGTTCTGAAATACAATTCATAAATCTGAAAAATAATTGATAAGTTCTGAAATACAATTGATAAAACTGAAATTCAATTGATTATTTCTGAAATACAATTGATAAATTTTAAAAACAATTGATACAATTGGAAATGGTGTAGAGCGTTAAAAATATGTAAATAAAATTATTTTTTAAAAAAAATTCCATTTAATAAAAAAAATATAATTTTATAAAAACATTTACAGAAAATAAAATTATAATTTTATAAAAAGAAATTCTTTTGAATGGGGGAAATGTTTTTAGTTGATCTGTTATTTTTAAGTAAATGAATGTTATTTTAGTTTGACTCAAGATCATAAATTAATATCACTTTCTGTTTAAATTATTTTCAAATCACAGAAAGATGATACAATTTTTACAAATAAATTACAAAGAATAAAAATGATTGAAAAAATTTCGATAAGACCAGCAAGGAGAATGCGCATTTTTATAAAAAAAAATGCATAGCCGTGAAAGGTATCGAACTCGAGATCTTCTGATTTTAAACCTTATTTTAACAAAATATTTTAATTTTTATAAAATCAGTGATCGATCTTCCACTGTATTATTTTTTGAACTGTTGTCAATATCTGTCTGGGATCTTATTTAATCCCAAATAAATGGAGATCTTACGTAGTACCCAAATATAATGCGGGATCTAATTTTAGCTGTCATTTTTCTGGATAGTTCTAGATGTCAATCTCCAAATATATTGCTGTTTCTAATTCGATCTGCAATTTATGGGATAAATTAAGATCCTACCAAATCCCCAAATATATCACTGGATTTAATTCGATCTGCAATTTATCGGAAAAGTTAAGATCTTACGCAATCCCAAAGTGGATCTAATTTTATCTGTAATTTTTTGGATAAATTTAGATCTTACTTAATCCCCAAATATATTGCTGGATCTAATTCGATCTTCCATTTTTCGGATCAAATTAGATCTAAGTTTATCCACAAATATATTGCTAGATCTAATTAGATCTGCCAAAATTGAGATCAAATTAGATCTATATTTATCCCTAAATATATTGCTGGATCTAATTCGATCTGCCACTTTTTCGGATCAAAGTAGATCTAAGTTTATCCACAAATATATTGCTGGATCTAATTCGATGTGCCATTTTTTGGATCAAATTAGATCTAAGTTTATCCCCAAATATATAGCTACATCTAATTCGATCTGCCACTTTTTTTAATTGAGATCAAATTAGATCTAAGTTTATCCCCAAATATATAGCTGGATCTAATTGGATCCGCCATTTTTAGGATCAAATTAGATCTAAAAATATCCGCAAATATATAGCTGGATCCGCCAATTTTCGGATCAAAATAGATCTAGGTTTATCCCCAAAGATATCACTGGACCTCCCAATTTTGAGATATAACTTGATCTTAGTTTATCCCCATATATACAATGGGATCTAATACGATATGATTGGATACACCCAATTTTGAGATCTAATTGGATCAGCTAGATATTACAGCAGATCTTAAACAATATCAAATTGGATATAATTAGATATTGCGCGAGATCAATTTTTTTTAAATTTGAGGGTATATGGAGGTATATGGCCATATATGATCATATATGAGCATACATGAACCATATGTGAGCATATATGGTCATATATGAACATGTTTGGTCATAAACCCTCAAATTTCGGATCCGAAGATATATGGAAATATATGAGATAATGTATGGTCATACATAGAACTATGCATTGACGTATATGATCATGTATGACTATGCATGATCATATTCTAGTCAATGTATGATCATGTATGTTCATATATATTTCGATTTTCACATGGGCGGGTTGTTTAAATGATACGATATATCAAAGTATATGGTACTATATATGGTAGCATATATTATCATATCTGGAACTCTATTAAAAATGTTGTTCATAAGGTACCATATATGACCATATATTGTTGAAATGGCACCATATATCATAATGTATGGTTTAAATGTCACCACATATGGTAATATTTTGTTTAAATGATACCATATATCAATATATATTGCACTATATAGTAGCATATATTATATCTGGAACTGTATTAAAAATGTTGTTCATGAGGTCCGATATATGAGCATATATTGTTTAAATGGCACCATATATAATAATATATGATTTAAATGGCACCATATATGCTAACATATTGCTTAAATAACACCATATATAAATATATATGGCACTATATTTAGTAGCATATATTCCCGAGTAAAAAAAATTATATATAATCATATATATATAATTAGACATGTGGTTATGTATATCCATATATAATTATATATGACGTTTTTTCCGAAAATTTTTCCTTATATTATGCTATATATAATTTCATCTAATTAGATATCGGCCTTCATAATATTAGATATGGCATATATAATTATATATTACATAACATGGTTGATCTTATTGCATATATAGTTATATATAGAACTATATCTTAATATATATGGTGGCATTTTAGCAATATGTAATTATATATGGTATCATTTAAACAATATATAATTATATATGGTGACAGTTAAACTAGATATTATCATATATGGTGCCATTTAAACAATATATGGTCATATATGGTACCTCATAAACAAAATCTTTAATTCAGTTCCAGATATGATAATATATGGTACTATATATAGTGCGATATATATTTATATATGTTCAATTTTACATAAATAAAATATAATTGTATCCGACATTTACCTTATACAATTGTATCAAAGTTTTAAACTGATATCAGGTCAAAATTGGGATATAAATTTTGTATACAAATATATCTATTTGGACCTAAACTGATACCATGTAATATAAACCAATAAAATTGTATCAGGTCAAAAATCTGATACAATTTCATCTGATTAACACATAATTTAATCAGGTCAGATCTAAACTGATGCAATTAGATAACAACTGATACAAATAAGAACTGATACAATTTTATCGGGCCATTTTTCGGATCAAATGGTATATGGATGAATCTAAGTTATATATTACCATATAAAGCTCCATATTGGTGCCATTTAAACAATATATTGTCATATATGGTGCCATCATATATGGTAACTCATCAGCAACTACAATATTAACTGTATTTCAGAAGCTATTAAATGTATTTCAGAAATTTTAAATGTATTTTAGAAATTATGGAATGTATTTCAGAAATTTATTAATTGTATTTCAGAAATAATCAAATCTATTTCAGAAATTGTTGATGGTTTATCATAGTTAATAGAGAAAAATTTCTAAATTACATTTCATAATTTCTGAAATACAATTGATAATTTCTGAAATACAGTTTGATAATTTCTGAAATACAGTTGTGAATTTCGGAAATACAATTAATAATTTCTGAAATACAATTGATAAAACTGAAATTCAATTGACTAGTTCTGAAATACAATTCATAAATCTGAAAAATAATTGATAAGTTCTGAAATACAATTGATAAAACTGAAATTCAATTGATTATTTCTGAAATACAATTGATAAATTTTAAAAACAATTGATACAATTGGAAATGGTGTAGAGCGTTAAAAATATGTAAATAAAATTATTTTTTAAAAAAAATTCCATTTAATAAAAAAAATATAATTTTATAAAAACATTTACAGAAAATAAAATTATAATTTTATAAAAAGAAATTCTTTTGAATGGGGGAAATGTTTTTAGTTGATCTGTTATTTTTAAGTAAATGAATGTTATTTTAGTTTGACTCAAGATCATAAATTAATATCACTTTCTGTTTAAATTATTTTCAAATCACAGAAAGATGATACAATTTTTACAAATAAATTACAAAGAATAAAAATGATTGAAAAAATTTCGATAAGACCAGCAAGGAGAATGCGCATTTTTATAAAAAAAAATGCATAGCCGTGAAAGGTATCGAACTCGAGATCTTCTGATTTTAAACCTTATTTTAACAAAATATTTTAATTTTTATAAAATCAGTGATCGATCTTCCACTGTATTATTTTTTGAACTGTTGTCAATATCTGTCTGGGATCTTATTTAATCCCAAATAAATGGAGATCTTACGTAGTACCCAAATATAATGCGGGATCTAATTTTAGCTGTCATTTTTCTGGATAGTTCTAGATGTCAATCTCCAAATATATTGCTGTTTCTAATTCGATCTGCAATTTATGGGATAAATTAAGATCCTACCAAATCCCCAAATATATCACTGGATTTAATTCGATCTGCAATTTATCGGAAAAGTTAAGATCTTACGCAATCCCAAAGTGGATCTAATTTTATCTGTAATTTTTTGGATAAATTTAGATCTTACTTAATCCCCAAATATATTGCTGGATCTAATTCGATCTTCCATTTTTCGGATCAAATTAGATCTAAGTTTATCCACAAATATATTGCTAGATCTAATTAGATCTGCCAAAATTGAGATCAAATTAGATCTATATTTATCCCTAAATATATTGCTGGATCTAATTCGATCTGCCACTTTTTCGGATCAAAGTAGATCTAAGTTTATCCACAAATATATTGCTGGATCTAATTCGATGTGCCATTTTTTGGATCAAATTAGATCTAAGTTTATCCCCAAATATATAGCTACATCTAATTCGATCTGCCACTTTTTTTAATTGAGATCAAATTAGATCTAAGTTTATCCCCAAATATATAGCTGGATCTAATTGGATCCGCCATTTTTAGGATCAAATTAGATCTAAAAATATCCGCAAATATATAGCTGGATCCGCCAATTTTCGGATCAAAATAGATCTAGGTTTATCCCCAAAGATATCACTGGACCTCCCAATTTTGAGATATAACTTGATCTTAGTTTATCCCCATATATACAATGGGATCTAATACGATATGATTGGATACACCCAATTTTGAGATCTAATTGGATCAGCTAGATATTACAGCAGATCTTAAACAATATCAAATTGGATATAATTAGATATTGCGCGAGATCAATTTTTTTTACTCGGGTTATCACATCTGCAACTGTATTAAAGATTTTGTTCACGAGGTACCATATATGACCATATATTGTTTAAATGCCACCATATATGATAACATCTAGTTTAACTAGCGCCATATATCTAGTTTAACTACCCGAGTAAAAAAAATTGATCTCGCGCAATATCTAATCATATCCAATTTGATATTGTTTAAGATCTGCTGTAATATCTAGCTGATCCAATTAGATCTCAAAATTGGGTGTATCCAATCATATCGTATTAGATCCCATTGTATATATGGGGATAAACTAAGATCAAGTTATATCTCAAAATTGGGATGTCCAATGATATCTTTGGGGATAAACCTAGATCTATTTTGATCCGAAAATAGGCGGATCCAGCTATATATTTGGGGATATTTTTAGATCTAATTTGATCCGAAAAATGGCGGATCCAATTATATCCAGCAATATATTTGTGGATAAACTTATATCTAATTTGATCTCAATTTTGGCAGATCGAATTAGATCCATCAATATATTTGTGGATAAACTTAGATCTAATTTGATCCGAAAAAGTGGCAGATCGAATTAGATCTAGCAATATATTTGGGGATAAACTTAGATCTAATTTGATCTGAAAAAGTGGCAGATCGAATTAGATCTAGCGATATATTTGGGGATAAACTTATATCTAATTTGATCCGAAAAATGGCACATCGAATTAGATCCAGCAATATATTTGTGGATAAACTTAGATATAAATTGATCCGAACATTGGCAGATCAAATTAGATCCAGCAATATATTTGGGGATAAACTTGGATCTAAATTTATCAGAAAAATGGCACATCGAATTAGATCCAGCAATATATATATGGGCATAAACTTGGATCTAAATTTAACCGAAAAATGGCAGATCGAATTAGATCCAGCAATTTATTTAGGTATTAAAATGGCAGATAGAATTAGAAATAGCAATGTATTTGGGGATTGACATCTAAAACTATCCATAAAAATGACAGATAAAATTAGATGCCGAATTATATTTGGTACAACGTAACATCTGCATTTATTTGGGATTAAATAAGATCCCAGACATATATTGCCAACTGTTCAAAAAATAATACACTGGCAGAGCACTGATTTTATAAAAATTACAATATTTTGTTAAAATAAGGTTTAAACTCAGAAGGTCTCGAGTTCGATATGCATTTTTTTACAAAATGAATTTCTTTTTATAAAATTAAAATTTTTTTTTCTATAAATTTTTTTATAAAATTATATATTTATTTTTTTATTAAATTGAAATCTTTGAATAAAATTATTTTATTTACATCTTTTTAACACTCTACACCATTTCAATTGTATTAATTGTTTTTAAGATTTATTAATTGTATTTCAGAAATAATCAATTGAATTTCAGTTTTATCAATTGTATTTCAGAACTTATCAATTATTTTTCAGATTTATGAATTGTATTTCAGAACTAGTCAATTGAAGTTCAGTTTTATCAATTCTGTTTCAGAAATTATTAATTGTATTTCCGAAATTATCAAACTGTAAATAATCAATTGTATTTCAGAAATTGTGAAATGTAATTTAGAAATTTTTCTCTATTAACTATGGTAAACAATCAACAAGTTTTGAAATAGATTTGATTATTTCTGAAATACAATTAATAATTTCTGAAATACATTCCATAATTTCTGAAATACATTTAAAATTTGTGAAATGCAATTAATAGCTTCTGAAATACAGTTAATATTGTAGTTGAGTTACCATTTATGACCATATATTGCTTAAATAGCACCATATATGACAATATACTGTTTAAATGGCACCATATATGGTATGTTCCCTATTAAAAAAAATAATATGGAGCTTTATATTGTAATATATAACTTAGAGTCATCCACGTACCATTTGATCCGAAAAATGGCCCGATAAAATTGTATCAGTTGTTTATCAGTTTTTAACTTATTGTATCAGTTTAGATCTGACCTGATTAAATTATGTGTTAATCAGATGAAATTGTATCTAATTTTTGACCTGACACAATTTTATTGGTTTATATCACATGGTATCAGTTTAGGTCCAAATAGATATATTTGTATACAAAATTATATAGTTATATCCCAATTTTGACCTGATATCAGTTTAGAACTTTAATACAATTGTATAAGGTAAATGTCGGATACAATTATATTTTATTTATATAAAATTGAACCAATTACGATCAAACCTGACACCATTACATATAAACCGATAAAATTGCATCAAGTCAAAAATCGGATACAATTTCATCTGATGAACACATAATTTAATCAGGTCTGATCTAAACTGATACAATTAGATAAAAATTTATAAACAATTGATAAAAATATATCGGGCCATTCTTCCGATGAAACTGTATATTTATACAGATATAACTTAATCACATATATGACTATATGTAACTATTTTTATTCGGGTTGTTTAAATGATACGATATATCAAAGAATATTGTACTATATATGGAAGCATATATTATCATATCTGGAACTGTACTAAAAATGTTGTTGAAATGGCACTATATATCATAATGTATGGTTTAAATGTCACCACATATGGTAATATATTGTTTAAATGATACCATATATCAATATATATTGCACCATATATAGTAGCATATATTATTATATCTGAAACTGTATTAAAAATGTTGTTCATGAGGTCCCATATATGAGCATATATTGTTGAAATGGCACCATATATGATAATATATGGTTTAAATGGCACCATATATAGTAATATATTACTTAAATAACACCATGTATAAATATATATGGCACTATATATAGTATCATATATTATCATATCTGGAACTGTATTAAAAATTTTGATCATGGGGTACCATATATGGCCACCCGAGTAAAAAAAATTGATCTCGCGCAATATCTAATTATATCCAATTTGATATTGTTTAAGATCTGCTGTAATATCTAGCTGATCCAATTAGATCTCAAAATTGGGTGTATCCAATCATATCGTATTAGATCCCATTGTATATATGGGGATAAACTAAGATCAAGTTATATCTCAAAATTGCGAGGTCCAGTGATATCTTTGGGGATAAACCTAGATCTATTTTGATCCGAAAATTGGCGGATCCAGCTATATATTTGCGGATATTTTTAGATCTAATTTGATCCGAAAAATGACGGATCCAATTAGATCCAGCTATATATTTGGGGATAAACTTAGATCTAATTTGATCTCAATTTTGGCAGATCAAATTAGATCCGGCAATATATTTGTGGATAAACGTATATCTAATTTGATCCGAAAAAGTGGCAGATCGAATTAGATCTAGCTATATATTTGGGGATAAACTTAGATCTAATTTGATCCGAAAAATGGCACATCGAATTAGATCCAGCAATATATTTGTGGATAAACTTAGATATAAATTGATCTGAAAAATGGCAGATCAAATTATATCCAGCAATATATTTGGGGATAAACTTGGATCTAAATTTATCAGAAAAATGGCAAATCGAATTAGATCCAGCAATTTATTTCGGTATTAAAATGACAGATCGAATTAGAAACAGCAATATATTTGGGGATTGACATCTAAAAGTATCCATAAAAATGACAGATAAAATTAGATGCCGCATTATATTTGGGTACTACATAAGATCTCCATTTATTTGGGATTAAATAAGATCCCAGACATATGTATATTGCCAACTGTTCAAAAAATAATAGACTGGCAGAGCACTGATTGTATAAAAATTACAATATTTTTTTAAAATAAGGTTTAAACTCAGAAGGTAACGAGTTCAATATGCATTTCTTTTACAAAATGAATTTCTTTTTATAAAATTAAAATTTTTTTTTCTATAAATTTTTTTATAAAATTATATATTTATTTTTTTTATAAATTGAAATCTTTGAATAAAATAATTTTATTTACATCTTTTTGACGCTCTACACCATTTCCAATTGTATTAATTGTTTTAAGATTTATCAATTGTATTTCAGAAATAATCAATTGAATTTCAGTTTTATCAATTGTGTTTCAGAACTCATCAATTATTTTTCACATTTATGAATTGTATTTCAGAACTAGTCAATTGAAGTTCAGTTTTATCAATTGTGTTTCAGAAATTATTAATTGTATTTCCGAAATTCACAACTGTATTTCAGAAATTGTCAAACTGTATTTCAGAAATTATCAATCGTATTTCCGAAATTATGAAATGTATTTGAGAAATTTTTCTCTATTAGCTATGAAATTCTGAAATAGATTTCATTATTTCTGGACACAACTAAATAAATAAATAATTAAATTTGCGTAATATTGTAGTTTCTGAAGTGCAAATAATATTTTGTGATATACAATTAAAATTTTCTAAAATACATTTAATAATTTCTGGAATACCTTTTTTCGATGCTTATAAGTTAGCTCGAAATGCTTTTATCATTCATTTAATTTGTAGCTATCACACATCTATAACAAGTCTCGTTAGATTAGAGTGTAGAGGTCTTGGCTGACAATCTCGTGGACTGGGTTAAATTTCATGTTTTTAAAAGCAAATATTAAAAAAGTTTTCTCAATTTTTTGAAAAATGTTTTTTGAAATCTATTTTTTTGCCAAGATAGTTAATGCAACGTTCTGCCAACGCATAACCGACCATCGCCAACGGTTTGCCAGCATTGTGCCGATTATATTTTTCTGTCTGGGATGTTAAACTTAAACCTATTGTATATTAACATTAATTAACACTATATTATTATTTTTAGGAAATACATTTTTATTTTATTATAAGTTAACATTAAATTAAATTTTAGATAATGGCACCAATTTGATATATGGAATTGTATTCAAAATGTTGATGTGGTACCAAATTTGACCATATATTGTTTAAATTGTGCCATATATGACAATATATTGTTTAAATGATACCATATATGTCTATATATTAATATTGTTTAAATGACACCATATATAAATATATATGGGACTATATATGGTAGCATATATTATCATATCTGCATCTGTATTAAAAATGTCGTTCATCAGTTACCATATATGAGCATATATTGTTGAAATGGCACCATATATGACAATATATGGTTTAAATGGCACCATATATGGTAATATATTGCTTAAATAACACCATATATAAATATATATGGCACTATATATGGTAGCATATATTATCATATGTGGAACTGTATTAAAAATATTGTTCATGAGGTACCATATATGGGCATATATTGTTGAAATTGCACCATATATGATAATATATGGTTTAAATGGTACCATATATGATAATATATGGTTTGAATGGCACCATATATGGTAATATATGGTTTGAATGGCACCATATATGATAATATATAGCTTAAATAACACCATATATAAATATATATCGCACTATATATAGTACCATATATTATCATATCTGGAACTGAATTAAAGATTTGGTTTATGAGGTAAATAAGATCAACCATGTTATGTAATATAAATTATATATGCCATATCTAATATTATGAAGGCCGATATCTAATTAGATGAAATTATATATGGCATAATATAAGGAAAATTTTTCGGAAAAAACCTCATATATAATTATATATGGATATACATAACCACATGTCTAATTATATATTGTACTATATGCCACATATGATTATATATAATTTTTTTTACTCGGGCATATATTGTTTAAATGGTACCATATATAATAATATATGGTTTAAATGGTACCATATATGATAATATATGGTGTGAATGGCACCATATATGATAATATATGGTTTTAATGTCACCGTATATGATAATATATTGCTTAAATAGCACCATATATAAATATATATCGCACTATATATAGTACCATACATTATCATATCTGGAACTGAATTAAAGATTTTGTTAATGAGGTACCATATATGACCGTATATTGTTTAAATGGCACCATATATGATAATATCTAGTTTAACTGTCACCATATATAATTATATATTTTTTAAATGATACCATGTGTAATTATATATTGCTAAAATGCCACCATATATATTAAGATATAGTTCTATATATAACTATATATGCAATAAGATCAACCATGTCATGTAATATATAATTATATATGCCATATCAATATTATGAAGGCCGATATCTAATTAGATGAAATTATATATGGCATAATATAAGGAAAAATTTTGTGAAAAAACCTCATATATAATTATATATGGATATACATAACGACATGTATAATTATATATTGTAATATATGCCACATATGATTATATATAATTTTTTTTACTCGGGTAGCGCCATATATATTCCCGGGTAAAAATCTTAATATGGTGTCATATATAATTATATCTTATTTGATAAGTCCCCATATACAACCACATACAGCTTGATCCGAAAAATGGGTCATCTACATATTTCTAATTATATAAAATTAGATATTATTTGATACAGTTTGATCCGAGATTTGTCCATATCCAGGACATCCTATTATATCTAATTCGATATAAAAATATCTGATTTTATATAATTTTGTCTGATAGTAGGTATACTTTTTATGGATACCAGCTATTAACCCTCTAACCGGCAAGCCCGCCTCCAGGCGGGGTATACTAAATTGACCAAAAATGCTCCAAAGGGGTATTTTATAATAAGAAATTATGCTTTTTCAACAGAAAACAAAATTTGTAAAATTTTTTGTGAAGAATTTTTTTGTATACAATGCACGGTTTGGAAGAGAGAAAGTGTCAAAGATAAAATTTCGTAAAATTTCAAAAATTAAATATTTTAAAACAAACAAAAGTTTCAAAAATCTTAAAAACATATTTAAATTGACTAAAACTATTGATAGTGACCATGAAGAAAGATTGGAGCTTAAGCTATTCAAAAAGTTCCTTACTTTGGTCCAAGGACGCACAGGATTCCCTAAGGATACCTTTAAAGGACATCGCCTTAACTTCAAAACGAATGGACGGATTTTTCTGAAATTTGGTAAAAAGAATATATTTGGTATAGGTAGCTAAGCTTATAAGTTTGAATAATACATATTGAAGTTTTGGTGCGTTTTCGCTCAATTTCGCATTTATCGAAAAACGAAAATCGCTACAACTTCTTAAGTAACAAAAAATGTAATTTTTTTATTGTAATTACATCTTTGTAAGAGAAATAATTTGTGCCTAAACCACGTAATTTTTATGCGCTAGTTTTCGAGATTCACCCTTAAACTATTTTGACCCATATCGCCTAAAGTAGGCAACGAAAAAAATTTTGTAGAAGAACTTATTGTTTATTTTTCGTGAGAAACACATGGTATAAATTTCATTGCAAAAAAGCTTAGGCCGGTTAGAGGGTTAAATTGACATTGAAATTTGCATAGTTTGAACAATTTTAGAGGCCCAAACTTTATAACATATATTAAAAATTTAGTTGAATGCTTTTGTCTTCTAAATCTTACGTATCATTTTTTAACATGATTTTACATGTAAAAAAATTTATACGGGATTATATAGAAAGTTATATAAAATTACAAGAATATATTTTTAGTATGACGACACATACAGTATTATATAACTTAGTATCGAACCATATATAATCATATCGGTCACTACATATATTTTGATTAGTTTTAAAAGGCTTATGTAGTTATATATGGAGTCAGATTTGGGGATATGTAATAACATCATTTACCATACAAAAAATTAGTTGAGAAAATAATATCAGATGTAGTTGTATATAATGATATGTGTTTTAAAGTGACTCCATTTATTGTCAAATATAACCCAATCACATTATATATGACAATATATAACTATTTTTACTCGGGTTGTTTAAATGATACCATATATAATTATATATTCCTAAAATGCCGCCATATATATTAAGATATAGCTCTATATACAACTATATATGCAATAAGATCAGCCATTCTATGTAATATATAATCATATATACCATATCTAATATTATAAAGACCGATATGTAATTAGATGAAATTATATATGGCATAATATAAGGAAAAATTTTGGAGAAAGACGTTGTATATAATTAAATATGGATATACATAACGACATGTCTAATTATATATTGTAATATATTCCACATATGATTATATATATTTTTTTTTACTCGGGCAACCATGATTAAGCATAAATATATTTTTAACTCCTTTAAAAAATTTTGTTCGCTTTTAAAATTTAATTTTACTCAGAAGGTAGGTATGCTAAGTTTTGAATGTAGGGTTGTTAAAATTTAAATTGAAAAAATACAAAATACAAATGAAAATGCCCTGTTGTCTGTCCGTCTCCAATATACACAAATTGCCTGCACTTGTACGTACAAACCATACGTCAATGTGGCAATATTTGTGAAAAGGTGACACGGAGGAGATAAGAAGATAAACAGAGAAAATCTGAAGTAGAATGTTTTTATATGTCTGTTTGATCACTTCTGAAATTATTCATATAGAGACAATCTGACAATAAAAATATAAACAATAATACAATTTAATTGAAGATCACTGATGAAGCTGTCCATAAAAAGGCAGAAACTAGATCTAGTCTGATTTGCAAATTTAATGTGTTTATAACTTTTGAGGAAGGTTTATTCTTCTTCTTAACCTCAAACCTCTAAATTAGGATTAATAAAAATACATATTAATGACAATATTAATTGTATTTGGACTATACGACGCGTTTTAAAAAACAACACTTTACTATAAAAAAATACAACATTTGAGAATAGCACAACCCAAGCAAAAAAGTTTTGATATAGTCATATATTATCATATAAAATTTTAAATAATTATATATTGGAACATATATACCAATATATAATTATATAAAATTTTACAAAATTATATCCTAAATATATAACTATATCTTGTTATATATTGCACAATATGTAGTGCAACATATTACAATATCCAATTATATAAAGACCTATATATATTTACTTATGCCTCATATAATTATGTATAATTGTATCGAATTATATACCATTACATCTAGTTGGATATGATTATATTATATTTGATACATTTGAATGAGGACAAAATCCGGATAAAATTGTATCAAACCATATCTAATTCCATCAAATTAGATCTAATTGTGTCAAATTTAGGGTATTCAATTAATCGACTTTTTATTTTAATCGATTTAGTGCAAATAATTATTTGGGTTTTTTTCTTAGCCGGTTAATCGAACAAAATTTTAAAATTAATCGATTAATCGAAAAAATTTACTGTAAAATAATATACATACAGGTGTTGTGTTTTTAATAATTTTATTTAAAAAAAGGAAGAAAAATAAATACAGTAACTCCCCGAGTAAAAATAAGTATATATAACATATATTTTTTAATATTAAAATATATGATAATATAAAATATTGTATGCAACTTTATATGTTTTTATATGATGATATATTAGAAAAAATTTTAGAAATTTTCTCATATGTTACTGAACTCTCATAAAAAACAAAGTTCAGGGACCTGTCCTGGGATTTGTCTTGTGACATGTCACAAGGGGTCAATTTCCCCCTCCTATGACAACGCCATGTAAAAGTGATCAGTTTATTTCATATAAAGGGTCCAGTTCGGTGACAGTTTGTTAAAATAACTATGACAACGCCATATAAAAGTGACCAGTCTATTTCATATAAAGGGGCCAGTTCGGTGACAGTTTGTTAAAATTTCCCGTAGGGATAACGTCTTTAATAGTTACTTATTATCAACAGTAACCTGCGGCTGGTAGTGTGTAGGACGTGAAATCCTGCTGCCTTCTAATACAATTTTTTTTTTATCATTTAAATTTAATCATATAGTATTGTATTAAATTATATCCAATTTTATCGGGACAAAACTCGGATATAAGTTGATAATTTGATATAACTTTGTATCCTTGTAAATAGAATTATATCCAATTTGATACAATTTAATATAACCATTTTTCGGATGAAATTATATCCAGTTACATATTACAAATACATCCATTCATATATAATTTTATATAAACTTTTTTACTCCGGTCTTCTGAAATTCATAAAAATAAAAAAATTTAATAATTGAGATCAGATTTTGTCAACATTTTTATTTTTTCTGTCCCTTCCCTACGGGAAATTTTAACAAACTGTCACCGAACTGGCCCCTTTATATGAAATAAACTGGTCACTTTTGCATGGCGTTGTCATAGGAGGGGGAAATTGACCCCTTGTGGCATGTCACAAGACAAATCCTAGGACAGGTTACTGAACTCTCATAAAATACAAAGTTCAGGGACCTGTCCTGGGATTTGTCTTGTGACATGTCACAAGGGTTCAATTTCCCCCTCCTATGACAACGCCATGTAAAAGTGACCAGTCTATTTCATATAATGGGGCCAGTTCGGTGACAGTTTGTTAAAATTCCCCGTAGGGTTCTTTCACATATTAAAATATTATCCAAATCGGGGAGAACCATACGGCAATGAGTAAGAGAGTTAAAGAAGAATATAAGGCCCAGTACATTAATTTGTATCTCTTTCGTATGCATTGAATACATAAAAGCGTATGTAGAGAAGAATTCTGGTGAGAATTGATTTTCCCTCTAAGTTTCCGTACCTCCATAACTTTACTTTATTTTATTAATTCAGAGTGCTCACTAAACAAGCTTTATAACATTGAGCATTAATTATAATTAATAATTCTAATAATCATTAATTACCCAGCAAAAAATACTGTTTGCTTGGAAGCAGGTTCGTCAGGGAAAGAAAATAGTGCAGCGCTTGCATTATTGGTGAAATAAGGCATGATTTTTGTTCGAGATAGCTCGCGTGAAAGCACTTGTTTCGATATCTGATATGCGCTTCTATCATAGCTCCAAATAATGGCATGAAATCACAGCTTTTAGCTAGTAAATTCGGTTATCATTGTCGTTCTTTCGTGCTTTGTTTTGTTAACAATTGTCTTTTTTAACACACTACTGCAAGCTATAAATCCTCAGAAGCAGTAGACGAAGCAGAAAATAGGCACTAATCATTTTTACCGCTTCCGAATTTCTGCTGGGTACAATAATTATTAATGCTTTCGTTTAATATCAACGTTTAAAAAGTCGTAAAAAATAATTTGAAATTTATTATATGTAAATAGATACAACTACTTTACTAAATAAGTCACAACAACTGAGTAGTAATTTTAAAGATGATAAAGCAAACTGTTGTTTTTGTTTTTTCTTTGGGATTTTAGATGTTTATTAACGCTCCTACTTGAAAAGATTTTTCTAGATATTTCTAGAAATTCTAAAAGGTCGTCCCTTGATTATCTTTTAGGCCAGAATGAAATCGGGATAGGTACACCCAGAAAACAGTTTCGGTGTTGACAAACCCATTTGTTGCCAATCGAATGGTTCAGTTACATGAAATAAATTTTTCGGTTGTGACTACCCAATTCTTCTTGATACAATTGAAATTCCTTTGCCACAGTCAAATTAGTCCTGTCTCAAATGGTTTTCTGTTGCCACAACCGAAAAATTCGGATACCACAACCGAACCATGCGATTGGCTACAAATGCGGTTATCAGAACTGAATCTCTTTTCTGAGTGTACAGGACTAGAGAAAATATTTTTTTTAAATAATAAAAAATTTATATTTTTGAAATATTTTTGTAATTTTCTACCAATTTTGAATAATCGATTAATCGTACGAAATTGTTCGAATTATTCGTTATTCGAAATTTGGACATTTTAAATTATTCGAACAAATTATGAGCAAAATTGTTCGATTAATCGAATAACGATTAATCGATTAAATACCCTAGTCAAATTAGATCTAATATGATAATAATACGATCTAATTTGATACAATTAGATGTTCTCATTTTTCGGATAAAATTATATATAATATCAAAAGTCACATCATTTTTTTTAGTAGGGTAAACAGCATTTTTACGTAAAGTGAAATAAAAATTACAACAACTCTGTTTTTTATATTTTAGTAGGTTTGAGGTTAAGAAGAAGAATAAAAATTATAAAGACATTAATTTTCAAATGAGACTAAATCTTGTTTCTGCCTTTTTGTATTGACAAGCTCCATCAGTGATTTTCCATTTTCCATTGTATTAATTGTCTATTTTATTGTCAAATTTTCTCAATATAATAATTTTTTTAACAACAATTTGGGTTTAAGATTTGAACACATGCGTATATTCCTACATTACAAACGTAACTAAACATACTTAGGTGCGATCGCTTAACCATCTCACCCAAGTAAGGCCTTGAATGTGCATGTACCTAATTCGTTGTTTTCTTTCCTAAACAGCTCTCTTATTGTTTTTTACTCGGAAATGATCAACACAGGTACATATAAACATTCTATTTTTAGATCTTTGTTTATCTTCCAATCTTCTCCGTGTCTCCTTTTCGCAAATGTTGCCGCCAAACAGGCGTATGGTTTTTACATTCAAGAGCAGGCAGCGTGCGTATACACTCAATTTTAAAAAGAAAAAAATTTCTTTTAAAAAAGTTAAAAATATATTAACGCTGGTTAATAAGTGGCAACTTACGACCTCGTGAGCATCAAGTAGAATCAAAACGGAATCCCTTTTGAAAAGACCACACCACCCGTAAGGAGCTAACATTCGGAGAACTAGATCCAACCTGAGATTAAATTCACCGACAGGTGGTCTAGTAAATGATCGCCCAAAGTCCTATTTTGGTGGCGAAAGTCCTAAATGTATTGTCATATTAGAAAACAGAGTTAACATTTTTATTTCACTTTAACGACTATTCTTTTGGGTTTTTGCTTTGCTTCCCAGGGAAAAGATTGGTTCGAATTCGATCAAAACCATTAAAATTTAATAAATTTAATACAAATTGAATGATTTCAATCCATGTGTGTAAAATAATACGAATTCACGTAACTCATATGACCGTAAAAAATACGTATAATATGTATTGCTTTTAGCATGTTGTATCGTATGAACATATGGTCATTAGGAGTATAACAAAAATAGGGCCTAATAATTAAAAATTTAAAGATATTTCAAGAACCACTAAATCAATTTAACATTTAATGCCGGAGTGCCACTATTTATTAGAAATTATATACTCTAAGAACTATGTTGGTAAAATTAACTGATATTGCAGTTATCTTGACTACAATTTCAGTTAAAAAGAACTTCAATTGTAGTTAGTTTAAATGCAATTGTAGTGTACACTGTTTTAACTGCAATTGCGGTTAATTTTGCAGAAATAGTTCTCTGAGTATATATTGCAATTTTTTAAACGATCTCTAAAAGTATAGCAACTTTTTATCATTGTTTTTTTTTTGTAATCTATTCGATTTGATATATTCAAGCATTATTTAAAAGTTATACTCCTAATGGTCATGCTATAGCATGTAATTACACTTTATTTTTATGTGTACTTATATGCGACTATACAATATGATCATAAACTATGTGGGATTTCAAATTAAAACTCATTGTATAACATTTTTATTCCTAAATTAGAGCTGCAAAATTAAAATATTTTTCTGATACCTATTAAAAAAAATCAAAATCATCATATTAATCAAACCGTTTTATAAATATGATGAAGCTTTTTCATAAATATAACAAATGTTACATAAATTAGTCAATATTTTTAAAAAGAATGCTATTTAAAAAGACTATTTTATATTTTGTGTACTTTAACTTGGTTTGGTTTTTAAATACTATGATTTGTTTTAAGTCAATGAAATGTTTTTATAGGGTTTGCATATGCAAACGAACAAAACCGTATGTTTATAATTAATTTTGACTTTAAATTTAAAATGTTGTTTTAATGCTAGGGCCCATAAGTTTAAAAATTTATTATTGTTTCTAGGATAAAATCGAATCTAGAATTTCGAGACTGGCCAAGGCATCAATCGGAAGTATCCTTGAAATCAAATGAAATAAATGATATGATGTGAAATGTCAAACAGATTGCAGAGAAACGTCAAAATGATATCAATTGCACTGTGGTGGAGTACACTTCGCCATTTCATGGATAAGAAATATTACAGTTTTTTCGTCGAAAAACACAAAATTTTATCAAATATTATTTTTTATCTACAATTTATTTTTTTATCTATTATCCTGTCTTTTTTTACCAAAATTTTGGTAATTTTCTTTTACAAAATTAAAACGACAAGTGACATTTGATGGCATCATTGCAGGAGCAATATCATGATATTGCAGTAAAATTGAAATTGAATGTCTTCACTTGAGATGAAATCATTTTGACAATTGCTTGCAATCATTTTTTTGCATGTCAAGACACTAGGTTAGGGAAAAGTTCACTCCATACCATAAGCTTTGTAGGATTTAGCAGAATAATTTTTACTCATTATATTTTATATTTTGCCATATTTGAAGCCCTTCATCTTTCATCATCTTTCACTTCTCCACTATCCCCTTTCCAAAGGAAGCAACACGTTAATGAATAGGAAGAATTTCCTGAGTGTTGCTTATCTTTATAAAAATAAATAAAATTTAACTTTTTAAGTTCCGAATACTTTTTAAGTATAGTGTGTAGTATGAATTTTATTTAGTTGTTGTCAAGTTAAAAATAAGTATGAACAATACTTTAGTTTCGTGTTCAGTGTTGCAAATTGTGCTTTCACAGACATGCCGGCACCGAGTCTACAGAAATACGTTAGCAAATATTCATTCGTCAGATTAGCGTACAAATCATTTTAAACAAAAGAAAAAGTCTTAACGTATACTCGATAGGAAAAAAAAACATGTATGAATCATGGATGGTAACCGAAACGAATGCGGTTATAGTTAGGGTAACGATATTTTAAGTTATTTCGGTAACGGTATTTTAAGGGTAACGCTATTTCATTTATTTCGGTATCGGTATTTTAAGGATAACGGTATTTGAGTTATTTCGGTAACGGTATTTCAAAGATAATGATATTTGGGTTATTTCGGTAACGGTATGTTAAGGTTAACGGTATTTCAGTTATATCGGTAACGGTATGTTAAGGGTAACGGTAGTCAGTTATTTCGATGCATTTCGCAATTTTTTACAAAAAACAAACGAAATTAAAAACAGAATCAATTTATCAACTTAATGTACAAAAAATTTTCAATAACCACGTGAAATTAGCAAAAGGAGAAAATTAAAAATAACGGTAACGGTATTTTAAGGGTATTGATATTTCATTTATTTCGGTATCGGTATTTTAAGGATAACGGTATTTCAGTTATTTCGGTAACGGCATTTTAAGGATAACGGTGGTCCAGGTGTTTCGGTAATGGTATTTCAGGGGTAACGGTAGTCAGTTGAAAGGGTTTTGAATCGATAACGGTATTTTAGCGGTATTGTCTGCCAACCCTGGTATGAATGCATCATAAATAGACATAATTAGTTGTTTACGTTCTACGTAAAAACTATTATACTCCATACGTGAGTTTTACGTACAAATTGTGCTGAATTTGTATTTGCGCAAATTTAATGTACAACACTTTTATTTTTCTGATGAAAAATTGACATTTTATGTTTGTTGTGTTTGTTGTAGTATGTATACAAAAAAAAAAAATTTTCGCTATGAAAAAATTTCATTACATATCACAATTTTAATAACGATTTTGTGCTTTTTAATACTACATTTATACTTTCCACATAGTTTTTGTACAAAACCAGTTTTTGCTTGTTGTTTTTCTTTTGGTGCGTTTTGACAAGTTAGAATCTACAACAACCAAAATCCAGGTAGTTTTTGCTCAGGTATAAATGTAGTATAATAGCGAATTTACATTGTTAAAATTTTCACTAGATTTCGTTTTGAAATCCAATTCGAAATCTATATCGTTTACATTAGAATATTTGACAGATGAATGGGATTTCGATCGGCCCACAACAATTATTTTGTAAACAAACTAACCTTAAAAAATAACCAAAAGTAAAAGATTTTCTAAAAACCATTTTATTTAATGGCGGAACACAAAAATCAATTATATTATGAAAGACACAATGTTATCATATATAGGGTGTTTTTTTAAGCCCGATAGAACTTGAAATTGTAAAAAATAACACAAAAAATTAAATTGTAATCAAAATTTTTTTTTATTGGAAAGATCAATACGTGACATTAACATTTGAAAATGATTTCGGGCATATGGGCACCGCGGCTGTTCTTGACGAAGCGCATTCTGGACGTCCAATTTTGGGCCACTATGTCACGAATAACACGAACAATGCTGTCCTCCAAGGCATCAATTGTTGCTGGTTTATCAGCATAAACCAGTGACTTCACGTAGCCCCACAGGAAATAATCGAGAGGTGTCAAATCGCACGACCTTGGAGGCCAATTGACAGGTCCATTTCTCGAAATCAACTTATCGCCAAATTTTGATTTCAATAAGTCGATGGTTGCGTTCGCCGTATGGAACGTAGCGCCATCCTGTTGAAACCACATCTCCTCCGGATCAATGTCATCCATATTTTCAAACAAAAAATCATTGATCATGGTGCGGTAACGATCTCCATTGACCGTAACGCGAGCTCCGGCCTCATTTTTGAAGAAATAAGGTCCGATGATGCCACCAGCGTGAAAACCGCACCAAACGGTGCATTTTTCTGGATGTAATGGAGTCTGTAGGGTCTCTTGTGGATTGGTCTCACTCCATATGCGGCAATTTTGCTTATTAACAAACCCGTTAAGCCAAAAATGCGCCTCATCGCTGAACACAATTTTGCGTCTATAAGTTGAGCGAATCGACGACTGATTTTCAAAGTAAATTTGGATAATTTCGTAGCGTTGTTCAAGCGTGAGTCTATTCATGATGAGTATACTGAAACAAATAAAAAAAAATGTTTCATCAAAATTTAATTTTTTGTGTTACTTTTTACAATTTAAAGTTCTATCTAGCTTAAAAAAACACCCTTTATTTAGTTAGAATATTCTTCCACCTCAAGTCCAAATTCTAATATGATATTGTCATATTAGATTTTTTATTTGTTGTTTCAAAAAGAGGTTGATCATTTTCATGATAGACAATACAATTGTTTCGTAGACATCACTCTACTCTTCAGTTGTCCGCAATAAGAAAATGATAACTTTCTTACTCAATCCGAGACATTACATAAGGTACAAAAAATCAACGGGACGAGAATTTTGTACTTTCGTATATGAACTGTCTGATTTGGTAAAACCAGCTATAAATCAACTCCTTTTTGAAAGCAACAATTACACAAAAGTACCCTTTGGGTACTATTTATATGTATGTCTGTTGTCAATACATTTTGTAAAAACAACTAATTTTAAACTCAAAACAAAATAAATATTTGAATGAGATTTCAGCCGTGGTGTGTGCTTATTTTCAACAATTATTTTAATTTTTGCATTAAAAAATACAAAAATTGATTTTTCGGACTTTCTATATTTTCATATATTTAGTTAGAACATTATTCCACCTCAAGTCCAAATTCTAATATGATATTGTCATATTAAATTTTTTATTTGTTGTTTCAAAATGGGATTGATCATTTTCATGATAGACAATACAATTGTTTCGTAGACATCACTCTACTCTTCAGTTGTCCGCAATAAGAAAATTATAACTTTCTTACTCAAACCGAGACATTACATAAAGTACAAAAAATCAACGGGACGAGAATTTTGTACTTTCGTATATGAACTGTCTGATTTGGTAAAACCAGCTATAAATCAACTCCTTTTTGAAAGTAACAATTACATAAAAGTACCCTTATTCTATATTCTAACTAAATATATGAAAATATAGAAAGTCCGAAAAAACAAATTTTGTATTTTTGAATGCAAAAATTAAAATAATTGATACAATAAGGGTTTTCACAAGGGGTGTGCTATTTGTTGTATCGTTGTATCGTCCTAACAAAAAACAGAGTTGTTAAAAATTAAATTGAAAAAATACAACATTTGAGAATAGCACGAAACAACATTTTTACGTATGTTTAGTGTCCTATGTTTGAGTGTGCTAACAGATAGAAAACTGAATAGCAAATCGTTGTTAAACACAAATAAATATTTTAACAACTCTGTTTTTTGTTAGGACGATACAACAATACAACAGATAGCACACCCCTTATGAACAACCTTAATGTTATATTTGCTAAGAAATGTGTTTAATTATACGGATGATTAGTAGAAAGCTAAAATATTCAATGTTTTGTCAGTGGTCTTGGCGCCGCCATTAAATGATTTTTCATAGTTTCTCTTCGTCGGATACAATTAAATACCCATTTTCAACTTAAAATATTTCTTTCAATTAAAAATAACAGACTTTATTATGTTATTCCTTAATTTTTTAAAGTTATTAAAATTTATTATTTATTAATTTTTTTGTGACATAAACAGCTGCTTATTGTTGCCACTTTTTCTGCAAACTTCCCTACTTTTCTGCAAATATGGGAGAAAAATTGGATTTCAATTTGGATTTCGATGAGATTTCGCTGAAATCTAAATTAAATTGGGATTTCATTTCCTATGGGAAATCTGTTTGAAATCCCAAATTTTTATTTTATTTCCGTCGAAATCTATTGAAATCTACTTTTAACTCGATTTCGATCATAATGTAAATTCGCTTTAAGTCTGAATGAAATGCTTAAAGATCAAAGTTTTGCATTGAATCCATGAAAACTATTCATAGATTACGAATATTGGCATACAACGGAATCAGTTTGTGTTTTCCTTAAATTTCAATAAAATTTCAATAGGTGGGGTAGAGGGGGGATCCTTCGCCACTTTTTATTCAAAGCACTGTCATTTCTAATTATTTTTCAAAAATTACTTTCAAATTGAAGATCTAATTACATATCTTGGCTTTAATTTCTATGAATTTTATTCTAATTATTTGCATATTTTCTATTACTTTTTTAATGATTTTCAAAGTAACCCAAATCGCCGTAACTGTCCCAAACCTGGGGGATATTCGCCAAAAGAGCTAGATACAATTTCAACAAAAGATATTGTTAATACGGCAAAGTCAATGTTTTAATGACTGAAATAAATAATTTAGAATAAGTTCTTTAGGATATGTGATTTTTTTTAATCAATAAATCTCCACTACAATAAAAAATAATAATTTAAAACTATAATATATAGTAGCATCAACAATTGTACCATGTTTTCCATCCCTGATCGGAACTCTTCGCTGCCCCCGTTTTAAGTTGGTCTTCATATTGTATTTTTTTTAATTAACCTTTGATAGTGCGGGAAAATGTTTTAAAAAATTTCGTAGAGCAAATTTGGCCCACTATTGCATCATTTAGTTTGAAACAAGTCATTTTTATTTTGTTTTGATATATAAATGTATATAAAACTTGAATTTTTTATAAAATGAAGTGGCTATTTATGACTTGACAAATTTCTAAACAAAACAAAAAACAATTTACTTGTTTCAAACGAGATGATACTGTGGCTGACCAAAATTGCTTTGTGGAATTTTTTTAAAATATTTTTCGAGGATTATTTTTTAAAAATTTCAAGAATAAACTTATCCCTTAAACGCATGATCTCTTCAATTTTAACCATTTTTTATATATGATTTCTAAAGGCTTGTATATTTCAAGAAAAATAGCAAAAAAAAATTTATTTAAAAAAGGTTATTTTTATGGAAAAATATAGTTTTTTGCCAAATTGCTAAATTGTGATTATTTTAACGTGCATGAAAAAAAACAAACAAAAATTATATAAACTATGACTTATACATACATTTATTGTCGCCAAAATTAATTTTATTGCGAGAATACCACTTTAAATATTTAAACAAACATTTTTGCATATAACACTTTTTGTAAGAAAACGTGTGTTTTAGATTTTTCACAAACAAACGAAGTAAAACCAAATGTTTCCTATAACTCTTTAAAAAATCTGAGCTAAACTAAGCTATAAGTTTTGTGCATCAAGCTCAACTATAAATTTTGTGCATCAAGTGGGTTTTTTTATTTAAGGTTTAAAAAAATGCAAAACGAAGGCCAATTTTAAAATATAAGTTCATTAGATAAAATGTTTTGTTATTTTTCCCATAATAAGCTCGTCATACGCATCGTCTGAGTGCAATTACCTTAGATTTTCCGAATTTCGGGACAATCTTATATGTACATTAGACCGTACCACCTTACAGGCAAAAAAAAAGTGCGCGGTACACCTTCAAATATAAAGTATTTTTGCAAGGCAATTCCAAAACAAAATTAATTTTTTTGCCGAACGTAGGGGTCGCCTTTTTTAATTTTTATACCCTACACCACTACGTGGGAGGGTATTATAAGTTTGTGCTGATGTTTGTAACACCAAAAAATATTGGTCCTACACCCACCTTATAGTATACCGATCGGCTCAGAATCACTTTTGATTTCGATTTAACGATGTCCGTCTGTCATGCATTCTTGTGCGCACTCTACAGGTCGCAAATATTAAGATAATTTGATGAAATTTTGTACACCGGCTTACATCGACCCAAGGACGACGGTTGAAATCGGTCCATGTTTAGACCTAGTACCCATATAAGGGTACCCCCCAAAATATTCTTTTTTACACGCTGCAGGTCGCAAATACGAAGATATTTCAATGAAATTTGGTACACAGACCTATGTCGCCCCAAGGACGAAGTCCATTGATTTTGGTTTAAATCGGTCCATGTTTAGACCTAGTGCCCATATGAGGGTTCCCCCCAAAATTGGCTTGGTTACACGCTGCATGTCGCAAATACGAAGATATTTCATTGAAAATTGGTTCGTTGACTCACATGGTCCCAAGGAAAAACCTATTTCTTCTAGATAGGATCGGTCCATATTTGGACCTATCGCCCATATGGGCTATATTTCGATTTTAACTTTTTTACTCGTTTGTTATAGCTTCGGGATTTAAAGTCGGATTTTAAAGTGTGATTATCAATTTTTTACGCTCGAGGAGACCAGTGTTTTGCTTTAAAGAAAAAATCCAATGAAAAAAATTTAAAAAGGCGACCCCTACGTTTGGCAACCAAAAAATTAAAAAAAATTTCTGCTGGGTTTATCGAAAAACTTCCTTAGCAAAACTTTAATGATTTTTTGCGAGCTTTAATTTTCTGACATTAGGGTGGTAGCAACTGAGATCTGGTGGGTAACTACTAGAACGTGATACTTGAGGTTAATGGCCCCTACTTGAGGTTAATGGTCTCCTCGAGAGAAAAACATCGATATATCATACTTTAGGATCCGACTGTAAATGCCAAAGATATAACGAAAAATGTAAAATGGCGACCCCTACGTTCGGCAAAAAAAAAATTTTAAAAATTGTTTTTAGTATATTTTTAAAAAACATGGTTCTGATAGGAATTGAACCCAGGCCTCCAGGTTGTCAGCCGCGATCTCTACACACTAAGCTAACAAGACTTGCATATAATAGCTAAAAAATTGTATCAATGATAACAGCAGTGTAGCTAACTTACAAGCGTCGGCAAAAGGATGGTTGACACTAGGCGGCCAACATTGCCATGATGTTGGAAAAACCAAAAAATTGATGGTCTAAAAAACTAAAAAATAACCTTTTTTTGCGAAAAAAAAATTTATTTAGAATAAAAATGTTAATTATAATTATTTTAAATAAAACATGGTCGGGCTGTGACTCGAGCCCGGACCGTCAGATTGCCAGACAATCGCTCTACACACTAAGCTAATGAGACATGTAGTACAACATATGTAGCTTAAATAATAAATGAATGATAACAATGGCAAATATGCATAATGTCTGCTGGACCTCACTTGCTAACGTTGACGTAACGTCAGGAAAACGAAAA
This sequence comes from Leucophora obtusa, assembly GCA_949987735.1. Taxonomy (NCBI): domain Eukaryota; kingdom Metazoa; phylum Arthropoda; class Insecta; order Diptera; family Anthomyiidae; genus Leucophora; species Leucophora obtusa. The sequence goes on from OX465296.1 coordinate 56,765,211, forward strand.
TATAGACGGTCAAAAAAAATTAAGAAAAATTATTTTATAAAAAACGATAAAATTTTACAAAAAAAATAAATACCCATGAAAAAATGTTTATTCAATTTAATTCGTAAAATGGATTAATTTAATTTGATAAAACAAAGTCTTAATATATCAATTAATATATTTTTGATTATAATTTGATACAATTGTATCGGATTTTGGTCTTATCTTATTGATATTTTTTATGCATTTATATATAAGTTATTTCATTTACTTATGATCATATGCAATCATATGCTATACCGTATAAGCAATATCTGAATATATAAAAAAACGAGTAAACCATTATAAAACTTTATCTAATTGAATAAATTTGATTAATTTTGAATCAAATTATTTTTTCACAGGTATATAAAAATAAAAACAAGAAAACAAAAAATTGTATTTTCGTGACCGGGATCCAACCCGAGACCTTCCGACTTTACCTTGTTTTAACAAAGCGTAGTAATTTTTAAAAAAATCAGTGCTCTGCCAGTGTTTTGTTTTTGGTACAGTTGGCAATTTCTGTCTGGGTAACTATTAAAGACGTTAATGTATAACACCGTTATTCTTTAAAGACTAGATAATTTTTTATCAAATATGGGAATTTTCTTGGGACTTATAAATTTTTTTTTAAATATGTTAAGCTTTTTTTTATTTTAAATAAAATTTTAATGGTTAGCCCGGCAAAGCAGTTCTTTTTTGTTGGAGCTCATTGCTTCCGATTTATGGAGCTGAAGATGATCTGCAACAATATTCAATAGCTTATTTCTCCACTCAAAACTTATCGGAACAGAACAAAATATATACAGTGCACAAAGAAAAAAAATTGGACACATTATATATTAAAATGAAACGAGATTACAGCTCGTAAAAGACAAAAAACGAAAGAAGATATTGAAAAGCATAAAATTACTGTTAATTTTACGCAGGGGTATGGCATCACCAACAAAATAAGTTATAAAAACATCGTTATCACTAGATGGCACTTTATTAAAAAAAGCTTACAAAAAGCAAAGAAACAAACTGATATCTCAAATTTTAGTATTTGAATGTATTCCGCGTTGTGTTTTCCTTATTTTGAACAGTTTTCAGCAGTTTTTGAGTTTTTAACTATAGGCTCAACTGATATTAATTTCAGCGCCATCTACCGGTGAGTAGTGTAAGTTTTGATTTTTATCTCTATAATTAATAGTCTCTGATTTTACGTACAATGTGCTTATGTTGTTTTAAAAAGAAATTCAAATAACATGGTTGCCCGAGTAAAAAAGTTGTGATATAATCATATATTATTTTATGTAATTGCATATAGTAACTTATAGTTACATATGGCCACATATACTTTTAAATTCAAGCATATATACTTTTATATAATCATATATTAGATATTTTTTCCTCAAAGGTTTTAATATGGAGACATATGTGATTTTATATTATTACATACTGTCCTTGTATAAATGTATGTGATATATATAAGTACATAAAGTAACATATAAAAGATATAATTACATATACGTTTATATATAATTTAGTATGACACTATACATAATAATATAAAACTATGTGGATCCATATAAAAAATATTTTATAATTTGTGTTAGTTATGAATATATATTGACGAATATGAACCCATATATAACTTATAACGTTCTTTATAAAATCATCTATAATTATATATCATTCCACATAGGCAATTTTTTCAAAGTTATTTTATATAAAAATATATAAGGTCCATATAAAACCGTATTATATTATATTTTGTTCCATGTTATCAATGATTTTGAACTAGTTTTAAATTTAGTAATTACTAGGGATTGGCGCGTGACACGAAATGTTCGTGAGTCACGTTATTCACACGTGATCGTGAGTAATAAATTATATACTTAAGTGATTCGTGCGTGAGCGTGAGTAAGAATAACCCATGCATTATTCGTGTGTGAGTTTATTTTTTGCATCATATGTTTTTAGTAATTTTTACTGTTTTGCGTGAGAAATTTCTGAATGTAAGTTTTTAATATACTCATGTGTGCTGAGTAAGAAACGAAATGCTCGTGCGTGAGTAATTTGTTTTTGTTTAGGAGCATGAGTCAAAAATGGCTTACGCACCCATAACATTAACAACACTGAAGCTTTAATACGAAATTCTCTATACTATAACGTACACTTGACTGATTTCTTATATCTTGGTTGTATATCATAATCCTATTAACTTTAAAATTTCAGTGTTGTTAACTTTATTTTGAAATTACTAAATTAAAAGAAAATTTTTTTCATGTTTATTGCACTGTCATGATAAATCTGTATAAAAGTAATGGAAGATTTATCGAAATTATAAGATCTCCAGCAGACCTGGGGTTAATCATTACATTTTGTAATTAATTACACATGCAATTACACAATTACATGTAATTGTAATTGAAAAAAAACTCATGTACAATTACATATTATTTGTAATTGCAATTCAAAAAAGAACAATTACAAGTAATTATAAAAAGTTTTTTATTTAAAAAAATAATTTTTGTATATTATTAGATATGGTCCTATATAATATGATAAAAAGTATAAGGTTAATATTTAGATATAATTGTATCAAACTATGTCGACTTTTATAACATTTTATATAATTTTATACAAAAAGATATAATTTAATGTAATTGGATGAGGACAAAATTCGGATACAATTGTATCGAATTGCATAAAATTGTATCAAATTGTACCAAATTGTATACAATTGTATACAATTCGATACAATATGATAAACTAAGACGTTCTCATTTTTCAGATATAATTATATCTAATTACGTAAAAGATTATATATAATTAAATATAACTTTATATGGCTCCATATCATTTTTTTTACTTGGGTGTTCATTTTATTTTATATAGTGCCCAACTTTTTTCTTTGTTCAATGTATATCATTGGAAAGGTACTTGAAATACCTTTCCAATGATATGCAACATGACTTATTAACCCATTCACGACATTATTTACTACAATCATTATTAAGGCATATGATGTCAATGAAATATATTAAAAGGATAATATAAATCAGTTTTTTCGCCCTCCTGAAAACCTGTTAAAGAACACAAAACACTACTTGCAGGTAGGCAGACGATATTGTTATATAAAAATAAGAAATTAAAAATATTTTTCGTATCTATTTATATATTAAATTAAATTTATTATAAAATTTGCAATAAAGCAAATACTGATATATATTTTTTTTTTTTGTTTTTTTTTTAAGAGAAGCAACGTTCAGGAAATTCTACCTATTAATTAACGTGTTGCTTCCTTTGGACAGGGGATAGAGAAGAAGTGAAAGGTGGTGAAAGGTGAAGGGCTTCAAATATGGCAACACTGTAATTGCGCGAGATGTTGAATTTTTTTGCGCGCCATCTGACGGTGAGTTGGCGAACTTTGTTGAAGCTTTTTAATTCATAGCCCTGTTATATTATTTTTACTTCGGTGGGGTTAAGTGCTATAGGAACACCGAAGGAGGACGATGTGATATGTATGAGGGATAGAAAAAACTCACATTACTATTTTTCATAAATTGATGTTGCCTTGGTTGGGGCTCGAACCCGCAACCTCACGTGCAACAGTCCAACGCGCTAACCATTACACCACAGCGCCCACATGATTTAATGTGATTACATATGAGAAAATTTCTAAAAAATTTTCTAATATATCATCATATAAAAACATATTAGGTCGCATACAATATTTTATATTATCATATATGAATGTTCTCTAGTTTGACTATAGATCATAAATTAATATCACTTTCTGTTTAAATTATTTTCAAATTAAAGAAAGATGATACAATTTCAAAATTAAATTACAAAGAATAAAAAATTTTTGAAAGAATTCGATAAGGCCAGCAAGACAGATATTTTAATATTAATAAATATCTGTTATATATACTCTTTTTTGCTCGGGCAAGCAGTTTTTATTTTGAAATCATACATAAATATATCTTAAAAAAACTTTGAATTTGTTTTATGTTGGGCTATACCTAAACATATCTCAAACCACTTAATAAAAAATTTAACATTGAGTTATATAAAACTACATATTAAATTATTTTTAATTATATATGACGCTGTATTAAAATTGTCATAGCATATGCAACTAAATATGGTAAGTACATACAAATATATGTATGCACAGCGCATGATACGGGGACATTTTTTTATTTTTCGATTTTATATATTTGTTCCTTTTACTCCTGCAAGGAGCATAGTGCAGCAACAAGATTATCCCAATAATTTCGATCTGATGCACGATGTTTAATTTCATTCCAACGAATGTATAAGTTGGATATTTCGGTTTCAATTTGCCGTTTGCAGGTGTGTGCTGGTCTTCCTAAACGTCGACTGCCTTGCGGGTTCCAGTCTATAGCAATATCGTTGGGTTCTTTACGTAATGAATGTCCAATCCAATTCCATTTGCTTTGCGGATTTCAATTTGAATAGATTGTTGACCAGTTTCTGACAAGAGTCGGTAATTTGAAATCGTTCTAGGCCAGAATATGTGTAGAATCTTTCTTAAGCATTTATTTACAAAAACTTGTATGGAATGTATGTCGCGAGGTGCTGCATTCCACGTCTCGTGTTCATACAACACTGTGGATTTTATATTGGAGTTGAATATCTTTAGCTTCGTCCTTCTTCATATATATGAAGAGTTCCACACTGAATTGAGTTGGCCGAAAGCTTGCCGGGCTTTATTTAAACGGCTAGAGATATCGGCTTTGGATTCGCCACTTTTGTCCAATATGCTTCCCAAGTAACAGAATGATTCTACTTCAAGCGATTGATTCTGAACGGTTAATGTTTGCACGTTATTTACATTTACTCACATTACTTTTGATTTGCCGATATTTATTGTTAAGCCAACATGTGATGCAGTTTCCTGGACTAGTGATAACTTAGATTGCATGTCTGAAAAGGTGTGGGTAAGTAGGCAAATGTCATCAGCATAGTCATGGGATGTTGCCTTATTCATTACTACGTCATGCACACAGTTAAAAAGCAACGGCGATAATACACACTCTTGACGTACAGTGGACTTACACCCTGTTTTTATAAAGCGAACGGGATTATTCCTCAGGCGGAATTATTCCGCTCTCTTTATAAAAACAGGGGGTTAATGTTTATTTTGTTGCTCAGATGTCTTTCGTGAAGAATTCGCCAGATAGCGTTTTCATATAGACCTTTAATAATTCTTATTAGCTTGTCAGGTACACCTTAACATTCTAATGCGTTCCATATGGCTGCGTGATTTAGGGTGTCAAAAGCCTTCTCGAAGTCTATAAACGTTAGGTACAAAGGTGATCTCCATTCTACAGATTACTCTATGATCACTCTGTGTGTGTACGTCATGATAAACAAGACGTACACATACTGTTTTCAATAGCATATTTTTTCTTTCATTTTCAATTAATGTTTTAAATGATATTACTACTACTTTAATAAAATTTTGTTTCAATTAATCGCATACAATTTTTAGTAATTAATAGTATCATTTGAGTGATAGGTGCAAAATGAATTAAAATTTGAATTAATATATTCAATTTCGTATTTAAAACTCATTTTTAGTTTTTTCTATGGTCAATGGAGATCGTTACCACACCATGATCAATTCCCCCTTAGCTCACAACACTGAGAAAATTATGAAAATAAAATCCTCCCTTAAGAAAATTTCGTACACTTAAGCGACATCTAGAGTTGGTTTAAAAAGTTATCGGCGTCACAGCTGTTTATTAGCTGTGTTTGTGCGGCAAGCTATCTGTGTTGGCTTATGTCATCTCCACACCGATAAAATTTCATAGTTGGATAGTTAAAGAAATTCATAGTTGAAATAAAAAAGATTTATAATAACTACATTAATCGAAAACAACTATAGATTATGTTAAAAACAACGACAACTCTAAAAATAAATATTTGAAATTTCTAAAATACTTGGAAGTTTGAGTCAAAAATATTATTAAATTCAACTTGAACGATACTTGAACAATCAACAATTATATCTGTTTTTATTTTAATAAATGTGTGCGCATTTTAATTGCAATAAAAATTTCGGGAAATCTTCTGTCGTTTATGGTCTTACTGAAAACTTTACGTATTATCAGTAATTATGGTACGCCGCTTACAACAATTACCAAAATAACGGATCATGAGTCATTATGGTACGCTGCTAACAACAAATATCAAACATTTCCAACATGTTATGTTAAAAAAACCATCACCCAGGCTCAATTTTGGAAAAACCGTTAAATTTAAGCTCTTTTATATTTCACAGTTTTTGTTAACTAAGTTCATTTATTTCCATTTGGTATTATCTATTATTATTTTTGTATTATCTTCAACAAAATTTGTCCATCAAAAATAAAATTTACAAGAACAATTCCAATCCGTTGATATAAATCAGGGTTATACAGATTTTTAAAATGACAACATGGATTACATTTTTTTAGTGTCCTTAATTTTAACCATTATTGAATTCTCATTAATTCAGCTATAGAATTGTCGCTAGTAACTCAATATATAGTTGAATTTAGAATTTTTAAAAACTTAGTTATAGTCAACTAAATCAATTCAACTAAGGATTAGTTAGGGGTTTTTCACCTACAAGATAGTTGAAATATTCGTCAAAATCAACTAAGGAATTTTTTGGGTGCATACATGTTTGAAATAAGCCAATGTTTAGCGTTAACTCTTAACGTTAGTTACGTTAAATTTGTATGGGAATGACATAAGCAAACACTAATACATTGCCGCACAAACACAGCTATTATAAATTTCTGTTTGTGAAGCTATTTTTTTAAATCCAGTTATTTTTTCCGAATGTCAATTTTTTTGGCTTTTGTAATGTGGCGAGATAAGATCTCAAATGCAAATATAATGTAAATAAGGGATGAATAAATACAAAAACTTATTATGTAGTGAGGGATTTCGTATTTAAGCACTGTAAGTTGTTTTTCACGTGGAAAAATTTCACTCGAAATTAAAAGTCTTCATAAGTTCATTTAAATTCTAAAAATTAACAATTTTTTTATTTTATTAGAAAGACACAATCACAATAAACACAAAATGTCACCTTTTCATAAGAAAAATAATAGTCTTGTGTATTAAATTTGCGTGAAATCAAAGTCTATACGATTTTCACGTGAAAATTATTATAGTGAAAAAATCGTTTTTTTTTTACTTACGGTGCTTAAATGTTAAAAAATTGGGATGTCAATAAAGACCGTGTGACACTAGCTCGATTTTGTATTGATAAATTTTTTGAGAACGGTACAAATCTATAGTCATAAAAAAATTACATAAGAGCAAAAAGTACAACCATACTTACATATAAGAGAAATCAATCACTAATTTTCAAAAAATTCAAAAAAAATTTCAACTCTAAAATGACATTTAGTGATTGATTGTCTAGAATGTTATACATTTTTCTCCGTTTCTAGTCCTTTTTATGTGTTTGTAACGATTTTTAACAAATGTTTGCGATTTTTCTTGGGAACAAAGTGTGCATCACTATTTATTTGTTTAGAAATTGTATTTTTTACTCTCTCTAATATTTACTGTTTCATTTCATTAATTCAGTATCAGTCAGGGATGATAAAGTTAGTACTATAGTACTTTTTGTGGTACTATTGGAACCTCAAAAGTACTATGGTACTCCTCTGACTCACTTAGTACTATTTACACATTTTTCGATTATTAAATTTTTTGTGCCTTTTTAATTTTCAGATATTTTAATTATTGTGTTTTCAAATATCGGAGTTTAAATAAAAAATACTTATGTTGAAAATATTTAAAATATTAGATGTTACTATTGAAAGCTCAAGTTAAACACATAAAAAATGTTCTTTCGCTTTTTTTTATTAAAATACGTATGTATACAAAACAAATTATTAAAAATTAGGATAATTATGAGATCTAGAAATTTTTGTATTTTTTTAAACGAGCAAAATGTTTTCCCCCACCAGAGCTCCTAAAGAATTCACTCATTCGATTTTCATTTTTGAGTGGTTAAATACCTAAAACCTATTTCGAAGAATCGAATGAATTCTTAATGCACCTAATGGAATCATTAAATTCATTTGATTCGATTGTCAATCAATCTGTTTAATCGAAAATATTCTTATGACATTACAAGGTGGAATAGACCTGTAAATAACTTAAAAATAATATTCGCTTTAAAAGAAGTCAAGTACGATAATCAGGGACTTTAAATTCTGAACCCTACACTCACAGAAATAAACCTGTAAAAATAGCAGAAAAAGCTACTAAAAATTAAGCAAAAAAGGCCTTACAAAAGAAACTGCTAAGATTAGTAGATTTTTTATATTTAACTTTTAGTTCATTGAAAATAACAAATTATACTGTAAAATCTGCAAAAAATATTAATATTAGTAGAGTAAAAATATCAAAAATAAACTGTTATACCTACAAAATTTTTTGTTACTTTTAAGTTAAATTTATTTCAACGAAAATAGCAGACTATCCCGCTAAAATTAACGGAAATGGTTGCTAAAAATAGTAAACCGCTGATTTCAGAAGACTAGATTTTTATTCGTATTAAAAAAAATAGAAAAAAAGCTTTCTACATTTAAAATTTTTGGTGATTTTTAGTCTACTAAGTATTATTTATTGCTAATTTTAGCAGGTTAAATTGTTATTTTCTGTTAACTAAAATTTATTCAAATATAACCAAAATTTATTCAAATTTTGTATATGTATTTAACAGTTTGGTTTTTCCTGTACTTATCTTACTTACTAATATTTTATAAAAGTAATCTGATAGAATTTTTTTATGCAACGTAATTTTTAACTAATTTTTAATAGTTTTTACTAAAATTTTTACGTTTTTCTATTGCTGTATGAGTTAGATAGTATAAAAGAACTCTTTATTTTTATGAGTTTTTATTTGTTAATTTATAATTAGGTTGTTCACAAGGGGTGTGCTATTTGTTGTATCGTCCTAACAAAAAACAGAGTTGTTAAAGTTTTTATTTGAGTTTAACAACGATTTTCTATTGGGTTTTCTATCTGTTAGCACACTCAAATATAGAAAACTAAACATACGTAAAAATTTTGTATTGTGCTATTCTCAAATGTTGTATTTTATCAATTTAATTTTTAACAACTCTGTTTTTTGTTAGGATGATACAACGATACAACAAATAGCACACCCCTTGTGAACAACCTTAATGATAAAAAAATGAAATGAAAAAAATTTTTGGTACTATAGAGGTGAAAAAAGTACTATTTTTAAAGTTCGTTAGTACTATTTTAGAAATCCCATTTATCATCCCTGGTATCAGTCAATACAAAATTAAGCAAGTGTCATACGAGCTTAACCAGTGTTGCCATTTCAGTGCTTTTCGGGTATTTTTTGGTGCCTTTTTCATTCCCGTACCCGGTGATTTATTACAAATATCCGTTTAAAAAAAGCGGGTATTTACAGTGCTTTTTCAGATTTCTGGCAGTGCTTTTAGTGCTTTTTGTACAGGTTATATTTTTGGTATTTGTTCTCGTTTTTTTCATTTTTTCTAAAATTTTCTGTCAAAGTTGAAAAAATAATATGAACTAAACAAAAAATACATTTTTTTTACAATGTTTGTAGTACAATTTTAAATAGCAACTTCGTATATTTAAACTTCAAAATTTTAAAATATTAGTTTGGTGCTTTTTTACCCCTTTTTTGGTTATTTTTTGAATCTTTTTTACACGATTTTACAAAGCTAAAATGTGTTTTTAAATTCTTGACTTAAATTTTTCAAAAAATTAATATCGTGCTTTTTTACCCCATTTTTGCTAAATTTTTACCCTTTTTACCCGTTTTAACAATGGACACGGTGCTTTTCTACCTTCAAGAGTTGGCAACACTGAGCTTAACCTAGTGTCTTCAAATGCAATGAAATGTGCAAAGAAATTTGAAAATAACACACAGAACAACAACAACGAAAATAATTTTGTTGTTGCTTTGTGTGTTATTTTCAAATTTCTTTGCACATTTCATTGCATTTGAAGACACCGGGTAAGAGAAGCTATTACACGCAGAAAAAAACAGGTGTATCTTTTAAAAAGCCTGCTATGTAAAATTTGCATAGTAATGAACTAATACAAACATACAAGCCCCAAATTCCTGGTAATTAATTGATATGCATTTTTGCTAAATTACGAATGCTTTTTTTTGTTAATTTGGCTAAGTACGTGCTTTGTTAAATTTACATTGGTGAAATTTATTTAAAAACGTACTATGTAAAATTTGCATTGATCAAATTTTGAAAATAAAATAAGCAATAAGTATATTTTTCTAATAAGACAGGTAAATGTCAAAAAGCGCTTAGAGTTTCCTTTGACATATGCAAATCAATATGGTGGATGTACATCTCTAATATAAAAGAATAATGATGCTGGATTTTCTCAAGTTTTTATCTTTTAATATTATTAATGCAAACAAATATAAAAAATATTAATGCAAATAAAAACAAAAATAATATATTTTTATTGTAATTTTCATGTCGAAATTGCTTACTTGTTGAAAAAATACAAGCCTAAAAGTATTAAGTAATTACTTTTCAGCATTGGGTACCCTAAAAAAAAGTCGGAAATGAGTACTCGGTACTCAACACTTTTACGGACATAGTAATCTTTTATTTACTCAATTTTTTTTTTGCAAAATGTGTCTTATAATTCGCATTTGTTTTTTAGACAAATAGTTTATATATATACATCATTATTATACCTACTGTTATTGAACGGAGATGACGAATAGAGCAATGAAAGGTTGGTAAACAAAAAACACAATTACAGTTCGGGAGCAGATGAATTGAGGACAAAGAAAAATATTAAAATATAAATAAAATTTAAATAAAAATACAGAATTTGCAATTTTTCTTTTATTTATTTAAAAAATAAACCATGTTTTTTTTACTAAAAGAAAAAAGTTTATTTTCCTTCGCGTTAACAAAGGCTTCGATTTAATTACATATATATCTCTTTGAAAATTTACCTAAGCGTCTTGACGAATTTGTCGTTAATTTTATGTAGTTGTATATCTACCACGGAACTTTGTAAACTTTTACTCTAATTTTTGTAAATGTTACACCTTTTTTTTCTGCGTGTAGAACAAACTGCACTAAACCCTATTTGCTATCAGTTCGATATATGAGTTCATTATTGGTTCAATTTTTCGAATTATTTGAAATTGGTATTTTTACTAAATATGTATACAAGTTAGCTTCTTGTCAATTATTTTATTAATTCAAAAATCTTCAAAGAAATTGTTATAAATAAAAAGTCTCGTGCGTCAGCAGTTCAAATTGTTATTTTGACTAATATGTACAAAATTGCTTGATGTTCTAGTGTTGCTAAGGAGACTCTTAACCTTGTTTTGCAACAATTTTGTTTTCGCTATTTTTAGTTATTGTTGTTTTTAGAAAGAAAACAATTGATTAAGAATAAAAAAAAAAACAAACATAGATAACACGTGTTGTTGTTTGTGGTCGAAAAAAACGCAATAACAGAATTGGAAAAAACATGCATATCATCAACATAGTGTAAAACAAGTAAAAAGGTTAAAGTCGGGCATGCCGACTATACAATACCCTACACCAGTCTTGTGTATTGTTTGGATCCGAAATTCGAATGGGTTAAAATGGGGCTTATGTCAAAATTTTCTATAATGTGAGTCAGCGCACCAAATTTCATTAAAATATCTTAATATTTGCGACCTGCAGTTTGTAACCAAGCCAATTTTGGGGGGACCCTTATATGGGCACTAGTTCTAAACATGGACCGATGTTCACCAAAATCAATAGGCTTCGTCCTTGGGCCAACATAGGTCTATGTACCAAATTTCATCAAAATAGCTTAATATTTGCGACCTGCAGCGTATAAACAATATAATTTTGGGGGACCCTTATATGGGCACTAGTTCTAAACATGGACCGATGTTCACCAAAATCAATAGGCTTCGTCCTTGCGCCAACATAGGTCTATGTACCAAATTTCATCAAAATATAATATTTGCGACCTGCAGCGTATAAACAGTATAATTTTGGTAGGACCCTTATATGGGCACTAGGTCCAAACATAGACCGATGTTCACCAAAATCAGTAGGCTGCGTTATTGGGCCAATATAGGTCTGTGTAACAAATTTCATTAAAATATCTTAATATTTGCGACCTGCAGCGTATAAACAGTATAATTTTGATAGGACCCTTATATGGGCACTAGGTCTAAACATGGACCGATGTTCACCAAAATCAATAGGCTGCATTATTGGGCCAATATAGGTCTGTGTACCAAATTTCATCAAAATATCTTAATATTTACGACCTGCAGCATATAAACAGTATAATTTTGGTAGGACCATTATATGGGCACTAGATCTAAACATGGACCGATGTTCACCAAAATCAATAGGCTGCGTTATTGGGCCAATATAGGTCTGCGTACCAAATTTCGTCAAAATATCTTAATATTTACGACCTGCAGCGTATAAACAGTATAATTTTGGTAGGACCCTTATATGGGCACTAGGTCTAAACATGGACCGATGTTCACCAAAATCAATAGGCTGCAATATTGGGCCAATATAGGTCTGTGTACCAAATTTCATCAAAATATCTTAATATTTACGACCTGCAGCATATAAACAGTATAATTTTGGTAGGACCCTTATATGGGCACTAGGTCTAAACATGGACCGATGTTCAAAAAAATCAAACTTGTTCGTCCTTGGGCCAACATAGGTCTGCGTACCAAATTTCATCTAAATATCTTAATAGTTGCGACCTGTAGAGTGCGCACAAGATTGCATGGACAGACAGACAGACGGACGGACGGACATACGGACATCGTTAAATCGAAATAAAAAAAAATTCTGAACCGATCGGTATACTATAAGGTGGGTCTACGACCAATATTTTTTGGTGTTACAAACATCAGCACAAACTTATAATACCCTGACCACATAGTGGTGTAGGGTATAAAAACAATCTCTATATAAAGGGTGAACACACCAAAACTGTGACACTTAGAAACTAATACCAGAAAAAAACTAGATGGCTTTGAAATAAAATTTTTTATTCGAATACTTTGAAGTTTAGAGGTAATAAAAATATTAGTTATTATTTGTTCCATATGCAACTGCTCGGACTTTTCGTCGCACACGCGCCATCATGTTTTACACGAGTGCATCATCGACTTTTCACGACGCCTACAACCACTTGGTTTTGAATTCTGCAATATCTTTTACCAGTTCACCTGTCGTCTTCAATGTTCCCTTCACTATTGACTAGGGTTTGGGATTTCCCGGACTTTTTTATTTCCCGGGAAACGGGAATGAAAAAATTTGATTCCCGGGATTCCCGGGAATCCCGGGAAATATTTTTGCACAAAATTGTTAATGAAAACCACCTATATAAGTAATTTTTGTTAAAAAAAAAACACTATTTCAGTACAAATTCTGTCTGTGTAGTGAGAATTCAAAGTAAAAATATCAGGAATGTTGAACATTTGATTTCACATAAATTACTCTAAGCACTGCCAAATGAATTGCATGATTCCAGCAGAAAGCAGCCACTACTGGACTATCGGAAACAAACCGTTTCATCACACTTGGCCAATTAGATATGGTGGCCACAATGTTATTTTCCAAAGACAAATAAAACTCTTCTAGTCTTATTTCTACAATTCTTCTTATTTCATCAGCATTACATCTTCCTGATATATAAAACAACCCCAGGTTATAAAATGAATTATTTCCGTTTATACATATGTTCAAATATCTCTTTTGTGATATTCTTGTCCATTCATCTAAGAATATAGTAAATCTCCTATTGTTAGAAATATTGCTCGATATTTCTTTTATCTGATATCTTTTACATATTGTAGTAATTTAATATAATGTTCTTTACATCGGTTTCATTTTTTTTGCAATGCCAGGTTTTTATTATAAAAACTTTCTCGAATAAACGAAGATCTAGTTATGGTGCGGATTGACTGCGGCTAATTTGGATACCATTTCAGGAAATGTTTGCCCTACCATAAAACCTTTAATGCCTATTCAGCTTACACTTTTTTCTTCGGGTACTTTGCTAATTTTAGCTGAAACGTTATTCTTGTTGTTGTTTTCTTCAAGAGAAGTTGCATGACCATCAATTTTTTTTTTTTTTTGTGAACCAAATTTAGATGTCGGATAACCAAATTTAGATACCACCGTTAACCATTAGTCTTTTCTTTTCATATTTATTAATGAAAACGTTACTTATAAAATTATTGACCCTTAATATAAAGGAGTATTTTAAATTTAAAGTCGACTTTATTTTTTTTTGTTCATTTTGTGTATGAAAACCTTACAAAAATATTTATATTTTCAAATATTTTGATTGGTTAAAAATAAATTGACCAATCATAATGCTCCAAAAATAAACCAAGTCAAGGTATACTGCCACCCAATATTTTAACTAAAGTCGACTTTACCTAAATTATACATTTGAAAAATTTAGATAGTAAGGGCGATTATTTGTAAGAAACAAAGCTATTTTTTCATATTTCTTTTAAACATTTTACCAAGTTTTTAGGTTTTACTACTTAAATTTTGAATAAGTTATGCGAAAAATCTTTATTAGTTGAAATGCTCCTAATTACTTGGCAAAGATTTTATTTCTGTGTCAAATAAATGTATTCCCTTTTAAAAGATTTGAACAATGACATTTTTGTTTTGGTATTTAAAATGTTTTTTATGACTAAAATTAAAAAATCCTATTCGAAACAAAAACAAATTAAAAAATTTAATATTTTTAAAATTTCCCGTTTTCCCGGGAAAAATATATTATTTTCCCGGGAATTCCCGGCAAACTTTTCCCGGGATTTCCCGGGAATTCCCGCCCGGGAATTCCCGAACCCCAAACCCTACTATTGACCAATATTCCTCAATAGGGCGGAGCTCTGGGCTATTGGGTGGATTGCAGTCATGAGGTACAAAATCGATTTTATTTGCATTGTACCACTGCAGTGTGTCCTTGGCATAGTGACAGCTTGCCAGGTCCGGCCAGAACAGTGGTTTAGTGACGCGATTCTTAATAAATGGCAGAAGACGCTTTTTGAGGCATTCATCCCGATAAATTTCAGCGTTCATTGTTCCAGATGTGATTCATTGTTCCAGAAGGGCTGCTTTTACGACCAAAGGAGCAAATGGCTTGCCAAACCATGTACTTTTTTTTGGAAACTTGGACTTCATTTACAATTTACACCTTTCAGGAGCATCTTTACGACTTGCAGCAGTATAAAAATCTTGGCCAACAATATATTTGAAATTTTGAAAGCAGTAGGTTTCGTCGTCCACGACAATGCATTCATATTTTGTGATTTGGGATTCGTACAACTTGCGGCTGCGGGATTTCGCCGTAACATTCAGCTTTGCGTCTCGATCTGGTGCTGTTTGAGCTTTAAAACTTCTCAGTGAAGCTTGCCGCTTTACCTTTTGTACCAAAGGCTGCGATTTACGTACAGATTTTGCAACAGAACGTGACGAAATCTTCGGATCTTGCGAAAATGCCCAGAGGATCTTCCGAGCACTGTTAGTATCACAACAAGAACTAGTCTTTTTAGCAGCACATGCAAAATAATGTTACATAAAATTGTATTTCTAAACATGAAAACAAGGATATTGTTATAAAAAAGAAAATAGCAAAAAAAAATTTAAAGAAAAAAATTTTTTTTTAAATTAAAAAAAAATAATTGACATTAGTTAATTGAACATTATTACAATAATCAAAAAATATGTAAAAAATTCGAAAAAAATATAATAAATAATAAAAGTTAAATAAATAAAGAAAATAAATGATTTTTTACAAAAAAATAAAACAATAAATAAAAAAAGTTTACAATTAGAATAATTTAAAAATTGTGTTAACTAAAATGTATTAAAATATCACGTTTAAAATGCTTGCATTGCTGGTTATTTCAATATTGTGAGGTAAGTGGTTCCAAAGATGGATACTGTTAATAAAGAAGTGTGTTTTTGACATTTGATTACGGTAAAAAATTGTTTTAATCTTTTTCCCCCTGTTTGACCGGAAAAAGTTCAGCCGTTGGTATAGGTAGTCTGGTTCCTTTGTGTATATAATTTTTTGCAAGAAAATAAGAGAACGGCATTTAAGGAGGTTATCAAACAAAATGTTGTATATTTGCTTTGAGTACCGAGAAGTTCTGGCAAAGCGCTTAAGCCAAAAGACATATCTGGCATCACTATTAAAAGTAACATTCAGTTTTTTCTTGCATAAAGAATCACTGTTAGAAAAAAGTTCACAGCCATACATTAGTGCTGGCAGCACATACGCTTTTGCCAATAGCATGCGAATTTTTAACGGAGTATAATGTTGAGTCATCCATAAATTTTAGACTTGGGCATTCTAGTTCATTTTGTTGTAAAGAACTAGTTCGCTCTTTTAGTTCAATTGCTCTTTGACAATTTCGATCAATCGGTAAGGCGTGGTTTACATTATCTGATTTTGCATCTGATTTTACCTCTGACAAATCAAATTAAAAATCCTACAAAATGACGCGATTGTCAAAAAAATCTTGTATATTTCTTTACACCATCAAATGCAATCAGATGAAAGCAGCTGTTACCATCGGATTCTCATAATTTTATTAAATATTTCAAAAGCAATCTGACTGTCAAAATTTCAATCTGATTTTCTGTACGTATCAGATAAAATGTGTTTACACTATAGGACTTTGTCCATCTGATTGATTTTTCTGAAAGATCCTATGACTTATGGTATAATGTAAACCCCGCTTAAAAAAACAATTTTTTCGATCGTTCGTTTGGCAATTTTGAGTAGGTGGCTAATTCATATAGCTCGTCTTCTAGTTAATAAGGATATAAAATATCAGACAAATTAAGAATTTTAAGAAAAAAACAAAAATGTTTAGTGTAGAAAATATTTTTAATTAATTAAAATAAATAAAATTATCCCCGGCCAAAGGTAATAAAATGAACGATTGAACTACAAGAGCGATTAGAAGTGAACTAGATCTTTCAATCAATTGAGTGACTAGTTGAATTGAACTAGTTCGTTCACTAACGACACAAGTCTAATAAATTTCGTAGCATTGCAATTGTTCTCCCGCATACTGTATTAATATGATCTGACCAATCAAGTTGTTTATTAAATACTTGCAGTGTCAACAAGTTCAATTGCAGACTTATTTATTTTGATTGATGGCATTAAACTTAATGTAGGGTTCTGTTTGCAGTTCATTATTGCTTTCGATTTCCTGGCATTTAAGCAAAAACCATTCATAGAAGCCCATACGTTAATTCTTTCCAGATCATGGTTTAATTTGTCTACGCAGTCAATGACCCTAGACGGCTCGCAGCTAATGTAGAGCTGTATGTCATCCGCATACATTTGGAATCCACAGTGTTCAAGTTGAGAAGGCAGATCATTAAAATATATGGCATACAATAGAGGGCCAAGTATCGAGCCTTGCGGCACCCCTCTGGTGACTGAATAAACATTGGATTTTCTAGTGCAATGGTATACTGATTGCGATCTACCTCACAGATACGAAGACATTAGCTTTACAGCTGTCGAGGTGTGAGGCAATGATGTTAGACGTACCAATTTGTTGGTACACATACCATTTTTCAGGGTCTTGTACAATTTACCAACTAAAAATTGTGTTGGTACGCAATAATACCAACTTCTATAACTTATAATTTAAATTTTTTTTTATTAAAAGTATAAAGGAAGAAACGAAAACAGCTGTTTTACTGACATTTTAACAACCACAAAACTTGAAATTCTATTCGCAAGTGTGGCGACAAGCTACAATCTATTTTTTTATACATTTTGTTTAAAAAAAAGCAATATAATTTTATATCATACAATATATTTGTAGTTGTAGCGTACCGACTTAACTATGACTTATATCCCATTTTTTGTCGTTTATGAGAACAGCTGTTCTTTGAATGTAGATTTTTTTCTTTTATGAGGAAATTTTTGTTAAAAGGACGCTCACTACTGTTATTGCACATTATCATGTCATCAACAGATGAAGAAAAAGAAAACGATGATTCTGATGGCCCTTCAACGCCTAAAAAAATTCGTGTCGGTAGTGGTGATATTCTACGTTAAAAACAAAAACACCGACAGCAAAACTATCGCTCTGAATGTGAGCAAGATCCCCTTTGTTCTCCTTGGTATAATATCATATTAACCCGGGTAAAAATCTTAATATGGTGTCATACATAATTATATCTTTTTTGATAAATCCCCATATACAACGACATACAACTTGATCCGAAAAATGGGTCATCTACAAGTGTCTAATTATATGAAATTAGATATAATTTGATACAGTTTGATCCGAGATTTGTCCATATCCAGGACATCAAATTATATCTAATTCGATATAAAAATATCTGATTTTATAAAATTTAGTCTGATAGTAGGTATACTTTTTATGCATACCAGCTATTAAATTGACATTGAAATGTCTATGGTTTTAAAAATTTTCAAGACCCAAATTTTAAAACATAAAATAAAAATTTATTTGAATACTTTTGTCTTCTAAATCGTACGCATCATTTTTAATATGATTTTACATGCAAAAACATCATGTGAAAATTATTTGGCTATGGAATAATTAACTATGAATTTGCAGATAACTAAATTTGATGTTGAACTATATATTAATTTGTATTGGATTATATAGAAAGTTATATAAAATTAAAATATATTTTTAGTACAACGACACATACAGTGTTATAAAACTTAGTATCAAAATATATATAATCCTATCGATCTCTAGATATAATTTGATTAGTTTTATAAGGCTTATGTAGTTATATATGGAGTCAGATTTGGGGATATGTAATAATATCAATTACCATACAAAAAATTCGTTGAAAAAATAATATCAGATGTAGTTGTATATAATGATATGTGTCTTAATGTTACTCCATTCATTGTCAGATATAGCCCAATCACATTATATATGGCAAAATATAACTATTTTTACTCGGGAACCATATGTTGTGAGTATACCAATTTTTTGTTTCAAATACCAGCTTTTAGCGACATCTATACCAGGTTTTTTTAGCCACTATCTAACATCACTGGTGTGAGGTCATGCTCACATCCGCTACCACACGGAAAAAATAAAAAGTGTATAATTATCGAAGTACTTAGGTAAAATACAACTCCAAAAGTATATTTTGTAAGTTAGTAAAAAAATACATGTAGATTTATCAAATTTTGGTTTTTGTCAACTTGCCTTAGTTTTCGATCTATTTCATTTTCACGTACTTCAAAATATGTTAAGTTACCTAAGTTTTTTCTTTAATAAATTGTCTTCAAAAATATTTTATTTCAATTAAAGAATTGTGTAACTTAGTAGAAAACTTTTGAAGTTGTATTTTGCCGAAGTACTACGGCATTTATCCACTTTTTACTTTTTGCTTGCAGGCTTTCTAGCAATTCTCAGACCTTCTCTGTGCCGATTTAAAACCCTGGAAACTGTCGAGTGGTGCACTTTTACATTTTACGCAATTTTACGCGCCCTGAGAACCGGATTTTTTATATTATTATTTATTACTTAATAGATATTAAAATTTTTTAAATTTGAGCTAAAATTGTACACTTTAATATTAATAATTATCTATTTGTGGCTTACCCAGCAAAATATTGGTAATGACACCTCATTACTATCTGCATTACCAAAAATAATATATCATTACCTTCTGCATTATTTTATAATATAAAATAATGACTTCCTAATAACGGCCTATTGTATTCATTGTTTCTAAATATAAAGTAATGACTTACTCGTAATAGTTTAAATAAGTACTTTTTACACAGTTAAATTTTATACATTTTTATTTATTATATGTAAATATGTTTTATGTTTAAATTTTTATGACGAGTCCTAAAATTACACACTAGAGAAAATTTAAATTTTTCT
Organism: Leucophora obtusa; assembly: GCA_949987735.1. Taxonomy (NCBI): domain Eukaryota; kingdom Metazoa; phylum Arthropoda; class Insecta; order Diptera; family Anthomyiidae; genus Leucophora; species Leucophora obtusa. Next base: position 56,785,225 of record OX465296.1, read on the forward strand.
GAATGTATTTCCTTAAGCTAATAGTATTTGCTTAACACCTTATTTTAGTGAATCAAGTAAGCAATCGGATAACCACTTATAATTCAACTTTTTGTAAGTATGTGTGTAACCACTTATTATTTAAAATCTCATAACTACTTATTTCTCATTTTTTCGTAAGCGAGCGGGTAAGCGTGACTACTTATAAAAACGACCACGCCAAACAAAAATAATGAGTTTAGACGCCAAAAAATAAGTTGTGCGGAGCTATGAATTTCTATTATATAACCACTTATTTGGTAATGAAAGATTTTGCTGGGTAACGTTAATGCTGTGAGCCAGATTGGCACTGTACTAGTTTATTGATTATAATTCATTTATAAATTTTTAATTTTTTCATTTTGGTTTAATTTTACATAGATATAAGAGATATATATTTCAAAATTCTATAAATATTCAAACAAATAAAAGTTTAAGAAACAAATTCATTTATAATTAGATTTCCATATTTTAAACAAATTTCTACACGCAGAAAAAAAACAGTTGTATCTTTTAAAAAGCCTGCTATGTAAAATTTGCATAGTATTGAACTAATACAAAAATACAAGCCCCAAATTCCTGGTAATTAATTGATATGCATTTTTGTTAAATTACGAATGCTTTTTTTGTTAAGTTGGCTAAGTACGTGCTTTGTTAAATTTACATTGGTGAAATTTATTAAAAGACGTACTAAATAAAATTTGCATTGATCAAATTTTGAAAGTAAAATAAGCGATAAGTATATTTTTCTAATAAGACAGGTAAATGCCAAAAAGCGCTTAGAATTTCCGTTGATATATGCAAATCAATATGGTGAATGTACATCTCTAATATAAAAGAATAATGATGCTGGATTTTCTCAAGTTTTTATCTTATAATATTATTAATGCAAACAAAAATAAAACATATTAATGCCAATAAAAACAAAAATAATATAGTTTTAGTGTAATTTTCATGTCAAAATTGCTTACTTGTTGAAAAATACAAGCCTAAAAGTATTGAGTAATTAGTTTTCAGCATTGGGTACCCTAAAAAAAATGTCGGAAATGAGTACATACTCGGTACTCAATACTTTTACAGACAGTAATTTTTTATTTAGTCAATTTTTTTTTGCAAAATGTGTCTTATAATTCTCATTTGCTTTTTAGACAAATAGTTTTTATATCGTCACCTAAAATGCAAAAGGGCGTAACAACAAAAAAATTTAAGCCGATTTTCTGATTGATTATGATGCACTAGGCTAAATTACATTTCCCTACAAAATTTTGAACTTATATTTCTAAATAAGTCTATAGTCGTGTTTTAAACAAGAGAAGAAAATATAGAATATCTTTAATTCTACAACGTTTTTTTTTTTGTTCTAGTGTAAAAAAAAAAAAATGTTGTTACGCCCTTTTGCATTTTAGGTGACGATATATATATACATACACATCATTATACCTACAGTTATTGAACGGAAATGACGAATAGAGCAATAAAGAGTGGGTAAACACAATTACAGTTCGGCAGCAGAGGAATTGTGGACAACGAAAACTATTAAAATATATATAAAATTAATTAATTAAAATTAAAATAAACAAACTAAAATAAAAATACAGAATTTGCAATTTTTCTTTTATTTATTTAAAAAATAAACCATGTTTCTTTTTACTAAAAGAAAAAAGTTTATTTTCCTTTGCGTGTTGTTATATTAAACAAAGGCTTCGATTTAATTACATATATGTATGTATATCTCTATGAAAATTTACCTAAGCGTCTTGATAAATTTGTCGTTAATTTTATGTAGTTGTATATCTACCACGGAACTTTGTAAACTTTTACTCTAATTTTTGTAAATGTTACACCTTTTTTTTCTGCGTGTAGATATTTATATAAGGAGTTAAAATTTATGCCATTTAGTATAGTTAGAACTTCATAAATATTTAATTCTTTTTTACCAAAATATTTTAGTCTATACTTGTTATAAATTGGACAAACGCCGATGAAATGGAATTTGTTTTCTGTAGCATCTAAATTGCTTATTCTCTATATATAAAAGAATAACTGACTGACTGACTCAACATCGCCCAGCCCAAACCGCTGAAGCTAGGAAGTTGAAATTTGTTATGTAGGTTCCTCTTTCGGGGTAGACGTCCACTAAGACGGGATTTTTGGAAATTCCTACCGGAACGGGCAAAAAGGGGGAAAGTGTCCCCATTGACGGCCTGCCAAAACCCCTTTGGCTAGAAAGCTGAAATTTAAGATATGTGTTCCTTGGAGTAGGGGCTAACTTTTCTGGAAAGTACTTTCTAGAATTTTGGACAGGGACGTTGTAAAAATGGGGGTTAAAAAGGGGAAAAAGGCCCCCCTTGACGGCCTGCCCAAACCGCTGGAGGTAAGAAGTTGAAATTTGGTATAAAGGTTCCTCCACTATCGTAGACATCCACCAAGATGGGAGTTTTGGAAATTTTTACAGGGACGGGCAAAACGGGGAAAAAGTCTCCCCCTTGACGGCCTGCTCAAACTGCTGGAGCTATGAAGTTGAAATTTGGTATGTAGGTTCCTCGACCGGTGTAGACGTCCGTTGAGACGGCATTTTTGGAAATTCTTATCGGGAGGGGCAAAAAGGGGACAAAAAAAGTACCTTTTTCCAAAAAAGTACCTTTTCCCAAAAAAAGTACCCTTTCCCAAAAAAAGTACCTTTTTCCAAAAAAAAGTACCTTTTTCCAAAAAAAGTACCTTTTTCCAAAAAAGTACCTTTTTCCAAAAAAAGTACCTTTTTCCAAAAAAATTCCTTTTCCCAAAAAAAGTACCTTTTTCCAAAAAAAAGTACCTTTTTCCAAAAAAAGTACCTTTTTCCAAAAAAAGTACCTTTTTCCAAAAAATGTACCCTTTTCGAAAAAAAAGTACCTTTTTCCAAAAAAAGTACCTCTTTCCAAAAAAAGTACCTTTTTCCAAAAAAGTACCTTTTTCCAAAAAAAGTACCTTTTTCCAAAAAAAGTACCTTTTTCCAAAAAAAGTACCTTTTTTCAAAAAAAGTACCTTTTTTCAAAAAAAGTACCTTTTTTCAAAAGAAGTACCTTTTTTCAAAAAAAGTACCTTTTTCCAAAAAAAAAGTACCTTTTCCCGAAAAAAGTACCTTTTTCCAAAAAAAGTACCTTTTTCCAATAAAAGTACCTTTTTCCAAAAAAAGTTCCTTTTTCCAAAAAAAGTACCTTTTTCCAAAAAAAGTACCTTTTTTAAAAAAAGTACATTTTTCCAAAAAATGTACCTTTTTCTAAAAAAATGTACCTTTTCCAAAAAAAAAAGTACCTTTTCCCAAAAAACATACATTTTTCCAAAAAAATAACTTATCCAAAAAAAGTACCTTTTCCAAAAAAAAGTACCTTTTCCCAAAAAAAGTACCTTTTTCTAAAAAAATGTTCCTTTTCCCAAAAACATACATTTTTTCAAAAAAATACCTTTTTCAAAAAAAGTACCTTTTCCAAAAAAAAGTACCTTTTCCCAAAAAAAAGTACCTTTTTCTAAAAAAATTTTCCTTTTCCAAAAGAAGTACCTTTTCCAAAAAAAGTACCTTTTTCCAAAAAACATACATTTTTCCAAAAAAAACAACTTTTTAAAAAAAAATACCTTTTGCAAAAAAAGTACAAATAAAGTACTTTGTAAAAACAAAGTATCTTTTTCCAAAAAATTTCATTTTTCCAAGAAGTACCATTTAAAATAATATATAATTTCAAAAAAACTACTTTTTTTTCTCGCCCCACGGATATCTCCACTAAAACAAGGTTTCTTGATATTCGGCATAGACGTGCGCTAAGACGGGATTTTTGGAAATTCCTACCGGAACGGGAAAAAAGGGGAAAAGTCTCCCCATAAACAGTCTCACAAATTGGAAAAGTGCCTGCCCAAACCACTGGAGGTAAGAAGTTGAAATTTGGTATAAAGGTTCCTCCACTGTAGTAGACATCGACTAAGTTTGTATTTTTGGAATTCCCTACAGGATATCCCAAAAGGAAACTCGGTATGTGAGTTCCTCCTTCTATGTAGGCGTCCGCTTAGACGGAATTTTTGAAATTCCTATCGGGAGGGGAAATAAGGTAAAAGTCTCCTCCTGACGGCTTGCCCAGTCCCTTTTGGCCAACCTAAAATTTTAAATATGTATTCCTTGGAGTAGGACTAACTCACCGGCAACGTAATTTTTCTATTTTGGAACAGCAACATAGTAAAAATGGTGGTTGAAAGGGAAAAATGTCCCCACTAACGGCCTGCCCAAACCGCTTAGGCAATGCAGTGGAAATTTGGTATGAATGTTCCTCATCCATCGCAGATAGCCGCGAAGATGGAATTTTTGTAAATTCCTAAAGGGAGGGGCAAAAAAAAAAAAAAAGCCTCACCTTGGGGGCCGGTAAAAACCCCTTCGGCTACAAACCTGAAGCTTAAAATGTGGGTCCCTGGAGTGAGGGCTAACTTATTAGAAAGATACTTTTTTGAATTTTGGACAGGGTCATTATAAAATGGGGGCTCAAAAAGGGAAAGTTGCCCCTTAACGACCTGTCCAAACTGCTGGAACTAGGAAGCTGAAATTCGGTACTTAAGTTCCTCTCAGCCTACTCAAACTGCTGGAACTAGGAAGCTGGAATTCCCTATCGATGGATTTTCGGAAATTCCTACCGAGAGGGGCACAAATAGTAAAAGTTGGCTAGAAACCTGAAATGTAAAACATATGTTACTTGGAGTATGTGCTCACTTACCGAGAAGGTGCTTTTTGGACAGGGACATTGCAAAAATGGGGATTAATGAAGCGAAAAGTGCCGCTTAAAGGCCTGCCCAAACCGCTGGAGGTAGGAAGTTGAAATTTGGTATTAAAGTTCCTCCTCTATTGTAGACATCCGCTAAGATGAGATTTTTGGAAATTTCTACAGGTAGGGTCAAAAACAGGAAAAGTCTCCCCCTTAACGGCCTGGCCAAACTGCTGGAACAAGGGATCTTAAATTGGGTTCCTTCTCCAACGTTGACGTCCCCTAAGATGGTATTTTTGGAAATTCATACCGGGAGGGGTAAAAAGTGAAAAAACTTCCCCCTTGATGGCCTGGCCAAACTGCTGGATATAGAGACCTAAAATTATGTATGTAGTAGGTTCCTCCTCCAACGCAGACGTCCTCTAAGACGGAATTTTTGGAAATTCCTACCGGGAGGGGTAAAAACGGAATAATTTTCCACCTTGATGGCCTAACCGAACCCTTCGGCTAGAAACCTGTAATATATAATACGTTTTCCTTGGAGAATGGGCTAACTTATCGACAAGGCATTTCTAGGACTTTGGACAGGAACGTGGTAAACATGGTGGTTCAAAAGGGGAAAATTGCCCCCCCCCCCCCTTAACGTCTGCGTCTTTAGCTAGAAACCTAAAACTTAAAGAACAAGTGTATGTGAAACACTAAAATTAAGAAACTAAATAGGAAACGAGTGGGATTGAAACACTACACAAGTGGAATGAAATGGATATAAACGTTGAACGAGTGGAATTGAAATTATAGACAATGCAAATGGATTGGAAGAGGGATTACCTGTTCAAACACTATCAACGGAATATGAAACTTATGTAGCATTGAAACATACTCCCCAAAAAGTTAAACAAATTTTCTGAAAGAGAAAAAACCTTAGAAAAGGAATGGAACTTATATATTCCGATATTTAAACTTCATGTAACGAAGCACCGGTGGAAGAAACCGACGCAGTAAATTTTCCAACTGAATTTGTGAATTTACTTGAATTGCCAGGTCTACCTTTACATAAACTGGAATTAAAAAAAAAACTTTAAGACACGCTAACAACGTAGCTTTGCCCGCTATTTTTAATATTATAAAATGCTTTCCAACCCTGCTTTACGTTATTTATTTTCATTCAAAACACAAATGAACAAAACTACTTACGGGTCTATCTACCTAAGTTCTCACTTTACCAAATTATCTTAACATACACACGTATATTGCAATTTATTATGGATTCATTACTAACAATCCACTTTCATGAGAAAAAGTGATCAAATATTTATTTATTTTAAACCCATTGTTGTGCAGAATTATTTATTTGTGGTGGCTGGGTGAAGGCTTTAAATAAAAAACGAATTTAATAAAAATTGTGGGGGGCCCAGCCCCCCGGGGGGAGGGCGCAGCCCCCCCCCCTTAACCTTTAAGGCACGCTAACAACGTAGCGGGCTGCGCCCGCTAGTTGTGCATATACCAACTGAGTTACTTCTAAAACATCTGACATTAATATTTAATAATCCACCTCTAGCTCTAACTAATAAACCAGTCATGCGAGATTGAAATTTTGTCAATAATGGCGCAGTATTGTAATTTAATTGGGAGTATAGATCAGAAGTCGGCAACACCTATGCCCATGGGCGCTCTCTCACACCTACATAAGCTCACACATAGAACAAAAAATAATCAGTCGCATACAAGATTTCAATGAAGTAGGTTGTCACATCGCTTGTTTGCCAGATTTTTTACACTCATAATGTTTATTGATAATGTTTGATACATTTTTTTGGTAATTAATTTTTAAGTTTTTTTGTTTTTATTTTTTTTATGTTGTTGTTTTTTGATATTTGTTTTCGTAGTTGTTGTTTGCTTTTAAATTTTTGTTTTATATTCCCATCATAAACATTTAAAATTTTCGAATTATTATACAAACGTTCTTTGTCAGTGCATTAAGAGTGAGAGGCTGCAACTCACTCATACAAGCACAAAATAAGGTTGTATATGTTTGCCGATCCCTGGTATAGATCATGAGACTGAGAGCATCTTGCAGCAGCTACATTGTCCTCTTGTTCTTTAATTTTTAATAAATCTAATATTGGTTTCCAATGTGAGCATAACAGATCAGAATTATCAGGAGAAAATTGAAGGGTTCGACAGAGTGTGGCCAGATCTTTTGCCCAATAAATATTTTGTTGTATAACTTTCCTTGCTAGAATGTTTGGGAGTCTGTGTTGTTTCATATTTAGAACTTTATTAATATAACATAAATGCAGTTTGAGTGTTGAAATATATAGTGAGTTTAGGGCAGTTTCCAAGCAAACCATGTATCCGGTAAGTACAGCATCTTTTTAACTCTTTCACTACCCTTGTACACTACAGTGTACACATCTTTAAAAGAATATATAAAATTTAATAGTGCAAAAAAAACTTTATACTTTTTGCAAGCAAGTTTATTAGGATCTTGGATTTCAAATAAAAATCACTATATACAGCTGTTGACAACTAATTAGAAACGCCTTTTATTTTTAAAATAATGCTTAAGTTTTTATATAAAACAAAATTAATATTCATTTATTTCATAATATTTTAATTAAATAAATTCAATTGTTTACAAATATACAAAAAGAACTTGAAAAATTATTCAGTCTTAAAAATATTTTATAAATATTTTATATTGTTTGAAATATAACAGCGACACCTAATTAGAAACGATTTTCTATTATTGGAAATAAATAACTAATATTAATTTATTTTTCTTACTTTTTATCAATATTTTGTTGCAAATACCTTTTGCTTCATCACAGCCTCACATCGGTTGCGCATTGACGTTATTAGACGCCGACATTGCTCTACTGGTATCGCCTCCCATGCTTTCTTAACATCCTTAAAAAGAGTCGCCATATTTGTAATATTTTTCAGACTAGTGGCTGTTTTTACGTCCCCCCATAGATATTCTATGGGGTTCAAGTCCGGACTGGATGATTGCAATTCCAAAACGTTGATGAAATTATCGTCAAAGAATTTTTTTTTGTCAGCCTCGCCGTGTGCTTCGGATCATTATCCTGCTGAAATTGCCATATAATAGGCAAATTCTCCTCAGACCACGGGAGCATGACAGTATTTGGTATATCAACGTATATCTCCTTATTTAAGATTCCATAAATTTTATAAATTGGGCCAACACCATTTCAGGAGAAACATCCCCATACCATAATTTACCCTCCACCATGCTTCACTACCCGTGAAACGAAGCGATGATTAAATTCTTGGTTAATGGGTCATCTAACGTATCTCCGACCATCTGGACCAAGGCGATTAATCTTTGTTTCATCGCTCCAAATCACATATTTCCATTGATTTGCTGTCAAATTTCAATGGAACTTCGCGAAATCCACAAGACGTTTTCTTTGAATCCTACTCAGAAGTGGTTTCTTTCGTGCTGCTCTTCCATGTAGCTCGGCTTCCACCAAACGACGGGCAATAGTCCTCTTTGATATCGTGACATTTAAATTTTCTTGAATATCATGTTGGATGTCAGTAGATGACTTTCTTGGGCCGGATTTGGAGATTCGCATTATCATTCGATCGGTATGTGCTGATGGGTTTCTGGGTCTCTTCTTTCGCGGAACATTGGATATGGTCTCATATTTGTTGATATGCTGTAAAGCATAAAAAACCATTTTTTTGTAACACTCTAGCTGCTCTGCTATTTCTCTATAAGACTTTCCAAATTTCTAAAGTTCAAAAATTGGGCTCCGTTGTTCAAGAGTGCAGCTTTTGCCTTTTCCCATGATAAATCTTAAAAATTATAATTTCTTATTTGCTATAAAACATTAAATTGGAAACAAATAACCGTAAAATAAAATTTTTTTATTAAAATTTTATCTCTCACCATGTGTTCTACATGATATAAATACATTAGATAGGGAAAGGTTGAGACAAAGAACAAAGAATAGTTTGCTAACCTTTCCTTATCTACAAAATGGAAACACCATCCCACGCTGCAATTAGAGATTAAATATTTTTTAAGTTAAATATGTTAGTATATAAGTAGGAATAAATTTGTAAATAAAGTTAGTTCAATAAAAAGCTCAATACGTGTAAAACGTCTTCCCTTCGTTTTAATCAGTCTGCATAAAGAAGGATTTTCACATTTTTTTTGAAATAGTAACACCACCGGGCAGCTCATTTGCTAAATCATTAATGTACAATGAAAACAGGATTGGACTTAATATACAACTCTGCTTTAGGCCAATTTCGACAGTGAATGGATCAGAAAAAATAGTGCCATCCCATATTTGGCTTTCATTATTTTCGTAAGCTGATTGCAAAATTCGAACTATTTTTAATGATAGTCCAAGACAAGAGAGCTTATAAAACAAACACTTTCTCGGGATCGTATCGAAAGCACATGAAAAATCCACAAAAAAAGCATACGTATTTTTACCATTCATTTTGTTTAAATTCACAATATTTACTAGGTTGAAAATATTGTCTACAGTTGAGTAATGCTTTTTGAACCCAGCTTGATATTCATTTAATATGTTTTTGTTTTCTATCCATTCAGTTATTCGATTTAATAAAATAGAGTTGAAAATTGTGTAAATAGTATCAATTAGCGATAACCCTCTATAATTTGTTGCCAGCTTTAATGCAATTGAATAAGACCAAAACTCCGATAAAATTGGATGAAATAATATCAATTCAAATATACTTTTTATTCGTTTATACAATTTGATTAATCGATTTTCCGGATAAAATTTTATATAATTTAGTATGATGCCAAATAAAAAAAAGATATGCTATCGAATAAATTTTTTTTCACGGGTAAATATTTTTATTAATTTTTTGTGTTATTTTTTAAATTTTATTAAAATTTAAATAACTCCAAATATATCATAGGATAAATTTTGATATCAAATTATCCAATTCGATCTGCCAAAATTAGCTTATCCATTTGTATCTAATTGGATGTAAATTAATCCCATGGGATATTTTGGGATCTATCAGGATCTCAATTTTATATTATTGGATATTATTGGATCTCCCAATGTTGAGATCTATTTGGATCTAATTTAATCCTGTAATATGTTTGAAGGATATTATTGGATATTAATGGATACCCCAATTTTGAGATGAACTTGGATAAGATTAAATGTCGATCTATATCATATGAGATATGGCTACATATGCTAGATATAATGTTTTTTTGATCGGGATGTTTATATATTGGAAGTACGTATATTTATTTGTTTCGTTTGTGAACTGTAAATCATTTGGTTGTTATATGAAAAATTTTCTATTTATTCATACTGTTTAAGAAAAAAAATATGGGAATTATTGAACAGGTAATTATGTAACAAATATTTACTGTAATATTTAAAAGTCAATTAAGATATTAATTGATTCAGTTAAGTATTTGTTTAAAAAATTTTATTTTTAACATATATTTAATTAGATATTCAAGGTTAATAATTTTTTCTGTGACTGTAACGCGAGCTCCGGCTTAATTTTTGAACAACTAAGGTCTAATTATGCCAACTGTGCGTTGTTGCGGATTGGTTTTACTCCATATGCGGCAATTTTGTTTATTAACAAGTTCGTTAAGCCAAAAATGATCCTCATCGCTGACCACAATTTTGCATCTATAAGTTGCGCGAATTGATGAAAGATTTTCAAAGTAAATCTAAATAATTTCGTAGCGTTGTTCAAGCGTCAATCTATTTATGATGATTTGCCAGAGTGTACTGAAGGGCAATTCTGTAACTTTTTAACGACAAAATTCGGTCGTTAAATTGACAAGTTTTCATAGTAAACTGACAACTTAACTACCGCATTTTGTCGTTAAAAAGTTAGAGAATCCCACTACTGATCATAAATGTCAAAAAGTGAGAGCAGTATGACAGCTCGTTTGACAGTTAACCACTTCTAAGTTCTATCGGGCTTAAAAACATCCTATAGTTACATATTGTAAAATATATGTATATTCATACAAAACTACATATGTGAGCAATTCCTAAAAACTTTTAATATTTGGGGTAAAAAAAGTGATTTTCATTTTGAGGGCACATTAAACCTGACATTTCAGCTGTTCAAATTCGTTCGCGTGAATGACTTTATGCAGGGTTCGTTAAAGCTATGGCGGTTTAAAGTGGAAAATACAAAAAAAAGAACAAAAATCCCAAAAATGCATATCATCTTCTATTTGAAAAATTATTTTATATATGCACTATCCCAGTTAATGCCTATAAAACTTCGTTCAAACATATAACAAAACTGCTAAAGTTCAGAAGGTATAGGAACTTAAAATTTGTTCTACCTTTCACATGAACTTTTGTTAATATAAAAACACAAAGTACACCAAATTTTTAAAATAAAAAAAAATCATTAAATCAAATTACTAATTTTAAATGCTCTGAATTTATTCATGTTAATATCATAACTGGTTTACCCATAATAATTATTTTAATATCGGGTACTATTATTTTGAAAATGATGTTGTTTTTGATAACTAAATTTCTGTAAGCCTACAATATCACTAATTCTTAAAAATTTATATGTGCCACCGGTTTTTGAAGAAAGCATCATTAATGCATTTATCTGGTATACATATTGTCTTATTTCTAATGGCGCTTTGGGTGTGCCTCGTATTTTTATTGTAAGTTAAAATCACCGCGTTTATAGCCATCCATTTAATGCACTTAGCTTAAATAAAAATATCTCCAGTTACAACTTCAATGCAAAAAAAAAACGAAGATCTTGCAATTTTTGAAAAACTCTATAAAATTTTTGCAACTCAATATTATAACGTGTAGAATCAATTTGACTGTCTGAAACGGAAAGTTATTTTAATCATGCAATCAGGGATGAAAAAGACGTTTTTGTTTATGTTTGGAGGTAATTATATTATATTTACAAACTACCATATATGTATTTGGAGTATGCTTCCAATTATATTGTTTTTATAGTTACTATACATATATTTCCCGGTAATAATTATATTTGTGGGATACAATTAACATATATTTGGAAAAACGTCGAATTTCCATTCTTGATACATATAAAGTTGTATGTAGGCATTATAACTTTTGTAGTTGGTAATAATCGTTTAGTTTAGCTAGACTGCATCTAGTCAGAAAATTTAGTGATATTTTTCCATTATTTATTAATTTTATTGTGAAAGATGTGAAAAATAAAATAAATTAGTATAAATTAAACATAAAATTGTGTTAAAAAGAAAAAACATTATTTAATTGTGTATATTATAGTATTAACTTATTTTAAGAGTTTTTAATTAATATTTGTTAATAAAAATAATTAAAAAATAAATGAAGAGATTGTAGTTATTGTTTTTCAATGAAAGATTTCTATTAGATTTAAACTTCAATGTAATTTATAATATATTTAGTTATTAAATAATCGCCAAACAGTGATGTATTAATTTTACTTTTTATGTTTTTCCATTAAAATATAGAGAAATTTGGAGAGAAGAATAAATACGCCTATTGTTTGGCATATATTAATAATTGCTTTATAACTAAATATATTATTTATTTATAGTATTTGCATGGAAACATAATTTGTTTATGACACATGACGATAGTGTCATTTCATTTCATCCAAACATTATATATTTACATGTAAACATAATATATTTGCTTGCAAACATAATATATTTGCATGCAAATATATATTGTGTCTAGTAAAAACACGGCGAATATGTTTAACAATTTCTCCAAATATATATATATTACCAGCAAAAATATGTTTGGGACAGGCCGTTTTTTTTCAGCGTGATGCACTGACCCATTTTGAAGACTTTCAGATTTGCTGTTTTAGTTTTTGTCATGCTCCTACTATATCTCTGTTTCGGGCACATTATCAAGATATACCTCAAATTTATTTTATTACATGAAGTGTCGCAAATTTCCTGGTCAAGAAACTGCAAAAATTTTAAAAAAGTACTGTCACAGCTTTTAATCCATATAACATTAATCTATATAGTATAAAATTTAAACTTAAAATATTTATTTTCTGCAAGTATTGGGAGTAATTTTCACATACATTGTTCAAAACCGCAAACAGAATTCTCTCACGAACAAAATAATCTTAAAAAAGGGAAAGCCATTTTTTTACATTTTCCAACTCTGGGCGTTTGTAATTACTGAGCGAAGGTAGGTACTTGCAACCACTAATTTTTCAGGTTTTTAGATTGAAAAGCTATGCTGCCATATAAAACTTTTGAAAAATCGGATTTTAACAAATAGGCCGCTATAGATGAATACATTTTTTGCTGAAATATTCTTCTTTTAATTGCTTTTTTACTAAGCCATAATATTTATTAAGGTCAATTTTGCTTTCAGTGATTTAATTGGCTAAAATCATAAAAAATCGTAAAGATCCATATAAAACGCGAACAGTGGTTTTAATATCAAGTTTTGTGCATCAAATGTTAACGCTAAATATAAATACGGGTCATGTGCCTACATTATACCATAAAAAAATTTATATTGAATGCATTTGAACATTTTTCTTTATAAAAAATTAAATGGAAAACTGCTTAATTTCAAAGGCATTTCGCGGAAAATCTGTAACTTAGATCGAATAATAAAGTACGCCATTGTAATCAGCATGTCCGAAATATATAGACTTGATGGTCAGAACCCTATTGATTTTCAAAAGTTAAGATTTTGTCATCCTGTGATATTGTACCTGGACCTTTTAGTACACCCATGGGCTCAGTATGATTTTTAGATTCAATAAAACGGTCTACGTCCGTCCATATGTCTGTCCATATATTCTTATGCGCACGCTACAGTTTCCAAAAATTAAGAAATTTTGATGAAATTCGGTACACAAGGACATATGCTGTTGGTTTTGATTAAAATCCTTCCAGGTTTAGAAGGTACAGGTTGCAAATATGGAGATATTTCCGTGAAATTCACATGAGCCCAATGTTAAAGCCGGTAGAATAGGTACATGTTTAGAATAAGTGCCCATGTGAACGTCTCCTAAAAATTGGCTAATATGCTTGTTCGCATTATATATAAATTTGGTGTACTTACATGAGCCCGAGGACAAAGCAAAGTCAAAATATGGTTGCGTTAATTTTGTCTATGTAAAATATGCGAATTTCAGCGGAGTCTCAGTTCTTACTAGGGATAATTTCCTTGTTAGAGAACGTTTCTTTTTAATAATTGATTTATTTTAATTAAAGTTCCAAAAAAAGAAATAAATTAAAACAAAATTTCTTCTCAAATTTTAATAGCCACGGAAGTATGTATATTTTCAGATACATACCATTGAAGCAACAACAACAAAAATATGAATATTTGTATATTAGGGTGACAGCAATTTGTATGAATTCGTTGACAAAATGTCTCAATTGAAAATTTGGTCCAAATTGGTAAACGTTAACCTTCGGCGCACTCCAATCGAAAATTCAGATTTTTCGCAGAAATAAAAAAAGACTAATAAAATTAAAGTCGAGCATGCCGGCTGTACAATACCCTAAATCCAGTACACTCAACATTTTAGCAACACATGTCTGCTGATCTGTAGTACAACAAAATTAGTAACAAAAATTAGTAGTCGCTACTAAATATTAGCAAAATTGTTGTAAACTGCAATTCAAAATCGACTTGCTAAAATCAGTTAAAAAACTTACTAAATATCAATAATTTTAGTACAATGAAATTAGTATAAATAATACAGTACAACAAAATAAGAAAAATTTGATACATCGGGATTACGACACATCATTTCTAATAGACTTTGGGACGCAGATCACGATTATGGCCCTAGAATTTTAAAGAAATATATATAGCTAAAAGAAATATTTGCAAAACGTTTCTGTACTAAAATTAAATTTTTAATAAACTTTTTGCAAAAAAATATAAAATTGAAAGTAATAACGCTTTTTGCAACATTTTAAAATGATGAAATATGCCCTTTAATTTGATATATTACACGTTTTGACAGCTGCGATAATATTCCCTATATATGAATTTATAGTTGAAATTTCTCCTTTTTCACGATTTCGTTAATAAATAATCTGCGATGAAAGGAATACTACACTCATAAAAAAGCCCGTACAAATAGTTCAAAATTCTGCTAAAATAACAGGAAATAGTACCTGTATTTGCGCCAGCAAAATTTTCAATGAAGTTGAGAATTATGGTCAGCTAAATTTAGGTAAGCTAAATTTTACACACTGCTAAATACACAGACAATTCTAGTTACTTAGTTAAGAAATTTGAGCTAAATTCAACAGAAACATTACATGATTTAACTCTAAATTTTTGCTAAAATGTCGCTTACAGTCTTGGTTTTTGGGCTCTACAGATCTGTCCCGAGACAGGCCCATATTTATTTTATATAGATGGCTTAGAAAGATTGATAAGTTCATCCATTTTGTCCATTTTGCTCTATTTCGCTTAGTTTCCGAGATATAAGGCATTTTGTGATTGTACAATTAAAAATTGTGAAATTATAGCGCCATCTCTATGTGATATTGATAGCAGAGACACAAAAATATAAACTTCGGGAAATAATTGGGGTTTAAATTAGCTGAAAAATTTGTAAAATTAAGAAACATAAATTACTATAAATTAGGATGCAAACTTAGTTCAACACGGATGAAAGTAATTGTTATGCTAAATGTAATTTACAAAAATATTAGTTCAATCCTAAATTTTAAGACAAAATAACTTTTTTTTATAAGTGTAATATTTGAATTTGTACCTTTAGTAAACATCTCATGTTACTTAATTTATCAAAAAAAAATTCGCATTTTCTGTTTTAATTTTAAGTTAATATTGACTAAACCTGAAAAAGACTGACTTTTTTAATATCTAAGAATTAAGGAGTCTGCGACAAATCTTAAAATATAAAACCCAGATAAAACCATTCAGAAATATAAAACATATATTTCCTAATCAATTTTAACAAATTTTTAGATAATTGAAGTGCAAATTTCGAAAAAATAACGATTTTAAAATATGCATGTTCAAAAATGTACTACTCCGTTCCGAAATGAGGTTAACATTTCTATGTTTTTGCTGGGATACTATTTTTTTTTGGATACTTGTTAGGACATATCAGTGATTCTGAATTTAAAGATAGCTTTCCAATTTTTTAAAATTTATTTTTAATTTGATGTAAAAGTTGAAAATTAGATTTAAAATAATTCTTTGATTTTGTGTGGAAAAACAGCATTCAGATAAATTAGAAAACGTATTTTTGACATTACAACAGTGTTGCCCCCAGTAAAACAAAAAATTACACAGCTCTAGGTCAAAAATTATCCAAAACTGTATGAAATTACACAAAAAGTTTATAAATTTTTTTTCCAAAAAATATGTATATGTGGCCATTTAGACCAACTCTTCTGCGCGTTGTGGGGCAGAATCAAATATTTTGGAAATAATGTAGGGATTTCTTATCTGCTGGTTGGATTATTATGGAATTTCTGATGGTCGAAGTAAAAGAAAGTAATTTCGACTTAAGTTTTTTCGGCCGAGCCCACAGTGCCACTGTGACCAGACGCCCTCGAGCAATGTGAAAGCCTGCCAATTTATGATTCATGAACCGGTGTTAAAAACGTAACATTATTGCAAAGGCCTACAATAAAGGGCTTACACATGTGGGTTTTCTCTCAAAGTATAAAAGTTGTTTGCTTTTGAAAATTTTGTTGTTTGTATTTCTTCAATAAACTGCTCCAGTTTTCTGCAAAGCCGAATAAAATTTTATGAAAAATAGTGGTTATGTTGGCAATAAAATGTTCTATTAACTAAAGTAAAATTAAATGCAATATATTTTTCAAGCTAAAAATAGTGAATTATAGGGTGTCATATATAGTTAAAAGAAACCTTTCTAGGTTAACTATTTCTAAATTGCTGAATTATTTTCAAAATATTTTGATTCTTACCCACTGTGATGAGTAGGGCAAGGAATTTCATGCACTTAAAAATGGAAAATATGCGCCTAAAATATGCGGTAAAAAAAGAAAAATATGCATTAAAAATATAAGAAATATGCACTAAAACCTATTATTTTGGCAAAAATAATGCACTCTAAAACTTAAAAATGTATTTAAGTCAGTTCCCAGCAAAATATTGGTAATGACACCTCATTACTATCTGCATTACCAAAAATGATATATCATTACCTTTTGCATTATTTTATAATATAAAATAATGACTTCCTAATAAAGGCCTATTGTATTCATTGTTTCTAAATATAAAATAATGACTTACTCGTCATAGTTTAAATAAGTACTTTTTACACAGTTGAATTTTATACAGTTTTATTTATTATATGTAAATATGTTTTATGTTTAAATTTTTATGACGAGTCCTAAAATTACACACTAGAGAAAACTTAAATTTTTCTGAATGTATTTCTTTAAGCTAATAGTATTTGCTTAACTCCTTATTTTTAAGAATGAAGTAAGCAATCGGATAACCACTTATAATTCAACTTTTTGTAAGCATGTGTGTAACCACTTATTATTCAAAATGTCGTAACTACTTATTTCTCATTTTTTCGTAAGCGAGCAGGTAAGCGTGACTACTTATAAAAACGACCACGCCAAACAAAAATAATGAGTTTAGACGCCAAAAAATAAGTTGTGTGGAGCTATGAATTTCTATTATATAACCACTTATTTGGTAATGAAAGATTTTGCTGGGTTATTTTGCAAACAGACACAGAACTCGAAGATTTCCCATAGGTCAATAAGGGTTTAAGAATGTTTATTTTGATTGAATCAAAACATGAAAACGTATCAGTTTTTTATATTTTTTTACAAAATAAAAAATGCTCCTAAAAATGAAAAATATGCACAAATATGCATTAAAAAGGCACTAAATATGCATTTAAAGTCAAAATATACAAAAACATGCATTTATGACAAAATATGCAAAAATATGCAACTACAAATCGATGCCATTTTGTTCTAAATTTGATGATTCGGATAAATATTTAGTCCATATTAGTTTTGGACTATCGAGAAAAAACATGCATTTGCATGAAATTCCTTGCCCTAGTGATGAGTTAACAACATTTTTCTCTGATCATGGATAATAAAACAAAAAACTTTCGTTCTGGGCTAAAAGCCCTAAGCCCTCACTTTGTCGCAGCATTTTCAAATAGTCTTGCCACCCAAGAGAAAAGTACTTTTTTTACATGCAGTTTGAAAAATATGTACGAAAAACATGAACAATATACGGGGTTAAAAATACAAATTAAATATAGAAAAATGTGTTTGATTTCTTCTTCATTGGGTTTAGTTTTGAACAAATTTACGAAATAATTTTGCGGAAAATAGAAATTTGTGGTAAATGTTTCATAAACTCATTTCATCGGAATATCGACTAATTTTCATTTCAGTATTAAGAAGTTCTGGAAATGAGTTTACAGAAATTTCTGTAAAAAGTAAAATTACACGAAAACTACACAAAAATGTCATTATTCAAAAATTATCTAACGAATGTGTAAACAGTCCCGTTTTTGAATAATTATTCAAAAAGTGGCAACACTGCATTACAAACATGTCTGGAATCTGTAATGCTTAACAAAGATGGTAATACGTATGGGTATAGAAAGTCTTCGCCGAGATGGCCTTTTACTCGTTTCTATTAAATGCATTTATATTAATTACTTTTATTACAATACAATATTATTTTTTCTACCACAATAGTGGCATATGAACTGTTATTTTAACTTCCCGATCAAAAAAACATTATATCTAGCATATGTAGTCAATCCAGTAATATCCAATCAGATCCCCCAAATATATTACAGGATTAAATTACATCCAAATAGATCTCAAAATTGGAAGATCCAATAATATCGAATAATATCAAATTGAGATCCTGATAGATCCCAAAATATCCCATGGGATTAATTTACATCCAATTAGATGCAAACGGATAAGGTAATTTTGGCAGATCGAATTGAATAATTTGAGATAAAAATTTATCCTATAATATATTTGGAATTATTTAAATTTTAAAAAAATTTAAAAATTAACACAAAAAATTAAAAAAAAACATTTATTATTTAAAAAAAATTTATTTCATTAAAAAAAAATGCCGTCGAAAGGATTTGAACTCAGGTTGCTGGCGTTGTAGTCGGCCACTTAACTCACTCAGCCAAACACTGCTATACAATATGACTGACTATATGAGACAACATTGTTCGTGTTACTGAGTTATATATAATTATATAAATTTATGTATATAGATGAATTAGAAAAAATAAATTAATAACATTCTTTCAAAAAAACCAAAATTAAAAATCTTAAATTTTTCCACTGACGAAATTTTTTGGTGAATAAGATAAAAAAAATGTTTGTTGAAGGGTCAAGGCACCTATTTAATGGATCAAAAGTTTAAATATCAACAGTCTGTATTTGCGAAATTAATAATGGGATAAGAACAATATACATGTTGTTGAAAACAGAGTTTCGAACGACTGCTAATAGCAGTCGTAATTTAGTTAAATTTTCATATTTTGTAAGCAACGTGCTTAAAAAAAAGCACTCGCTTTCATTTTATATTATGAACTTGCTTATTTCAGTCTAACTGTGTAAATAAATTTCAAAACACACACAGTCATCATTTACATTTTTTAAGTTTTCAAACTAAGCGCAGCGTAACTGTGTGAGTTCAGCAACAAAACAAGTTGTGTTTCTTCTGCTTGCTGCGTTTTGAGTTACTGGTTAATGTGTTTTTACTTGACTGAGTAACGAAAAAAAAACTGCATAGTAGACTTCGAATAGCAGACTGGATAGTAGACTGGGGTCAGCAAACTATGTAGTTGGAACTTAAAGAGTTTTGTATATGCAAACAAAAGAAAAAAGAAACACTAGCAGCTTTAAAAAGAAAATACAATTAAACTTATCATATTTCCTATTTTATTTATTATTTTGTTAATTATATAATTTATATATTAATTAATTTCACACTTTATCGTAAATATGTATGTACGTATAATACTTTATTCTGATCAATTGTGGAAAATAGTACATATGATTTGATTTTTTTAAATTGTCATTAATATGACACTAACTTACAACAATTGATTTTTTGGACAAATTACTACACCCAAAAAATACATGGTAGTTGATCATTATTTTTTCAATTGTGTCATATGTTGGCTGAACAGAAAAATTTGTTATTTTAACAAAATTTATTCCTGTTTTTCAGCTTAAAATAAAATCTGTTAATTTTAAATCATTTTTTGTTAAATTTAAAAAATCTAAATTTAAGTAAACTTTATTTTTTTATTACTATTCTTTTGTTTTTGTTAATTAATTCATATATTAATTAATTTAACACTTTATCGTAAATATATACATTTCTGCATTGATTCAATTGGTACATATAATTTGCAGATTTTTTTTAATTAATCCACTCTGATATATGTATGTAGGTACCCGAGTAAAAGAAATTATATATAATCATATGTGGCATATATTACAATATACAATTAGACATGTGGTTATGTATATCCATATATAATTATATATGACGTTTTTTCCGAAAATTTTTCCTTATATTATGCTATATATAATTTCATCTAATTAGATATCGGCCTTCATAATATTAGATATGGCATATATAATTATATATTACATAACATGGTTGATCTTATTGCATATATAGTTATATATAGAAATATATCTTAATATATATGGTGGCATTTTAGCAATATATAATTATATATGGTATCATTTAAACAATATATAATTATATATGGTGACAGCTAAACTAGATATTATCATATATGGTGCCATTTAAACAATATATGGTCATATATGGTACCTCATAAACAAAATCTTTAATTCAGTTCCAGATATGATAATATATGGTACTATATATAGTGCGATATATATTTATATATGGTGTTATTTAAGCTATATATTATCATATATGGTGCCATTCAAACCATATATTATCATATATGGTGCCATTCAAACCATATATTATCATATTTGGTGCCATTTCAACAATATATGCTCATATATGGTACCTGATGAACGACATTTCTAATACAGATGCAGATATGATAATATATGCTACCATATATTGTACCATATACTTTGATATATCGTATCATTTAAACAACCCGAGGAAAAATAGTTACATATAGTCATATATATGATTAAGTTATATCTGTATAAATATATAGTTTCATCCGAAGAATGGCCCGATATATTTTTATCAATTGTTTATCAATTTTTATCTAAATGTAACAGTTTAGATCTGACCTGATTAAATTATGTGTTAATCAGATGAAATTGTATCAGATTTTTGACCTGATACAATTCTATCGGTTTGATCGTAATTGGTTCAATTTTACATAAATAAAATATAATTGTATCCGACATTTACCTTATACAATTGTATCAAAGTTTTAAACTGATATCAGGTCAAAATTGGGATATAACTATATAATTTTGTATACAAATATATCTATTTGGACCTAAACTGATACCATGTAATATAAACCAATAAAATTGTATCAGGTCAAAAATCTGATACAATTTATCTGATTAACACATAATTTAATCAGGTCAGATCTAAACTGATGCAATTAGATAACAACTGATACAAATAAGAACTGATACAATTTTATCGGGCCATTTTTCGGATCAAATGGTATATGGATGAATCTAAGTTATATATTACCATATAAAGCTCCATATTGGTGCCATTTAAACAATATATTGTCATATATGGTGCCATCATATATGGTAACTCATCAGCAACTACAATATTAACTGTATTTCAGAAGCTATTAAATGTATTTCAGAAATTTTAAATGTATTTTAGAAATTATGGAATGTATTTCAGAAATTTATTAATTGTATTTCAGAAATAATCAAATCTGGTTTATCATAGTTAATAGAGAAAAATTTCTAAATTACATTTCATAATTTCTGAAATACAATTGATAATTTCTGAAATACAGTTTGATAATTTCTGAAATACAGTTGTGAATTTCGGAAATACAATTAATAATTTCTGAAATACAATTGATAAAACTGAAATTCAATTGATTATTTCTGAAATACAATTGATAAATTTTAAAAACAATTGATACAATTGGAAATGGTGTAGAGCGTTAAAAATATGTAAATAAAATTATTTTTTAAAAAAAATTCCATTTAATAAAAAAAATATAATTTTATAAAAACATTTACAGAAAATAAAATTATAATTTTATAAAAAGAAATTCTTTTGAATGGGGGAAATGTTTTTAGTTGATCTGTTATTTTTAAGTAAATGAATGTTATTTTAGTTTGACTCAAGATCATAAATTAATATCACTTTCTGTTTAAATTATTTTCAAATCACAGAAAGATGATACAATTTTTACAAGTAAATTACAAAGAATAAAAATTATTGAAAAAATGTCGATAAGACCAGCAAGGAGAATGCGCATTTTTATAAAAAAATGCATAGCCGTGAAAGGTATCGAACTCGAGATCTTCTGATTTTAAACCTTATTTTAACAAAATATTTTAATTTTTATAAAATCAGTGATCTTCCACTGTATTATTTTTTGAACTATTGTCAATATCTGTCTGGGATCTTATTTAATCCCAAATAAATGGAGATCTTACGTAGTACCCAAATATAATGCGGGATCTAATTTTAGCTGTCATTTTTCTGGATAGTTCTAGATGTCAATCTCCAAATATATTGCTGTTTCTAATTCGATCTGCAATTTATGGGATAAATTAAGATCCTACCAAATCCCCAAATATATCACTGGATTTAATTCGATCTGCAATTTATCGGAAAAGTTAAGATCTTACGCAATCCCGTGGTATATTACTGGATCTAATTTTATCTTTAATTTTTTGGATAAATTTAGATCTTACTTAATCCCCAAATATATTGCTGGATCTAATTCGATCTTCCATTTTTCGGATCAAATTAGATCTAAGTTTATCCACAAATATATTGCTAGATCTAATTAGATCTGCCAAAATTGAGATCAAATTAGATCTATATTTATCCCTAAATATATTGCTGGATCTAATTCAATCTGCCACTTTTTCGGATCAAATTAGATCTCAGTTTATCCACAAATATATTGCTGGATCTAATTCGATGTGCCATTTTTTGGATCAAATTAGATCTAAGGTTATCCCCAAATATATAGCTACATCTAATTCGATCTGCCACTTTTTCGGATCAAATTAGATATACGTTTATCCACAAATATATTGCGGGATCTAATTTGATCTGCCAAAATTGAGATCAAATTAGATCTAAGTTTATCCCCAAATATATAGCTGGATCTAATTGGATCCGCCATTTTTCGGATCAAATTAGATCTAAAAATATCCGCAAATATATAGCTGGATCCGCCAATTTTCGGATCAAAATAGATCTAGGTTTATCCCCAAAGATATCACTGGACCTCCCAATTTTGAGATATAACTTGATCTTAGTTTATCCCCATATATACAATGGGATCTAATACGATATGATTGGATACACCCAATTTTGAGATCTAATTGGATCAGCTAGATATTACAGCAGATCTTAAACAATATCAAATTGGATATAATTAGATATTGCGCGAGATCAATTTTTTTTACTCGGGTATATGTAAAAAATATGTCGTTTAGGTAACACTACCTTACAACAATTAATTTTTTGGAGAAATTACTACACCTAAAAAAATACATAGTTGTTGATCACTATTCAGTTATGTCATATGTACTACATATTTTTTTTTCAAGGTCGGTTACCGTTATCGTTATAACACCTTTATCGATAAAATACCGTTTTAAATTGAATACCGTTATCAATACCTCTAAAAAAAATTGGAAATACCGTTATCGTTATTTTTATAGGTAGTTCCCGGTATTTATTAATTTATGTAAAAAATGCCAGTTTTTGAAATTTTTTATTTTATAATCTTGAGTTTTTTATAAAAAAATTTATAGATAACAATTTTACTTATTAAAAGTACCAGCATTGAATTCATAGCTCATAATCTGTATTTTTAACAACTAAAATTAAAAATATGCTATATTGAATGAGGAGTATGTATTGTTGATCTTTTATTTGGTAAAGCACCGTAAGTTGTTTGAGTTTCACGTGAAAAAACTGTTATACTCCATATAAAAAAAATGATTTTTCACGACAATTAGTTTACGTGAAAATTGTGTAGAGTTTGTTTTCACGCAAATTTAATGTACAAGATTATTATTTATCTTGGGAAAATGTGACATTTTATGTTTATTTTGATTGTGTCTTTGTTATAAAATTAAAAAATTGTTCATTTGTTTAAATTAAATTGCAATTTGAGGCATTTAAATTTCGAGTGAAATTTTTCCACGTGAAAAACAACTTACGGTGCTTAAATGAATGTTTTTTTTTTTTAGTTTGACTCTAGATCATAAATTAATAGCACTTTCTGTTTAAATTATTTTTCAAATTAAAGAAAGATGATACAATTTACAGTAAATTACAAAGAATAAATTTTTTTAATGCCGGTACGTTACCGAAACAGTCTTAAATGCCATTACCTTTACCGTTGCCGAAACAAACAAAATTTGATACCGTTACACTTAACGTTATTCGATTCGGTAAGCAAACTTGCTTTTTTGTTTGTCATCATGCTAACTCATGCATTTTCCCGATAAAATTTTATGGAATTTAATACCAGAGATGGGCCAAAATAAATTTTCATTTGCATTGCGACAAGAAATGATCATACGTGGGCTTTTTTAATTTGCATTGTATTTTAATTTGCATTCTCCATTTATTACAATTATTAGAAATACAAAATTTTGAATTAATAAATAAATTGGCAACATAATTAATTTTTTTAAATGGTTGTTGAATTTGTGGCAATTGCAATAAATTCAATTTTGATTCTGAGTTTAAAATATAATTTGTAACTTATTATATTAAGGGTTTTTTTATAAACTCGTAAATTCATTGTAAACCTTGTATAAATAAAAACCATAATTTTTATGTATGGAGTTTGACATTAAACTCATAAACATACCAGTTTTAAAATGTTTACGAGTAGAATACGAGTTTATATGAAAACCCCTATTTTGTTTGATTTTGGCAATTTTTTAAATCTATTTTCACAATTGTTTTTTTTTGTTTATATTTACATCAGCTGTTTTACCAAAGTTTACCCGAAGAAAAAGTCTGGTTAAATTTTGGTAAAAAGAGACACACTAATACACTCTCATTAGCGCTCTCATTTACCCAATTTTCGAGTACGGGAACGCTTTTGGGTAAATTTCGATAACATTGGGAACGTACGGGAACGCACTTATTGTCATATGCTTTATGTGTCATCATTCTATAAGTGCCACCCTCCAAAAACGCCGGAAAATTGAATCCAAAATTTTAATTATTTTTTTTGTTAATCTTTACAAAAATCTAAGGTCAAATACAGCTACTCCGAAATTTTAGAAGTACCCATATATTTAATGTGTTTTTTTTTTTTTTTAATTGCCTGTAGGTGATATTTATAGAATATTCGGTGTATATATTGTATAGGTTCTTCAACCAATATATCTATAAGCGTGTTCGTTTACTTACTACAAATTGCTACTTTTACTACAACAGGAAAAATTCAATTCAAAAAATAAACAAAACTTTCCAATTGTAGTAAAATTAGTAAGAATTTCGAGTAAACGAACACACTGGATATCAAATGAAATGTCAACGTAAAATAAAAAATTGTCAAAATCAAACAAAATATAAAAAGTTACAAATTAAGTGGGTTATTTTGTAAAACGCAACGCCTTGCGTTGCATTGATTTGTGTATAAATTGTTATTGTTACAAAAACAATTTGTATGGAAAACAACGCAACGCAAGGCTTTGCGTTTTACAAAATTACACCCTAAATTTTAAACACAAAATCAAAATTGAATTTATTGCAATTGCCAGAAATTCAACAACCATTTAAAAAAAATTAATTATGTTGCCAATCTATTTATTAATTAAAAATTTTGCATTTCTAATACTTAATTGGAATAAATGGGGAATGTAAATTAAAATAAAATGCAAATTAAAAAAGCCCACGTACATATGATCACTTCTTGTCGCAATGCAAATGAAAATTTATTTTGGCCCATCTCTGGTACTAAATTGCATAAAATTTTATCGAGAAAATGCATTAATTCAAATTATATATGTATATACTCTACGGGTTAGTATTATGCCAAAATATTTGAATAGTGATCAACAACTATGTATTTTTTTAGGTGTAGTAATTTCTCCAAAAAATTAAATGTTGTAAGGTAGTGTTATCTAAACGACATATTTTTAACACATGTGACAGCGCATAGAGAAAGGGACCTAAGGGTATAAAAATCAATTTTTTTTTTATGGACAACATCTGAGCATCGAATGAGACCGATCCCATGCTCTCCTGAACAAAACCGGTTTTTACCCTTAGGTCCCTTTCTATTTTGCGCGTCACATATACCTACATACATACATACATCAGAGTGGATTAATTAAAAAAAAACCTGCAAATTATATGTACCAATTGAATCAATGCAGAAATGTATATATTTACGATAAAGTGTTAAATTAATTAATATATGAATTAATTAACAAAAACAAAAGAATAGTAATAAAAAAATAAAGTTTACTGAAATTTAGATTTTTTAAATTTAACAAAAAATGATTTAAAATTAACAGATTTTATTTTAAGCTGAAAAACAGGAATAAATTTTGTTAAAATAACAAATTTTTCTGTTCAGCCAACATATGACACAATTGAAAAAATAATGATCAACTACCATGTATTTTTTGGGTGTAGTAATTTGTCCAAAAAATCAATTGTTGTAAGTTAGTGTCATATTAATGACAATTTAAAAAAATCAAATCATATGTACTATTTTCCACAATTGATCAGAATAAAGTATTATACGTACATACATATTTACGATAAAGTGTGAAATTAATTAATATATAAATTATATAATTAACAAAATAATAAATAAAATAGGAAATATGATAAGTTTAATTGTATTTTCTTTTTAAAGCTGCTAGTGTTTCTTTTTTCTTTTGTTTGCATATACAAAACTCTTTAAGTTCCAACTACATAGTTTGCTGACCCCAGTCTACTATCCAGTCTGCTATTCGAAGTCTACTATGCAGTTTTTTTTTTCGTTACTCAGTCAAGTAAAAACACATTAACCAGTAACTCAAAACGCAGCAAGCAGAAGAAACACAACTTGTTTTGTTGCTGAACTCACACAGTTACGCTGCGCTTAGTTTGAAAACTTAAAAAATGTAAATGATGACTGTGTGTGTTTTGAAATTTACTTACACAGTTAGACTGAAATAAGCAAGTTAATGGTTGAATATGAAAGTGTGAACTATTTTAAGCACAGTCATCAGTTGAGGCAAATTTTTTTTAAACTTGTTATTAAACACTGGTTGAAAAGGTAAGGTATGACATGTATAAGCTTAGCAATCCTTTGGAAAAAATACTCTTATCCAACACTTTTTTACAAATTGTTTTGTTTGTATTAAAAGTAGGAGAATAAAAATATTGCCAAAATTGTATGTACACCCAGAAAACAGATTCGTGCTTACAACCGAATTTATTGCCAATCTAATGTTTCGGTTGGGAAAACAGAATTTTTCAGTTGTGACTACTGAATTATTATTGGGGCATTAGAAATTCGGTTGCCATTATCAAATGACTATTGACTCCACTGATATTCAGTTGTCACAACTGAAAATTTCGGTTACCACAACCGAATCATTCGATTGGCAACAAATTCGGTTGTAAGCACGAATCTGTTTTCTCAGTGTAGAAATATTAAAAAAAAATCATTTCGCTCTGGAAGAACTCATATTCAGAACTTTAACGACATTATTATATATTACTATATCTAATTATATATATAAAATACTATTAATTGAAAACATAATTTACAGATGCTGTTGACACAAAATGGTTTAACCTTTTTAAGATCTGTAAAAAAATTATTTATAAGTAAATCAAATTGATTTAAAAAAAAGTAAAAAAAAAATTTTTAAAGAGGACTATATCATTATATCTCAAAATATATGGCTTATATGCCACCATATTTGATCATATATTATGTTATATATGACAATTTATAATTATATATGACGATAGATCTGTCGCATCTCATTATGTATAGCATATATGGTTGATATCTAATTTTACAAAAGACAATATATAAAAATATATGCTTATATAAAATATATAAGGTACAACATAAGAAACATATAATTATATATGGCTATTCATGACAACATATATATTCACATATTATAAGATAAAACAAGAGATGACTATATATGACTACCCGAGTAAAAAAAATTATATATAATCATATGTGGCATATATTAAAATATATAATTAGACATGTCGTTATGTATATCCATATATAATTATATATGACGTCTTTTTCCAAATTTGTTTGTATATTATGCCATATATAATTTCATCTAATTAGATATCGGCCTTTATAATATTAGATATGGTATATATGATTATATATTGCATAGCATGGCTGATCTTATTGCATATATAGTTATATATAGAGCTATATCTTAATATATATGGCGGCATTTTAGAAATATATAATTATATATGGTATCATTTAAACAATATATAACTATATATGGTGCCAGTTAAACTATATATTATCATATATGGTGCCATTTAAACAATATATGGCCATATATGGTACCTCATGATCAAAATTTTTAATACAGTTCCAGATATGATTCTATATATAGTGCCATATATATTTATATATGTTGTTATTTAAGTGATATATTACTATATATGGTGCCATTTAAACCATATATTATCATATATGGTGCCATTTCAACAATATATGCTAATATATGGGACCTCATGAACAACAGTTTTAATACAGTTCCAGATATAATAATATATGCTACTATATATAGTGCAATATATATTGATATATGGTATCATATGTATTGACATTTAAACCATACATTATGGTGCCATTTCAACAATATATGGTCATATATGGTACCTTATGAACACCATGTTTAATACAGTTCCAGATATGATAATATATGCTACCATATATAGGACCATATACTTTGATATATCGTATCATTTAAAAAACCCGAGTAAAAATATTTACATATAGTCATATATTTGATTAAATTATATCTGTATAAATATACAGTTTCATCCGAAGAATGGCCCGATATATTTTTATCAATTGTTTATCAATTTTTATCTAATTGTATCAGTTTAGATCTGACCTGATTAAATTATGTGTTAATCAGATGAAATTGTATCCGATTTTTGACTTGATACAATTTTATCGGTTTATATGTAATGGTGTCAGGTTTGATCGTAATTGTTTCAATTTTATATAAATAAAATATAATTGTATCCGACATTTACCTTATACAATTGTATTAAAGTTTTAAACTGATATTAGGTCAAAATTGGGATATAACTATATAATTTTGTATACAAATATATCTATTTGGACCTAAACTGATACCATGTGATATAAACCAATAAAATTGTATCAGGTCAAAAATCTGATACAATTTCATGTGATTAACACATAATTTAATCAGGTCAGATCTAAACTGATGCAATTAGATAAAAACTGATAAACAACTGATACAATTTTATCGGGCCATTTTTCGGATCAAATGGTACATGGATGACTCTAAGTTATATATTACCATATAAAGCTCCATGTTGTTTTTTTAATAGGGAACATACCATATATGGTGCCATTTAAACAATATATTGTCATATATGTATGGTGACATTTAAACAATATATGGTCGTATATGGTAACTCATCAGCAACTACAATATTAACTGTATTTCAGAAGCTATTAATTGTATTTCAGAAATTTTAAATGTACTTCAGAAATTATGGAGTGTATTTTAGAAATTTTTTAATTGTATTTCAGAAATAATCAAATCTATTTCAGAACTTGTTGATTGTTTATCATAGTTAATAGAGAAAAATTTCTAAATTACATTTCATAATTTCTGAAATACAATTGATAATTTCTGAAATACAGTTGTCTGAGTTTAAACCATATTTTAACAAAATATTGTAGTTTTTATAAAATCAGTGCTCTGCCAGTGTATTATTTTTTGAACTGTTGTCAATATCTGTCTGGGATCTTATTTAATCCCAAATAAATGGAGATCTTACGTAGTACCCAAATATAATGCGGGATCTAATTTTATCTGTCATTTTTCTGGATAGTTTTAGATGTGAATCCCCAAATATATTGCTGTTTCTAATTCGATCTGCCATTCTAATACCGAAATGAATTGCTGGATCTAATTCGATCTGCAATTTATGGGATAAATTAAGATCTTACCTAATCCCCAAATATATCACTGGATTTAATTCGATCTGCAATTTATCGGAAATGTTAAGATCTTACGCAATCCCGAAATATATTACTGGATCTAATTTGGTCTGTCATTTTTTGGATAAATTTAGATCTTACTTAATCCCCAAATGTATTGCTGGATCTAATTCGATCTGCCATTTTTCGGATAAAATTGGATCTAAGTTTATCCACAAATATATAACTAGATCTAATTCGATCCGCCATTTTTCGGATCAAATTAGATCTAGGTTTATCCCCAAAGATATCATTAGACCTCCCAATTTTGATATATAACTTGATCTTAGTTTATCCCCATATATACAATCGGATCTAATACTATATCATTGGATACACCCAATTTTGAGATCTAAGTGGATCAGCTATATATTACAGCAGATCTTAAACAATATCAAATTGTATATGATTAGATATTGCGCGAGATCAATTTTTTTTACTCGGGTATATATAAATTTTTTTGATCGGGTTATTTTCTTTTATTTGATTAAAAACACTTTTCTTATTTCATCAGCATTACATCTTCCTGTTATATTAACCAATCCCAGGTTATAAAATGAATTATTTCCGTTTATACATACCCGGTGAAAAATGTTCATATACGCTCAAACATGTTCATATATGGTTTATGTATGGACACATATGAACAAATATGGATTTTTTATGAATATATATGGATTTTATATAAACATATATGGAAGTATATGTGATTCCATGTATGGAAAAAATTTTATATACAGACATATATGGAAGCATCTGTTATTTCATATATGGAAATTGCACTCATATATGGACAAATATGAAAGTATATGTTATTCAATTTATGCAAAAGGGACTTGTATATGAACATATTTCGAAGAATACATTTTTCCATATATGTAAAAGGAACTCATATTTGGATAAATATGGAATTATATTTAATGCCATGAATAAAAAAAGGAACATATGTAGCGCCTAATTTGAATGTCATACATAAATTTATATCTATCGTACAACCTTATAATAAAGGACAGCAACGTTCGCATGTATTCGCATATATTTAATAAATGTATATGTTCATATATGTCCATATATGAACATATACTTAGGTGTTACCTCATTTTTGGGATCCATACATATATGGTTGAACCATAAATGTTCATATATGGACATTTTTCACCGGGTATGTTCAAATATCTCTTTTTTGATATTCGTGCCCATTCATCTAAGATTATAGTAAATCTCCTATTGTTAGAAATATTGCTCGATATTTCTTTTATCGTACTTTACTAATTTTAGCGGGAACGTTATTCTTGTTGTTGTTTTCTTCAAAAGAAGTTGCATGACCATCAATTTTTTTTTTTGTGATCCAAATTTAGATGTCGGATAACCAAATTTAGATACCTCCGTTAACCACTGGTCTTTTAGGGAAAATATTGCGCTGCATTGTCCTTTTTTGTGAAGTCTTTCCATACTCCTGACATTTTATTCTTTAATATAAAAGAATATATTAGTTTGAAAGCAGGTGTATTAAAATAAAGTAAACCTATTCGAAAATATCAAATTTATTAATGAAAACGTTACTTATAAAATTATTGGCCCTTAATAAAAAGGAGTATTTTAAATTTAAAGTCGACTTTATTTTTAATCATACGGTTTTGTTCATTTTGTGTATGAAAGCCTTACAAAAATATTTATATTTTCAAACATTTTGATTGGTTGAAAATTAGAATGCTCCAAAAATAAACCAAGTCAAGCCACCCAATATTTTAACTAAAGTCGCCTTTAAC
The DNA here is from genome assembly GCA_949987735.1 of Leucophora obtusa. Taxonomy (NCBI): domain Eukaryota; kingdom Metazoa; phylum Arthropoda; class Insecta; order Diptera; family Anthomyiidae; genus Leucophora; species Leucophora obtusa. Next base: position 56,817,182 of record OX465296.1, read on the forward strand.
TAAAATATACGTTTGAAAAATTCAGATAGTAAGGGCGATTATTTGTAAGAAACAAAACTTGTTTTTCGTATTTCTTTTAAACATTATATACTTTATTATATGAAAACTAATATGCACGGTTTTTATTTAAATAAATAAAAAATAAAACCATCGAACTAAAGGCTGAATAATATCTGCCCTCACTAATTTTACCAAGTTTTTAGGTTTGACTACACTCTAAAAAATGTTTGTAAATTTACTATAAAATGGGTAAAATTTTGTTTAATTTTACGAAAATTCGGTAAATATAAACAAAAAATGCGTAAACTTTTTTCATACACACTTCCATACACAATAATACACACACAAAGTATTTTTAGACATTATGTGTTTATAAATAAACACATTGTGCCTAAAATTACTGTTGTTTTGTTAAATAAAATTTTTAAGCACAAAGTTGGTAAATATACTATCCTATAATAGTAATAAATACTCTGACATTTCAAATTGGAAAAGTTGAAAAAAAAAAATTATAAATAACAAAAAGAAAAAGCGAAAACGGATTATTTTTTTGCGAATTACAACATTTCCACAAACACATTAGAGTCTGGAAATAAGCATGAAATTGTTTTTGGTAATTATTGTTAACGCATGTGGTAGTCTAAACCTCATTTCAAAATTGAAAACGCCGTAAGAGAGATACGGCCTACGCAGGAACAACTGGGTGCAATGACTCCTGCTCAACAAAATGCCTTCTTTGCAAGGGAGGCAGTCAACCAACAACCGTCAACAATAACGGGAGAAAACGCCGTAAGAGAGATACGGCCTAGGCAAAACAACTGGGTGCAATGACTCCTGTATTTTTTAATAAAATCTGATTTCAATTTTCGAGCTCTGGTTTTGGCCTCCAAATTTTTAAAAGTTTTTCTATCGGGATCTTTTTGAACTTTGTAGGACTTTAGTCCTGCCTTACGTTTCATTTACGTACAAAAAAGTCCGAGCATTGGGCTAACCGAGCTGTTTTTCTGCCAGATGTGTTAAGAGATCACTTAAGGATGCTTTTAACTTTATATGCCAAGGTTGGGCACGGATTTGTCACCGAAGGCCAAATTATAGTTTTTCACAAATTATAAAGGGCCGCACCATACATTTAAAAAAAGTAAACTACTAAACTGAACGGATCTACTGCTTTACTTTTTTAAGAAAAATTCGGTTCTCAACTCCAGCTGTTCCCAAACTGGTTCCACAAGAACTGATTGTAAATTCAACTTTTTGCAACTTCAAACCTACACCACAACTTATTGTTATACCCTACAGCACTAGTGGACAGGGTAAAATTTTGTGCTGATCTTTGTAACACTAAAAAATATTGGATCCAGACCCACCTTTTAGTATACCCATCGACTCAGAATCGCTTTTGGTTTCGATTTTCCGTCTGCCCATGTATTCTTGTGCGCGCGCTACAGATCGCAAATATTAAGATATCTTAATGAAATTTGGTACACCTACTTATATCGGCCCATAAACGAAGTCTGCTGATTTTGGTTTTAATCGGTCCATGGTTGGACATTATGCCCATATAAAAGTCCCCCAGATTGGATTTCCCCAAGCTGCAGGTCACAAATAGGAAGATATTTTAATGAAATTTGGTTCGCTGACTGACATGTGCTTAGGGACAAAGCATATTGATTCTAGATAATATCGGTCCATATTTGAACCTATCGTTTTAAGTTATGAAAGTTTATAATTTTGGGAATATTTTTAAAAGTTTTCCTTCTTTGATCCCCGGAATCTGCCAAACGATAATTTAAAACTCAATGAGTTATAAGAGACTGAATAAGAAATAGCCGCCTTGATTAAATTTTTATTTAATAAGTTTTTTGCGCGGAGCAAAAGAAATTAAAGTTTTTAAAGGGACACCATTCACTAAAGGACTAATTTAAATGGTGAATACAAACTGACCATTTTCCTCTTCTTTATGAAATCCCCACCGGAATGGCATTACAATGACGTCATAAAACTTTTAATATATTTAAGTCGGATGGGACATTTCCTTATTAAATCCGTAGACAGGATTTATAGAACAAAATATCGGGAATTTCCGTTTAAAAATTCGAATTCTATAAATCAACTCTACGGATTTAATGAGGAAATTTCAGATCTGACTAAAATATTTTTCTTAAAATAACATATTTTGACCTCCAATTTTTAGTTATTTATTTGTTACACATACTCATTAAATTTTCTGAAATATAAATATTTAAAAATTTCTATGACGTCATTGTAATGCCATTTCCGTTAATTTTTATATACCCGTTTACAAAATCCAATCCATTTCCAATCCGTTTCCAAACAAATTCTGGTACAAATTTCATAAAGACCACATTGATCAGTAATTTAAGTGATTTTTGATGAATAAAATGCTTACTTTTTACACAGTTCTAATTTTACTATCATTATTATTTTAATAGTCGGAACTAATTACGAATTGTTACTAAAACTCAAGTAACCAATTCTCAAACAAAATTCCTACTTAAATAAAATTTGAATATAAAGTCTTAAGTGCTTAATTCTGACTATAAAACTGGCCCTATAGGTGCAATTTTAACTTTAAATTTAATTTGAATTTATTTTGTAAATAATTAAAGTCCGTTTAATAGTCAGTACTAACATCGATTTGATTCTTGAATATTTCTTAAGTGAGAAATTTTCAAATCAAAATTTTCAAATCAAAATTTTCAAATCAAAATTTTAGAAAAAAAAATTATAATGAAAACTGTGAAAAAAAATACTTTAAAAAAATAGAAATTTGATTTTCAGCAAGGGCCGCACTAAAATCAACAAAGGGCCGCATTTGCCCACCGTTGTTATATGCCTTACCAATGTTACGATAACCAGTCGTTGTTCCTGTTCCCGGCTTCCTTTCAAATGGTAGGTGTTCCAGATACCTTTTTACCACTTTTGAAACTGTTTGGCGGCATACATTACTTTCTTTGGCAATTTTTTTGTATGTCCTTGTTTGGTTTTGTTTAAAATATTTAATTATTTTTTAACTTTTCTTTTATCGTCTATTTTGTAAAAAATTGCTAATTAAAACTCATGGCGTAAGTTAATTTATTAACTAACATATTTTTAAAATGTAAACTGCAGAAAAAAAAATATTAGAAGATTTAAACCAAAGTTATAGGCAAAAATGTGTGTTAACATTTTTATAATCTCACTCCTTATAAGAAAATATACTCCAAATTTCATACAAATCTAGAATATAAAAAATGTTCCAGTGTCAAACAGTTTTTCGAATACAACAATGTTTCCTAACTTAATATAGAAGAAGTGCTTAAGGGAGGCAATTTTAAAATTAGAACTAGCATCTTCGAAAATTGAACATTTTTTATTTGTGAAATATTTATTAAAAAAATTATCTGAGAACAAAATTTCTGACTTAAAAATATATAAGAAAATATCAGTCTTTGTTTAAATAAAAAAATAATTTTACAAGAAGAAGGTCCCAAAATTTTAAAGATTTTCAATACGAAGCTTTTGGAAACAAAATATTTAAATTAAAAAAAAAAATAAACAACTACCGAGGAAACTATCCCTTTGTGTTCCTTCCGAAATACATTAAGGTAGGTAACCTCTTTTTATATTACAAAATGTATTATGTTAGGAAAGACATATCGGTCAAGGTAACTCCCTACAAAACACTCATTACCCCTACAAAGAGCGAATTTTTCTCGACGAGTTTTAATGAAATTTTTCATTAAACTAATGAAGTTTTTTTAACGAAATAAATGAAAAATTTCTTAAAATTGATGAAAAGGCTTCACATATTTGATGAAAATTTTTCATTGAGGGTATAATACTTTTATAAACTAAAATGAAGATTTTCACAAAATTTTATGAAAAATTCCATTAATTCAATGAAAAGTGAGACTGCATTCCTGCAGATCTCAGTGTAGGTTAAAAGTAATAAGATTTTTTTTAATTTCAATATTTTGTATATATATTCGTTTTACTCCTACAAGGATCATATGGCCGTCTGTATATTTTTTATATTGTGTATTATATTTTAAATTAAAATTAACATTTAATATAACATTTACAATTAATCAAAAACTATTTAGTAGTTTTTGAAAACTGCTTTTATTTACTTGTCCAATTTAATACAAATTTTTGATTAATAACTAAAGGTGGGTCTCATACTGCAGGTGAAAACTTTAACTAATAGTTAACCCAAAATGTTATTGTTGTTTTGTATACAATTTCTTGCTATTTTCTTTTGTTTAATAGTTAAGTTAAAGTTAAACCTACAGTATGAGACCCACCGTAAAAACGCTAGTTTTGTTCGAATAAAAAAATTAAAAACACTTCCATATTTAATTTGTCTACAATTTTTTTTAAATAATACAAAAAACTTATGTATAAATTCATAAATGTTTTGTAAAGTTACTAGCGGGCGCAGCCCGCTACGTTGTTAGCGTGCCTTAAAGGTTAAGGGGGGGGGGGGGGGGCTGCGCCCTCCACGATTTTTATTAAATTCGTTTTTTTATTTAAAGCCTTCACCCAGCCACCACAAATAAATAATTCTGCACAACAATGGGTTTAAAATAAATAAATATTTGATCACTTTTTCTCATGAAAGTGCATTGTTAGTAATGAATCCATAATAAATTGCAATATACGTGTGTATGTTAAGATAATTTGGTAAAGTGAGAACTTAGGTAGATAGACCCGTAAGTAGTTTTGTTCATTTGTGTTTTGAATGAAAATAAATAACGTAAAGCAGGGTTGGAAAGCATTTTATAATATTAAAAATAGCGGGCAAAGCTACGTTGTTAGCGTGTCTTAAAGTTTTTTTTTTAATTCCAGTTTATGTAAAGGTAGACCTGGCAATTCAAGTAAATTCACAAATTCAGTTGGAAAATTTACTGCGTCGGTTTCTTCCACCGGTGCTTCGTTACATGAAGTTTAAATATCGGAATATATAAGTTCCATTCCTTTTCTAAGGTTTTTTCTCTTTCAGAAAATTTGTTTAACTTTTTGGAGAGTATGTTTCAATGCTACATAAGTTTCATATTCCGTTGATAGTGTTTGAACATGTAATTCCCTCTTCCAATCCATTTGCATTGTCTATAATTTCAATTCCACTCGTTCAACGTTTATATCCATTTAATTCCACTTGTGTAGTGTTCAATCCCACTCGTTTCCTATTTAGTTTCTTAATCTTAGTGTTTCATATACACTTGTTCTTTAAGTTTTAGGTTTCTAGTTAAAGACGCAGACGTTAAGGTGGGGGGCAATTTTCCCCTTTTGAACCACCATTTTTACCACGTTCCTGTCCAAAGTCCTAGAAATGCCTTGTCGATAAGTTAGCCCATACTCCAAGGAAAACATATTATATATTACAGGTTTCTAGCCGAAGGGTTCGGTTAGGCCATCAAGGGGGAGAATTAAACCGTTTTTACCCCTCCCGGTAGGAATTTCCAAAAATTCCGTCTTAGAGGACGTCTGCGCTGGAGGAGAAAACTACTACATACATAATTTTAGGTCTCTATATCCAGCAGTTTGGCCAGGCCGTCAAGGGGGAAGTTTTTTCCCTTTTTACCCCTCCCGGTATGAATTTCCAAAAATACCATCTTAGGGGACGTCAACGTTGGAGAAGGAACCCAATTTAAGATCCCTTGTTCCAGCAGTTTGGCCAGGCCGTTAAGGGGGAGACTTTTCCTGTTTTTGACCCTATCTGTAGAAATTTCCAAAAATCTCATCTTAGCGGATGTCTACAATAGAGGAGGAACTTTAATACCAAATTTCAACTTCCTACCTCCAGCGGTTTGGGCAGGCCTTTAAGCGGCACTTTTCGCTTCATTAATCCCCATTTTTGCAATGTCCCTGTCCAAAAAGCACCTTCTCGGTAAGTGAGCACATACTCCAAGTAACATATGTTTTACATTTCAGGTTTCTAGCCAACTTTTACTATTTGTGCCCCTCTCGGTAGGAATTTCCGAAAATCCATCGATAGGGAATTCCAGCTTCCTAGTTCCAGCAGTTTGAGCAGGCTGAGAGGAACTTAAGTACCGAATTTCAGCTTCCTAGTTCCAGCAGTTTGGACAGGTCGTTAAGGGGCAACTTTCCCTTTTTGAGCTCCCATTTTATAACGACCCTGTCCAAAATTCAAAAAAGTATCTTTCTAATAAGTTAGCCCTCACTCCAGGGACCCACATTTTAAGCTTCAGGTTTCTAGCCGAAGGGGTTTTTATCGGCCCCCAAGGTCAGGCTTTTCTTCTTTTTGCCCCTCCCTTTAGGAATTTACAAAAATTCCATCTTCGCGGCTATCTGCGATGGATGAGGAACATTCATACCAAATTTCCACTGCATTGCCTAAGCGGTTTGGGCAGGCCGTTAGTGGGGACATTTTTCCCTTTCAACCACCATTTTTACTACGTTGCTGTTCCAAAATAGAAAAATTACGTTGCCGGTGAGTTAGTCCTACTCCAAGGAATACATATTTAAAATTTTAGGTTGGCCAAAAGGGATTGGGCAAGCCGTCAGGAGGAGACTTTTACCTTATTTCCCCTCCCGATAGGAATTTCAAAAATTCCGTCTAAGCGGACGCCTACATAGAAGGAGGAACTCACATACCGAGTTTCCTTTTGGGATATCCTGTAGGGAATTCCAAAAATACAAACTTAGTCGATGTCTACTACAGTGGAGGAACCTTTATACCAAATTTCAACTTCTTACCTCCAGTGGTTTGGGCAGGCACTTTTCCAATTTGTAAGACTGTTTATGTGGAGACTTTTCCCCTTTTTGCCCGTTCCGGTAGGAATTTCCAAAAATCCCGTCTAAGCGCACGTCTATGCCGAATATCAAGAAACCTTGTTTTAGTGGAGATATCCGTGGGGGGAGGAAAAAAAGTAGTTTTTTTGAAATTATATATTATTTTAAATGGTACTTTTTGGAAAAACGAAATTTTTTGGAAAAAGATACTTTGTTTTTACAAAGTAGTTTATTTGTACTTTTTTTGGAAAAGGTATTTTTTTTTAAAAAGGTGTTTTTTTTGGAAAAATGTATGTTTATTGGCAAAAGGTACTTTTTTGGAAAAGATACTTCTTTTGGAAAAGTTTCCTTTTTTTAGAAAAAGGTACTTTTTTTTGGGAAAAGGTACTTTTTTTTGGAAAAGGTACTTTTTTTGAAAAAAGGTATTTTTTTGAAAAAATTTATGTTTTTTGGGAAAAGGAACATTTTTTTAGAAAAAGGTACTTTTTTTGGGAAAAGGTACTTTTTTTGGAAAAGGTACTTTTTTTGAAAAAGTTATTTTTTTGGAAAAATGTATATTTTTTGGGAAAAGGTACTTTTTTTTGGAAAAGGTACATTTTTTTAGAAAAAGGTACATTTTTTGGAAAAAGGTACTTTTTGTGGAAAAAGGTACTTTTTTTGGAAAAAGGTACTTTTTTTGGAAAAAGGAATTTTTTTTGGAAAAAGGTACTTTTTTTGGAAAAAGGTACTTTTTTTTTGGAAAAGGGTACATTTTTTTAGAAAAAGGTACATTTTTTGGAAAAAGGTACTTTTTTTGGAAAAAGGTGCTTTTTTCGGGAAAAGGTACTTTTTTTTTGGAAAAAGGTACTTTTTTTGGAAAAAGGTACTTTTTTTGAAAAAAGGTACTTTTTTTTGGAAAAAGGTACTTTTTTTTTGGAAAAGGGTACTTTTTCTGGAAAAAGGTACTTTTTTTTGGAAAAAGGTACTTTTTTTGGAAAAGGTACTTTTTTTAAAAAGGTACTTTTTTTAAAAAAGGTACTTTTTTTAAAAAAGGTACTTTTTTTGGAAAAAGTTCCTTTTTTTGGAAAAAGGAATTTTTTTTGGAAAAAGGTACTTTTTTTGGAAAAAGGTACTTTTTTTGGAAAAAGGTATTTTTTTCGGGAAAAAGGTACTTTTTTTAAAAAAGGTACTTTTTTTTGGAAAAAGGTACTTTTTTTGGAAAAAGGAATTTTTTTTGGAAAAAGGTACTTTTTTTGGAAAAAGGTACTTTTTTTGGAAAAAGGTACTTTTTTGGAAAAAGGTACTTTTTTTTGGAAAAAGGTACTTTTTTTGGAAAAAGGTACTTTTTTCGGGAAAAAGGTACTTTTTTTGAAAAAAGGTACTTTTTTTGGAAAAAGGTACTTTTTTTGAAAAAAGGTACTTTTTTTGGAAAAATGTACTTTTTTGGAAAAAGGTACTTTTTTTGGAAAAAGGTACATTTTTTGGAAAAAGGTACTTTTTTTTGGAAAAGGGTACTTTTTTTTGGAAAAAGGTACTTTTTTTGGAAAATGGTACTTTTTTGGAAAAATGTACTTTTTTTGGAAAAGGTACTTTGTTTTGGAAAAAGGTACTTTTTTTGGAAAAAGGAATTTTTTTTGGAAAAAGGTACTTTTTTTGGAAAAGGTACTTTTTTTGGAATAAGGTACTTTTTTTGGAAAAGGTACTTTTTTTTGGAAAAAGGTACTTTTTTTTGAAAAAGGTACTTTTTTTGGAAAAAGGTACTTTTTTTGGGAAAAAGGTACTTTTTTTGGGAAAAGGTACTTTTTTTGGGAAAAGGTACTTTTTTGGAAAAAGGTACTTTTTTTGTCCCCTTTTTGCCCCTCCCGATAAGAATTTCCAAAAATGCCGTCCAACGGACGTCTACACCGTTCGAGGAACCTACATACCAAATTTCAACTTCATAGCTCCAGCAGTTTGAGCAGGCCGTCAAGGGGGAGACTTTTTGCCCGTCCCTGTAAAAATTTCGAAAACTCCCGTCTTGGTGGATGTCTACGATAGTGGAGGAACCTTTATACCAAATTTCAACTTCCTACCTCCAGCGGTTTGGGCAGGCCGTCAAGGGGGGCCTTTTTCCCCTTTTTAACCCCCATTTTTACAACGTCCCTGTCCAAAATTCTAGAAAGTACTTTCCAGAAAAGTTAGCTCCTACTCCAAGGAACACATATCTTAAATTTCAGCTTTCTAGCCAAAGGGGTTTTGGCAGGCCGTCAAGGGGGACACTTTCCCCCTTTTTGCCCGTTCCGGTAGGAATTTCCAAAAATCCCGTCTTAGCGGACGTCTACCCCGAAAGAGGAACCTACATACTTCCTAGCTTCAGCGGTTTGGGCTGGGCGATGTTGAGTCAGTCAGTCAGTCAGTCACGTTATTCTTTTATATATAGAGATACGAGGTTTACAAAACAAATTTTCCATACAAAATTTATTTATTTCATAGCTTTAAAAAGCATTTATGAATTCGCACATCAAAAATTTTTAAATGGGGTAATATTTGCTTAGATATGTGATTTTTTTTATAAAAATATGACTCCGAAACTTTAGTGGGATGCTCTAGCTTTTTAACGACAAAATTCCGTAGTTAGGTTGTCAGTTTACTATGAAAACTTGACAATTTAACTACCAAATTTTATCGGTAAAAAGTTATAGAATTGCCCCTCTGATATTTTTTAAATGCCTTAGGGCGATTAACAATAAACAAATTAACCTAAAGTTTGAGCTAACTTAGAGTTACAGATGTCAAATTGCATACAAAAATATGAGGAATTTCTTCCGAAAAAGTTTTAGAATTTGAGAATTTTCATATCAAAAAATCTGAGGGCCGATATTAAATAAAACCAAATAATAAAGTGAAATTTTTTTCCGAGATTATAAGAATGAAATGGACATCGTAAGACCATTAAATTCAAACAATTGTTAAAGAAGTTCATTTAAGTTCACTTTAGAACATAAGGGTTTTCTTAAATACTTCTTAAGTAAAAAATTTCGTTTGGAAACGATCTAAGTTCTGTCAATGAAACTGATCCTAAATATTAATTTTTTAGTTAAATGCCTCAAAACATTTGTTCAATTTCAAAAAAATGGTTAATGATTTCGCAATAATTCTATGAAAAAAATTATAAAAAATTTTTTGGGAATTACAAGTATTTTTTGAAAAATATTTTTCTGAACAAAACAAATTCTTGAATCCAAGAATCTGCACAAAATTTCGAAATTAAAAATGTTTGTTTAGTGTGAAATTCTACCCAGCAAAATTGTCGGATGCAGAGAACCGGTTGTAGAACAACTTGTTCTTGCATGCAACCTGTTCTAATTTATGTTCTATCATCGGTGATTTTTGTTTGAGGTTGTCCCAAAAGCAACAGGTTATGATCCTCCAAACTAGAACAGGTTGCTTTGGAAGCGGTTCTAGAACCAGTCATAGAACCGGTTCTGCTACAGTAAGGTCTTCCATTTTGACTTCCAGGAATCAGTTCTAGAACCTGTTCCACGGAACCGGCGGTAAAAACACCTATTCTAGAACAGATTCAAAGGCAACCAGTTCATAAAAATTTTGCTGGGTAAGCGTATGTTTAAACGAGTAAAAAGGTTAAAGTCGGGCATGCCGACTATACAATACCCTACACCAGTCTGGGTAAAAGCCAACTAATGTTTGGATCCGAAATTCGAATGGGTTAAAATGGGGCTTGTGTCAAAATTTTCTATAATGTGAGTCAGCGCACCAAATTTCATTAAAATATCTAAATATTTGCGATCTGCAGTTTGCAACCAAGCCAATTTTGGGCATTAGGTCTAAACATGGACCGATGTTCACCAAAATCAATAGGCTTCGTCCTTGGGCCGACATAGGTCGGTGTACCAAATTTCATCAAAATATCTTAATATTTGCGACCTGCAGCGTATAAACAATATAATTTTGGGGGGACCCTTATATGGGCACTAGGTCTAAACATGGACCGCTGTTAACCAAAATCAATAGGCTTCGTCCTTGGGCTTATAAAGGTCGGTGTACCAAATTTCATCAAAATATCTTAATATTTGCGACCAGCAGCGTATAAACAATATAATTTTGGGGGGACCCTTATATGGGCACTAGGTCTAAACATGGACCGATTTTAACCAAAATCAATAGGCGTTGTCCTTGGGCCGACATAAGTCGGTGTACCAAGTTTCATCAAAATATCTTAATATTTGCGACCTGTAGAGTGCACACAAGAATGCATGGACAGACAGACAGACGGACGGACATCGTTAAATCGAAATAATCCTGAGCCGATCGGTATACTATAAGGTGGGTCTAGGACAAATATTTTTTGGTGTTACAAACATCAGCACAAACTTATAATACCCTGACCACATAGTGGTGTAGGGTATAAAAACTAATCATGTAATCATAATCCATTATAGCATTATTTGAAAAAAAAAAAATTTTTTTTTGGTCCTCAAGGGGGGGGGGGGCTTTAGCCCTCATATCCCCCCTTGTATCCGCGCCTGATACCCGAGTAAAAATGCGGGATTTTTTTCCAAATTTTGGACGTCTGTTGTGAAACATTGGTACAATATACAATATATTTATTGAAAATATTGGCCATAGTTATCTAGGACTTTTATATATATGTAGGAATAGATTGTCAAAATTAAAAATAAAATTAAGAAAATTGCAAAAAAAACTATTGTACACTTAAAATAAGACGTCAGTAAAAAAATCTGTTAAACGGGTTTCAAATCGATTTGACTAATTTTTAACAAATTTTTATTTGAAACACTGATTTAAACAAAGATTTTAGTTATCTTCATTTAACACTGTACTAAAAATCCTCAGTACTTTAACTAGTTTTGAGTGTTAATTTTCAAAACTATTTATAACTAATTTTTAAGAAATTATTCGATAAATTTTACAAAATTTATTATTAAAATATAATATTTTCATGTTTTTGTTATTACCCGGTAGATGGCGCCACCATTGTATCCGAAGTTTTAAAGATAGGGCTATTTCTTTCCCTCTCGATTTTTTAAAATGTTCCATATCTCGAAAACTAAGAGAGATAGAGCAAAATTGACGAAAATTTCGACTACCCCTAAACGTGTAATTAAAACAGCCCTTAGCGAAAGGGGCTCTCTCTATCCAAAAATGGACCATGGTGGGGCCTTGGACCCTCGGGAATTTTGTAATAAAAATTTTCCACTTCATAAAATGGCCCATATCTCGAAAACTAAGCGAGATAGAGCAAAACGGATAAAATGTTTGCTCCTTTGGAGTGCCCTTTCATGACTTCAGATTTTGCGACTCAGTATAATTACAAATAAAACTCTAGTTTTACTAATTTCTTACTTAAATTTAGATTTGTTAAATTTAACAAAAGAATTTGTTAAAATCATATTTTATTTTTTAGCCAAAAAACAGGAATAAATTTTGTTAATGTAACAAATTTTTCTGTTCAGCCAACAGACTTATTATTTTGAGTGTGATAAACTCTGTTGTAAACAGGACAATAAGTGCATCAAAATCATAGCTGTGTGGAAATAATTCGAAATTTTGCATATTTAATTCATTTTGCACTCTGCTCTGGGCCATGTGTTATTGTTACTGTAATTTGTTCATGGATTCTGTTTCTAGTTGATGTGAGTGTCAAATTGTGGCATAGCATTTTTTCGCGAATTACAACACCCAGCGGTAAAAATACCCATTATTTAATCGCTGATATCAGTAACATTTAGTAGCAATCATTGATATTGGCTTATATTTCTACTTAAATTTAAGCTGGAGTGTCATCGGCTGCACATCAATAAATGCAGGCAAATTAGAATGTAATTCATGTCGATTACAGTCCGATTTGAACTTGTATGGCAAGGTTAAGAAGTTGTACCAATAATCCTTATGATTTTGTAATTGAAAGTCTAATGCATGTTTATATAAATGTATCATTTGTTTAGTTTTTTAAAAAATACGATTTATATTAATACATTGAAAAAAATACTTAACCCTTAAATGCATGATCTCTTCGATTTTAACCATTTATTTTTATTTTTAAAAATAGGTGATTTTTATTTAAAAATATGTTATTTTGCCAAATAGATAAATTGTGATTATTTTAACGTGTATAAACAAAAAAAAAAAAACAAAAAAAATCTATAAACTATAATTTATACATTTATTATCGCCAAAATGGATTTTATTGCGCGAATACCACTTTAAATACTTAAACAAATATTTTTGAATATTACACTTTTTTTAAAACCAAGATTTTTACTCTAACTGTTTAAAAATTCTGCGCTAACCTATAGGAACACTATCCTACGGGAAATTTTAACAAACTGTCACCGAAATGGCCCCTTTATATGAAATAGACTGGTCACTTTTACATGGCGTTGTCATAGGAGGGGGAAATTGACCCCTTGTGACATGTAACAAGACAAATCCCAGGACAAGTTCCCGAACTTTGTTTTTTCTGAGAGTTCAGTAACCTGTCCTAGGATTTGTCTTGTGACATGTCACAAGGGGTCAATTTCCCCCTCCTATGACAACGCCATGTAAATGTGACCAGTATATTTCATATAAAGGGGCCAGTTCGGTGACAGTTTGTTAAAATTTCCCGTAGGGTATGTACAGAAGGGGCCCCTAATGCCCAAAAATGCAGTTTTGTGCATCAAGTGGGTTTTTTTTATTAAAAAAACGGTATGTTGCCAAATGGCTACACCATGCATTTAAGGGTTAAACAAAAATAAATGTAAGTAATAACCGCTCAATTCATAAACGCTTTGAAAGGAGGTTTACAAAACGAAATGTTCATACAAAATTTGTTCAATAAACCTCCTACAATTTTACAAAGCGTTTATGAATTTAGGGGTAAATATACACATTAAGCTTATGACTCATTTTTAACAAAAATTTTACCTATCACCCCGTGATAGGCAATACTAAATTAATAATAAAAATCGTGTTTGCGGATTATTTTGGCAAGAAAACCTTCCGCGCTAAATGCAATTTATAAAAATAATTTTTTGCTCGATTTTGTTTAATTTGAATAACGAATTATTACAAGAATTATTGTAGACGACAAAAAATGTATCCAAAATTCCCTGCAAAAAGTTTTCATAATTTTTACCGTAAGTACACTTAAAACGCTACGTCAGTAGAAAAAACTGTCCAAACGGTTTCAAATCGATTTGACTAATTTTTAACAAATTTTTAGTTGAAACACTGAATTAAGCAAAGATTTTAGTTATCTTCATTTAACAAAATACTAAAAATCCTCAGTACTTTAACTAATTTTGAGTGTTAAATTTTATAAAATTTATTGTTAAAATATAATATTTTCATGTTAATGTTATTACCCGGTAGATGGCGCCACCAGTGTATCCGAAGTTTTAAAGATGGCGCTATTTCTACCCCTCCCAATTTTCTAAAATGGCCCATATCTCGAAAACTAAGAGAGTTAGAGCAAAATTGATGAAAATTTCGACTAAACCTAACTGTCCAATACCCCAGCGAAAGGGGTTATCTCTATCCAAAAATGGACCTTAGCGGGGCCTTGGACCCTCGGAAATTTTTAATAAAAATTTTCCACATATCGCAAACTAACCGAGATGGAGCAAAACTCCGGGGTGGGTCCCGATACCCTAAATTTATTTATTTTAATCCAAAAAACATGAATAAATTTTGTTAAAATAACGTATTATTTTGAGTGTAGCTTTTAATACGAATAAAAAAATATAGACCAAAGTAAGATTGCGAAAAAGTAAGATTGCATTTCTTCATATTTTGTATGTCTTTTTGGCTAAGGTATATAAAATTTGATATTTCCAAAAAAATTCAAAAAGTCATAACCCTAATATACATGCTTATTCACAAAAAACTTTTTGTCTTATTAGAGGCTAATTGAAGGATTTTTGTTGTTGTTTTGCATGTTAATTTGTTTTATTAAACTGTAATAAAATTTAAAACATTTTTGGTAGAGTTTGCTGTTCGGTTTTATTCGAAACCGAAACCGCGGTTTTTGTAGCCTCAAAACCGAAACCGAAAACCGACTTATTTTTAAATTTTTCTTAAATACTTTAACAAATTAAAATAATTTAATAAATTGCAAAGATTCATAAAAGAGCTCTAACACCTTCTGATGCAGCCTCCGAATAATGGGAATTATTGGGAAGTTTATAATTTTCTGAGCCATTATCAGTTATTTATTATTAATTTTTATGCACTCATAAATACGAGTCCAATATGTTTCATTTATAAATCTAAAATTTGTGCACTCTGAAAATTTTTTAATGAACTCATAAATACGAGTCTAACATGCTTATTCGTAACTCCAAAATTTGAGTCTTCTACGAGTAAAAATTTCAGAGCGCTCAGTAAAATGTCGGCTGGGATATTATTGAATCTTGAATTTCAAAAAGGGCTCATCTCCTATTTGACAAAATTTTGTATTTAATTGTAATTAAAATTTTCTCCATTAAACATTACTTTAAAGAATTTTTTATTTTTTTATTACGGATAACATAAGCTGAGGCTTATAATTTTATAAAAAAAATTGCACCAAAAAATCAAATGGTTTAAGGGATATTTAGTTTCACATATTCAGTTCAGATTTTAACCCTGTATTTTTCAAAAAGTCCTTTTTCGTAGTCTGCGAAATTTATAAATTTTATCTTTATATTGTTTTAAATAAATTGCTAAAATTTAAATTTATACTCCTGAAAATACAGATTTAGTTGCGGACAAAAGAATAAAAAAAATTTAATTCATAGTAGTTTTCCCCGTTTTTTTTTCTCCCGCAAAGCCCTCGAAACGTCGTTATTGCATATATTTGAGTGAGAAATTCAATTAAATTTTAAGTAATAAGTATATTGTGCGTTTTAAACTATTTACTTTTCATACTTATTTAATTATTTAAAAAAAATTCTATTATTAGCATAAGAAAACCGAAAATTAACCGAAACCGCGGTTTTTATAATTTTGAAAAACCGAAACCGCGGTTTTCAGATTTTTCGGTTTTTAGCAAACTCTAATTTTTGGGAATACGAGCCAGAATAAATAAATATGTAATAAATAAACTTATTATTAACTTATTATAATTATTTGCTAAAACTTTTCACAAATTTCAACAACCTTTTTGTTGCACTATAAACTTGGAACTAACATCAATAATGGTGACAACATACATATTTCTTGTTTGTTATGCTTTTTCCAAAGCCACTTTTCGGCATTTTTTATTTCTTTTCATTTTTTGTGCATATAGACACTAACTACCTCTCCGCTTATATTGTAATCGGAGTTACCCTGCAAAAACAGACATTACCGAGTAATTAAGCGAGTAAGTACCACAGAAAGGCTTCCACTACTTACCAGGCTATTTACTCGCAACATTACTTTTGTTCGCGATGTGCAAAAATCATGGGTTGTCATTACCCTCTCGCTTACAAAAAAAGTGCGAATAACGAGTTACCCATAGTGAAAAAATAAGTAGTGACTCACAAAGATAGAATAAGTGTTTACTCAGAACTTAGGAAATAACTGAAAATTTACTATTCAGTTGGAAAAATGTTCAAAACAATTTAATAAATACAATATTGATATAAAAGACTAAATCAGTATTTATTTAATCAATTACCAGTAAGTCATTGCTTTGCAAGATTATATAAGTACTTCTTGAATTTATTATCAGTAAGTCATTATTTTGTGTTTTAAAGTAATGCTAAAGGTAATGACTTATCATTATTGGTAATTCGTATGGTAATGACCTGTAATTTCCATGTGTTTGCTTGGTAAAGTTAGTGGCCGATATTTATTAGATTACAACACAACTCAATGTGTTTGTCTACGGTGGCGTATGATTTTTCCCCTTATATTAATTGCTGGAGCCGCGCATGCATTCTAAGTACTTAACCTTCATACCATCCTAAAAAAAAATTACACTTTCCTCCCTCGGGGTCGATATTGACGCCATTTGAAATTTATCTATTTTTGGTAAAAAAAAAAACTTTTCGAGAAACAAAATTACACCAAACTTAATTCTGTTATTCAGATATTCACAAAAATATAAAAAAATTAGATAAATTGGATTTTTCATATCGTATTACACCTGGTTTCCATATTATAATACATTCTTTACGTCCTTTTCCATACTGATTCCCAAATAGTCAGAACCAGTGTCCCTTAGCTCAGGTAAAAACTTGCTACTTACATCAGAAAAATCGCTACTAAAACTTTGACTGGGTCCAATTTTTGAAATGTATAATATAAGTAATACATTAAAACCACATTCTAAACATGTATGTGGATTAGAATTTCTGTATAACAAGAGCTAAATATAATGAAGTTTTGAATGAATATGAGTTTTACAAATGCAATTTTTTATCCATGCACCAATTATTCAAATAATGTTCCTACGAACTGTTACTGCGACCTGGGGGTTAATCATTATATTGTGTAATTAATTACACAATTACATGTAACTTGTAATTTGTAATTGAAAATTTTTAATTACACATTACATGTAATTGTAATTGAAAAAATGTCAATTACAATTACATTATTAGGAAAAGAAATAATGACAAGAAGCGCGAGAAAGGGATCAATCCAATATGACGTATTCTTTTCGTATACACCCTGCAAATTCTTTTTTGCAAAATTTTAACAAAAAACATTTTCTAATTCTAAATGTAATTGAAATCACACTCAATTACAATTATATATAATTTTTAATTGAAAATGTTCAATTACATGTAGATTCAATTGACTTTTTTTAATTTAGGTTACATTTATTTGTAATTTTGTTTGAAAATTTTCAATTACAAGTAATTGAAATGTAATTGTTATAAACAAACTTCACATTAAACTAACCAAAAGTTCCATTAGTAAAAGTTCGTTATACCAAAAAATTTGCTTTAATGTTGTTCGTTATAAATGTACTTCACTGTAATTAGTTCACAATACTTACCATCGTCGTCACTTTCATTTATAATTTCGTCAATTTCTTTATCCATAAAATATTTTGGTACAGAAATCATAAATTGCAATACATATATTTTCACTACTTACAAGAAAACACGTCTTGTTTATGTCAAAATAGTACGAAAATAACGGTAATTTTCTCATTTATGCCTTATTCACATTCTACCCTAGCAAAACTTTGGTAATGGGTGCGATATACTCACGCATTACCTTGTAATGATACCTCGTTACCTTCTGCATTATTTCAGACCAAAAAGTAATGAGTTACCAATCAATGATTACGTAATGCATGATTTATAAACGGAAAGTAATGACTAGAATATTTTTGAAAATCTATTTTTAGACACATTACTTTGTGTTTTTTTTGTAAGCATGGGTGTAAGGTATATATTTTTCGACATTACAAATGAAAATACGAAGCACAACAATTCATTTACTTTTTAAGCAATCAAATGTAATATGTGTCGATAGCTCAGGTGGTAGAGTTCTCGGCTAACATGCAGGAACCCAGGTTCGAATCCTAGCTGACCACGTTTATATATTTAATAAAAAAATATTTGTAATAAATTTTTTTTAAATAAAAATTTTTTTTACGAACATCTATTTTTAGGCCCATTACTTTTTACATCCTCGTAACCACATAAGTAACCAATTACTTTATAACTTCCTGCTCATACATTACTTTGGGGCTCATCGCCTGTAAAATTCATCAGTGAAGTAAGGTATAAAGTAATGCATCGGCCCCTATGGCAACACATTACTTTACACATTATTTGGTAATGTGTGGTTTTGCTGGGACTGATCTATTGCAATTCATTTTTAAAATTTCCCTGTAATAGAACGACAAAATACAACCATTCTTTGAACGGGGTCAGTATTGACCCCGAGGGAGGAATATGTAAGTTTTTTAATAAGTAGCAGTGCAAAAAAAAATTAAAATTAAATTCAAATTATGTTTTTCTGATGCAGAATTACAAAATTTTCAAACACTTAAAGTATCGTTTTTTTCTCTTGAATAGATAACGAAATATTTAGAAATGAAACCCCGTTTGGGTCAAATATGACCCCGGGATGATATTAAGGTTAAATCGCTCACTTAGAATGTCATACGATACTGATGTCATTGATTATCTAATCTAGGTACTTCGTTTCATGTACCGCTGGGCAGTTAATGCAGTTTTTTGTTTTACATATTGTACATGCGATATACATATGTATATATTGAATTAATACTGTTCCATTTTTTTTATTTTTTGTGAAATTTGCGAAAAAAAATTATGCTGCCAAAAAATCGCGTATGGTAATTCTCCTGGTAAGTGACAGTTTCATTCTAATATAAACTAGAAACTGAAACCGATTGCGTATAAAAATTTCGTCCAGAGCACCATGGGAAATACATTTTTTTTCCACACAATGATGATGAACTTGTCAAAAGAAAAATTTTGATACCCATATTGCCGTTTTTAGAACAAAGAATTTTTGGTAAACGCGAACTAGCATGGCTAACATGCCTAGACATTAGGCTCGTTCATAAAAAACAAAAGTTGGACTTTGGTATTGGTCAGCCCGAATATATATTAAGCACCGTGAAAAATTAACACATGATTTTTTTAAAATTTTTTTATTAAGGTTTAGGGGTCGCTACTGGGCCCCAAAGGTTGGTATTTTTGAGAAAAATCGCTGCATCTAAATTTTCTTGAGTGTGTATTAAAGAAAAATCCAAAATTTATTTTTATGAACGCCATTATTGAATGAAGAATTGTAAACAAAAAAATTGTGTAAGATTTTTTTTCAGAACGTCCGTCCGTCTGTTTGTACACGGAAGACGGTGGAAAAATTTATAACATTAAACACGAAGGTATTTGTTTACATTCGTCTTCCCAGGAAAATTTTTTACAATTTGTTGCCAATCACACTAGTTCTGGAAGTGGTTCCACTAGAACCGATTCCATATAACTGGTTCCGGAACCCGTTCCATGGATCTTATAAGCAAGATATAACTGGAGGAGAATCAGTTCTAGAACTAGTTGAAGAAGTTATAGAACTAGTTCCAGAAGCTTTAGAACTAGTTCTAGAACTGATTCTAAAGCAACCGGTTCCACTTTGGGCGCTAAAGAAACGATTGCTTTTTCAAAGAAAAGTCGTTGACAGTAGAAGGGGTTACAAAGGAAAAGCAGCTTCTTTGGAATAAAATATTTTCCTGGGTTATTTTAAATTAAATGATAACAAAAGGAATGTGGCCTGAAACACTAATCCCCGCCCAACGCTCCCTTAGATTTTGTATTTATTAATGTTTTATCATTCTCTATTTTAATAATGGTAGGGTAGAGGGGGGATCCTTCGCCAGTGGGGCACATACACTAATCCCATATTTCTCCGATTTTAAGGGAGATAAAAAATTGGAAAAAATATATTTTGTGCATTTTTCAATTGCCTTTCCTTGACATCCACTTTGACGAATTTATATCACATGTGGTCGCAGATAGACGTGTGTTTGTCTTTTTTGGGGTGCCAAAAAAATAATTGAAAGCAACTACATTTTGCAATAACTTCCTCAAATCGTGTGATAAAAAAAATAATTTTTTATTATGTTAGACCTATGATCCTAAGATTTCAGAAAATACTAATTTGATTGTAATAAATGCTTAAAAATTGTGAAAAAATATTAATTTTATGTTAGTGCCTGCCTCTGGGGCACAATCACCAGATGGCCCCTGGAGCTACGAACAGTTGGTGCTTCCCTGCCTAAAATGATCAATAAGACTTTTCTATATGTTTAAAATATGTTCAATAGTAAATTAGTACAATCGTGTTCATTCTTAAATTTATATTAATTATTCAGTTTTTTGTAATTTTGAAGAATCATTATATTATAGTTTTAAATTATTTTTTTTTTAATGTAGTGGAGATTTATTGTTTAAAAAGAATCATATACCTTAAAGATCTTATTCTAAATTATTTATTTCAGTCATTAAAACATTGACTTTGCCGTATTAACAATATTTTTTTGTTGAAATTGTATCTAGCTCTTTTGGCGAATATCCCCCAGGTTTGGGGTAGTTACGCCGATTTGGGTTACTTTGGAAAACATAAAAAAAGTAATAGAAAATATGCAAATAATTAGAATAAAAATCATAGAAATTAAAGCCAAGATATGTAGATATTCAATTTGAGAGTAATTTTTGATAAATAATTAGGGGTTAAGAAATCACAGTGCTTTGAAAAAAAAGTGGCGAAGGATCCCCCTCTACCCTACTAAGACCACTCAAATAAAAGTTTTGCAAACATATTTTTTTTAAACATTTAAAAAGATATATTTCAAAAATAACCGGATGGAATACGTATTATTTAGCTTGCGGCAGATTTTATGGTAAAAAACTAAACTTAATACCTCCTTTTTTGTAGAAAGTTTGGTTTTTCATAGCTCTGGTGATACCTGTCCGATTAGCCACATTTTAGTGATTTCGCGTGTAGCCGCTGTCGATGAACTAGAAACCATTATAAAAAATTATCCGGAAACTGACCCACCAAAAAAATTTCAAAATAGAGAATCGAGTTGGGAATCAGGTATTTTTGGTAGAACGCCTTCCCAATTGGATTACCAACTTGTTTCTTTTAACAAGGCGTGAGACTAAATGCAATCGATTCTTTGGAATCGCAATGGTAGCTAGTTACTATTTTTCTTACAGAACACCTTTGATTTTTAGTAAAAGAAGGTGTTCTAATAATAAAAAGATTAAGCGAGTTTCTAAAAATAGATATTCTCAAAATAGAATTTACGAATTAAATTTTAAAATAAATAAAAAAAAAAACTTACACATGTGTTTCGATAGGATTTGATCCCTGGCTTTCTGCGTGTCAGGCGGATACTCTTCCACTGAGCCACCGTCTTGCGTGATAATTTATAGCTTAAATCAGATTTTATTTTTTTATAATTACTTTATAATTTTTAGCACAAGCTTGTTTTTTTGATAAAAGAGGTGGTTCTTTAGAATTTATATATAAGGCCTTACAATACACCTTCCAAATTACAGAGAAGGGAAGCGAATATTTAAAATCGCTTTATGGTTATGGTTAAACTAATAGAATTCGAATGGGGGAAATGTTTTAGTTGATCTGTTATTTTAAGAATTCGACTTATACTAAATTAGACAAATATTAAATAGCATATCAGGTTTGGTTAGCTGTACTTCCACTCTTACTTATCAACATTAAATAAATAAAATAAAATATAATAAAATAAATTAAATAAATTAAACTAAATAAAATGAAATAAATTAAATAAATTAAATAAATTAAATAAATCAAATAAATTAAATAAATTAAATAAATTAGATAAATCAAATAAATTAAATGAAAAAAATAAATTAAATAAATTAAATAAATTATATAAATTAAATAAATCAAATAAATCAAATAAATTAAATAAATTAAATAAATTTAACAAATTATATAAATTAAATAAATTAAATAAGTTAATAAATTAAATAAATTATTAAATAAATTATTAAATAAATGACTAAATAAATTATTGAATAAATTATTAAATAAATTACTAAATAAATTATTAAATAATGTATTAAATAAATTATTAAATAAATTATTAAATAAATTATTAAATAAATTAAATAAATTAAATACATTAAATAAATAAATAGATTAAATAAATTAATAAATTAAATAAATGAATAAATTAAATAAATGAATAAATAAATAACAACAAAATTTCAATTGTCCTAACAACAATATATGAATGTTTTTGTGTGGAAATTTCGAAAGGAAAAGTTCCCAGAATTATTTAAAATTGTATATAAACCATTTTTAATGGAAAAAGTAGTCAGAATGTGAACGTTTTTCTATGGCAGAAATCAATCAGATATTTGCAAAGAGAAAACATATTTGTTCTGACGGCACAATTTGTGCATTCACTAAAGTTTGTCGATAGAATCTACTGCAAATGACAGTTAAAACAAAGATACATGCAGTTGAAAAGGCGACAAAGGTATTTACCTTTAAAATAACTAAAACTTTTGTTATTTTTAACTGTTGAAAAATAACTAACAAATGCATTAAAAATAACTACCAATGTCGTAAAATAACTGAGAAATTTCTACTACAAAAATTTCAAAACAACTGACAAGATCGGTAAAAACTGCTGTTTTTTATATTATATTTTATTATATTAAAAGTTATATTTTAATAAAAAAAAATATTTTTTTTCTTTCGATTACAAAAATATGTGTTATTACGAGGCCAACCAAAAAGAAGCCAGAGCATGTTTTTTATTTGAAAAGATAGAACAATTTAGATTAAATACAAGTTCTGATATTTTAATTATAAGAATTTTAAGCTATATTTGTTATAGCTTTTTTTTGCATATTTTATTTAATTTTGCTTGTTTTTGCATATTTTGCAAATATTGGCTTATTTTGGCTATTTTCTTTAAAAATTAAGCTTATATTAGCTTTTATATGCGAAAATAGAGCATATTTTTGCTTATTTTTCAGAAAAACAGCATATTTTAAACACTATTTTAAGTCGCCATAAAATTTTGATTTAAAATTTGTTTTTTTAAATTTATTTTAAATTAAAAAATCTCTTTTGTCAAAATAAATTTTTATTTTTCCAACCTGAATTGTAATAGTACAAATTGAATTGTAATAGTACAAATATGACTATTTCCTTAGGCAAGAATGAAATCCGGATAGGGCCATGCCTTCAACAGATTATTTTTCACAATTTGTTTAATAAGTTTTGGGATTTTGGCACATTTAACTCCTTTAATACAATTAATGTGTTTCCCGATGAAAATAAATTTAAGAATGTCACAACATTGTCGGATTCCTGAGATTCCAAGGAATGTAGTATTAAATAAAAAATTTAATTTTTATGATCGCTTTAATGAAGAAATAATGAAGTTTAAGGGCTTATTTTTGCATTTTAACTGCTTATTTTGCTGTTTTTTCGTGCTTTTTTTAAGAGCTTAAAACATTGCTTTTAGAGCTTTTTTTGGTTGCCCTAGTTATTACTATTTAAAACTCCAAGTAAAAATTCCAAACTGTTCTCCAGTTGTTATGCTTTTATGCATTGGAGATACAATATAAGTTTCTGATTTTTATTTGCAAACTAGAAATATGTTAATCAATAATAACAAATATAAACTAAACAAGAATTTTTAAATAAAAAAAATCAACGAAATTTTTTATTTTTTAATTAACTACCAAAAATAACAGTTTGCTGTAAAATTACTGTTTTCGTATTTGTTTATTATGATATTAAAAATAACTACTTTAAACAACTGTTACAAAATTACAGTACTGTTCGTTAGTTGTTATCTTAAATAACCGTCATAAAAGTTGTTTTGAATTTTTCTATAGCAAAACAACTGTAATTTCCGTTAAAAATAACAACTACTGATTACCACACAAACAACTGTCAAACTTTGGGTGTAGCCAATCGATTGATTCGTTGTAATAGTGGAATATATCGTTTGTATCTATCAGAAAATTAGTTTTTACAATGTAATTTATTTCCGAGAACTGAAATTCGCTGTCCTAAACAAAAATTCGGTAGTTTAATCCGAAAAAATTTGTTGCAGCAACTGAACCATTATATTGGCATTATAAATGTTTTTTTTTTGGTTATATTTTAAAAAATTTGTACTGATTTCAAGTCAAAAAAAATGGTATGTATGAAGTGAAAAAATATAGGGTTTTGTTTGCCTTTTTAAACTACTTTGCCAAAAGATTTGTTTTGGACGTTTTGCAAAATACAAAGTAATAAATTAAAATTAATAAATTAACTGACAAAATCGCAAAAGGCAATAGATTTTCCTTTTATTTTAATTCTCAATATAATAACTTAAAAGAAATTTTAGTAATTTTTTTATTTTGTTTTGAATAACTGCTAAGAAAAATTAAAAAATATATTTCTTTGTAATGTTACTATTTATTTAATCGAAAACAACTTTTCTGGTTAACCTTTTCAATTACCATTGAACATTTATTCACTCTTCATACAGTGATTGTGTATATCAAAAATACTATTTGTGATAAAGCGCAAATTTATTGCAAAGAAATGGGAAATAGTCCTTTAAAAATTAAAATACCGTATTAGCACAACATTTTTAAAATAATTTTTTCACTGTTATGTTTAAAACTAAATAACTTCTCTTTTCAAAATGAGGAACTACTTCTTACAATGTTGTTTTACTACCAAAATGTAAACGGTTACTTTTTAAGATCAAATAATTTAAAAAGTAAACTATTAATTTTTGAAAACTTTTGTTAGTAGATAATTATATTTAAATGACTTTCATGCCGTGTTTGTTTTGATTTTTAGAATTGATTACAATACCTCTTGCTTTTTTTACGATCTTGTTAGAATGTGTTTGGTAATGCAGTAAAGAAATTTGGCAATGAGATTTGTAAGCGGTTATATGGTAATGCCTTGTTAAGGTAATGGGTAATTTTTTCCTGGGCTGCTTATAATATCGGCCCTCAGATTTTTTGATATGAAAATTCTCAAATTCTAAAATTTTTCTGAAAAACCTCCTCATATTTTTGACTTTTTACCGTAGAAAAATTTGTTAATTCGAAGATATTAAAAATATCAGATTTGGAGTCATATTTATAAAAAAAAAATCGAACATCTAAGCAAAAATTACCCCATTTAAAATATTTTAAGTGCATTTTCGTAATATTTCAAAGAAATTGTAGACAAATTGAATATCACTGCATATTTTCCAGTCTTTTAAAAGTATTTTATTTTATTTGAAAAAAACTTTTAGTTTCTGATTAAAAATTTGTATTGAATTTAATAAGTAAATACAAGTAGTTTTTAAAAACTGCTATTTTTTGCTTAACTGTAAATGTAGTATTAAAAATATGTTAACTTTAATTTAATACACAAATAAAAAATATTTAAATTGAAAAAAACTCATTACTTGTAACTTACACTGCTAGAATTATCTGCAGGGTATTAATGCATTTTTGCATAAAACTAATGAAGTTTCACTGGAATTGGTCCATTGAAACTTTTCATTGAATTAATTGAATTTTATCGTATCGTACATTCAATGAAAAAGTTTCTTAAAATATATGAAGCTTTTTCATTAATTCTAAAAAATTTTTAATTTATTTTGTAAAGAATGAAAAATCTTATTAAAAATTCTCTCTGTGTAGAGGTGCCCTTGCTAAAATAATTAAATTTATAATACAAAAGTAAAAGGTTGCCATCCTAACTTCTTGTTGGGATCTGGATTTATGGCGACTTTTGCCACAGAGATCTACTACATACATTCTGTATGTATAAAATATCCGAATTTAATTAGGATCTGAAAGAACGCATCGGGATAGTTTCCTGGTTATAAACAACTAACTAAAATATATTTAAATATTTTTTCAAGATGTTCATAATTTTAGACATTCTTCTTGTCAAATTATTTTTTGTTTATTTCATTAGGGCCAGTTTTATAGTCAAAGTTCAAAGATTCTAGTTCTGACATATTAGGAAGCATTGTTGTGTTCGAAATAGTCTTTCACACGGAAACATTTTTTACATTCTAGATTTGATATGAAAGTTGTGGGATTTGGGGTAATTTTTCTTATAAAAATCTCACAGACACTGCAAAAAATTTTACAATTTAAGCCAAATTCCTATTATCGTATTCTAAGAAATTTTTCATATCAGAATCTCCATTGTGTTTCCTATGAAAATATTAGGCTTATTTTTTAATCACTGGATTTATTTTTGGATTTATTTTATTTTGTTAAAAAATTAATGCTTTGTTTTTTAATTTGAAAAAATATAATTTTTATTAAATTCTTATACTTATTCGCCAATATAATGTGCAGGAAAATCATTAAATTTTGTAAAAATGTGAACACAGGAATTGAAGTAAGCTAAATCCAAAATGGATTTAAAAATTAAATAAATCCGTTTTGGATTTAGCTTAATTTTATTCCGGAAATTCCATTTTCGCAAAATTTAATTTTTTTCTTTTACATTATATAAGGGAATAAGTGTTAGATCTGGATAAAAATATAAATTTTAAAAATTGAAAAACAAAATGTGAATTTTTTAACAAAATAAAATAAATCCAGTGATTAAAAAAAACGCCAATTCTCTAATTTTTAAATGCTTTATACAAAACATAACATTAAAATCTTGTGATTATTTCAGTTTGCGAATTTAGAAATATTTTCTCTTATAAAGTGTTCGGATTCTGTGATGCGGACTCTTAATTTATTAATGACAAAATTTACAGTAGAAAATTCTTATGTTAAGAATTTTTTGGTTAACTCGTACATTTTCAAAACAACTAAAACTTAAATTGATTATGTTGGTAGTTCTTATACAAAATTAAACAAAAAGATTTACGTTTACTTAATCGACAGATGTCTTAAGTTTTTTGATAAAAAAAAAACTAACTAAACTAGAGTTTGCTGTTCGAATTTATTCGAAACCGAAACCGCGGTTTTTGTAGCCTCAAAACCGAAACCGAAAACCGACAAAAATAAGTCGGTTTTCGGTTTCGGTTTTTAAATTTTTCTTAAATACTTTAACAAATTAAAATAATTTAATAAATGCAAAGATTCATAAAAGAGCTCTAACACCTTCTGATGCAGCCTCCGAATAATGGGAATTATTGGGAAGTTTATAATTTTCTGAGCCATTATCAGTTATTTATTATTAATTTTTATGCACTCATAAATACGAGTCCAATATGTTTCATTTATAAATCTAAAATTTGTGCACTCTGAAAATTTTTTAATGAACTCATAAATACGAGTCTAACATGCTTATTCGTAACTCCAAAATTTGAGTCTTCTACGAGTAAAAATTTCAGAGCGCTCAGTAAAATGTCGGCTGGGATATTATTGAATCTTGAATTTCAAAAAGGGCTCATCTCCTATTTGACAAAATTTTGTATTTAATTGTAATTAAAATTTTCTCCATTAAACATTACTTTAAAGAATTTTTTATTTTTTTATTACGGATAACATAAGCTGAGGCTTATAATTTTATAAAAAAAATTGCACCAAAAAATCAAATGGTTTAAGGGATATTTAGTTTCACATATTCAGTTCAGATTTTAACCCTGTATTTTTCAAAAAGTCCTTTTTCGTAGTCTGCGAAATTTATAAATTTTATCTTTATATTGTTTTAAATAAATTGCTAAAATTTAAATTTATACTCCTGAAAATACAGATTTAGTTGCGGACAAAAGAATAAAAAAAATTTAATTCATAGTAGTTTTCCCCGTTTTTTTTTCTCCCGCAAAGCCCTCGAAACGTCGTTATTGCATATATTTGAGTGAGAAATTCAATTAAATTTTAAGTAATAAGTATATTGTGCGTTTTAAACTATTTACTTTTCATACTTATTTAATTATTTAAAAAAAATTCTATTATTAGCATAAGAAAACCGAAAATTAACCGAAACCGCGGTTTTTATAATTTTGAAAAACCGAAACCGCGGTTTTCAGATTTTTCGGTTTTTAGCAAACTCTAAACTAAACATTCAAAAAATGTTAAACAGATTATCCCGAACCACTTTTTTGGCACTTTCTACAACAACTATAAAAATTTTAAAAAATGATATAATTAAGAAAAAGATTATCGTTATTGACGCAAATGTTTTGTCCAATGTCCGGTCCGATATGCGATCCGATAGCGATTGGGACTCCTAGTCGTATAACTTTCTTGCATCTAGTTTATAAAATATCTATAGATAGGACTACCATATAAGGTACAACAATTTTTTAGCCCCCCCTTGAGCGAATCCTGGATCCGCGCCTGTGTTATATGTATGTATCCTACGGGAAATTTTAACAAACTGTTACCGAACTGGCCCCTTTATATGAAATATACTGGTCACATTTACATGGCGTTGTCATAGGAGGAGAAATTGACCCCTTGTGACATGTCACAAGACAAATCCTAGGACAGGTTACTGAACTCTCAGAAAAAACAAAGTACAGGGACCTGTCCTGGGATTTGTCTTGTGACATGTCACAAGGGGTCAATTTTCCCCTCCTATGACAACGCCATGTAAAAGTGACCAGTCTATTTCATATAAAGGGTCCAGTTCGGTGACAGTTTGTTAAAATTTCCCGTAGGGTATATACAACACAAAAGAAAAAAAGAACTGGAAAAATGTATTTAAGATTTTATTGAAAATGTATTTTTAAATATATTTTTGTTTTTGTCATTTTTTCTGACAGTTAATGCAATTTTCTTTTAAGCTTAAAATAAATTTTATTTTAATTAAAATAAATAGCCGAGCAAAGTGTTTACTTTCAATTCAACAAAAACAACGCGCAAAGCGAAGCAAAAATTACGTAAATATAAAATTTTCAGCGTTCGTTCAGGAGAAAAAAAATTAAATGAAATGAAAAACAACACATAAATTAAAAGCATTAATCTAATTTATTTTGTTGTAAAGAAAAAAATTGTCAGTAATTCTTTTTTTATTGTTGTAGTTTTATTTTACTTTTTGTAAATAAAAATTGCACTAGGATTACAGTGCATTTGTTTGGGTCATTGTGCTTTATCGCTTACGTATATTGTACGTACATTGGAAGAAAAACATACAGGGTGCTCAAAAAAGTATTACCAATTAAAGGGATGCTTTTTGGGATCAAATTTGAGGTTTTCGCAAAATGGAACTATAGGTTTCGGGCCATCTTTAACATTAAATATACCAACAAGAGAGCAAAAAAGTTAAAGTCGGGCATGCCGACTATACGATAACCTACACCAGTCTGGTTAAAAGCCAACTAATGTTTGGATCCGAAATTGGAATGTGTTAAAGTGGGACTTGTGTCAAAATGTCTATAAAATGATAAATGAAGAGAAAATCGTAAATATAGCCCATATGGGCGATGGGTCGAAACATGGACCGATCCTATATAAAATCTATAAGCTTTGTCTTTGGGACCACGTGAGTCAGCGAACCAATATCTTCGTATTTCCGACCTGCAGCGTGTAAAAAATCCAATTTTAGGGAAGACCCTTATATGGGCACTTGGTCTAAACATGGACCAATTTTAACCAAAATCAATAAGCTTCGTCCTTGGGCAGACAAAGGTCGGTGTACCAAATTCCATCAAAATATCTTAATATTTGCGACCTGCAGCGTGTAACCAAGCCAGTTTTGGGGGGACCCTTATATGTGCACTAGGTCTAAACATTGACCGATTTTAACTTCGTCCTTAGGCCGACATAGGTCGGTGTACCAAATTTCATCAAAATATCTAATATTAGGTGAAAATTTTTTATAGAATAATATTTGGTGGCATCGAAAACTTTAGACATTTTTTGACTGGAAATCCCAAAGTTGCTTAAGTTTAGTAGAGTAAAAAAAAAAATATGGAAAAACATGTTTTTTTTTTATTTATGATTTTAGGACATCTTGAAGCTCTTTAATAGAATTTGGAAAAAAAAAATTTTAACCGCAAATTTAAAAATTTTATACATTTTCCAAACCCTTTTACCTGAGTTTTAACAAAGTTAGAAAGAGCTAAATTTTAAGGTACCACCAAAAATTAAAATAATAATGTTTTTTAAAGAAAAAAGAACTTGAAAATTAAAATACAAGCTTCGGTTTTATGTGGTATAAAAAAAAAAAAAAAATTAAGAAACTTTAAAAGAAAAATTTTAAGTAGTAACACTTTTTTTTGCGGAAAACCTAAAATTTTATAAAGTTTAGAGAAATTTAAAAAAGATATAAAAAACAAGTATTTTTTTATGCTTTAGATAGTCCATTAGGATGTATAATTTTCTGTAAAAAATAAAATTAAAATTTTTAACTTAGTAGGTTTGAGGTTAAGAAGAAGAATAAACCTTCCTCAAAAGTTATAAACACATTAAATTTGCAAATCAGACTAGATCTAGTTTCTGCCTTTTTATGGACAGGCTTCATCAGTGATCTTCCATTAAATTGTATTATTGTTTATATTTTTATTGTCAGATTGTCTCTATATGAATAATTTCAGAAGTGATCAAACAGACATATACAAACATTCTACTTCAGATTTTCTCTGTTTATCTTCTTATTTCCTCCGTGTCACCTTTTCACAAATATTGCCACATTGACGTATGGTTTGTACGTACAAGTGCAGGCAATTTGTGTATATTGGAGACAGACAGCCAACAGGGCATTGTTTATTTTTTATAGTAAAGTGTTGTTTTTTCAAACGCGTCTTATAGACCAAATACAATTAATATTGTCATTAATATGTATTTTTATTAATTCTAATTTAGTAGGTTTGAGGTTAAGAAGAAGAATAAACCTTCCTCAAAAGTTATAAACACATTAAATTTGCAAATCAGACTAGATCTAGTTTCTGCCTTTTTATGGACAGGCTTCATCAGTGATCTTCCATTAAATTGTATTATTGTTTATATTTTTATTGTCAGATTGTCTCTATATGAATAATTTCAGAAGTGATCAAACAGACATATACAAACATTCTACTTCAGATTTTCTCTGTTTATCTTCTTATTTCCTCCGTGTCACCTTTTCACAAATATTGCCAATCAAACAGTCTGTTTGATCACTTCTGAAATTATTCATATAGAGACAATCTGACAATAAAAATATAAACAATAATACAATTTAATGGAAGATCACTGATGAAGCCTGTCCATAAAAAGGCAGAAACTAGATCTAGTCTGATTTGCAAATTTAATATGTTTATAACTTTTGAGGAAGGTTTATTCTTCTTCTTAACCTCAAACCTACTAAATTAGAATTAATAAAAATACATATTAATGACAATATTAATTGTATTTGGTCTATAAGACGCGTTTGAAAAAACAACACTTTACTATAAAAAATAAACAATGCCCTGTTGGCTGTCTGTCTCCAATATACACAAATTGCCTGCACTTGTACGTACAAACCATACGTCAATGTGGCAATATTTGTGAAAAGGTGACACGGAGGAAATAAGAAGATAAACAGAGAAAATCTGAAGTAGAATGTTTGTATATGTCTGTTTGAGCACTTCTGAAATTATTCATATAGAGACAATCTGACAATAAAAATATAAACAATAATACAATTTAATGGAAGATCACTGATGAAGCCTGTCCATAAAAAGGCAGAAACTAGATCTAGTCTGATTTGCAAATTTAATGTGTTTATAACTTTTGAGGAAGGTTTATTCTTCTTCTTAACCTCAAACCTACTAAATTAGAATTAATAAAAATACATATTAATGACAATATTAATTGTATTTGGTCTATAAGACGCGTTTGAAAAAACAACACTTTACTATAAAAAATTTTTAACTTTTTCTACATATCCCAATTTTTCAATTTTATGTAGATATATATGTATGTATGTAGATGAATATGCTGTCCCTTAAAATACGATTTGTCGATTTTCATTCATTACACTGCCGAGTTTTCATCTAGTAGGTTCAAAATTGATGAATTTAATTTTCTTCTTAGAAAACTTTAACCCTTGCTGAATTGCGGCCGAAAATGGCCCAGTTTTGAAAAAAAAATAGCCTATCAATTAAAAATTCACATAATTCGAAATTTTTGCAAACACTAGATTTTTATTTAACTTGTTCATTAAATATACTTAATATTATTCAGATACGGAATTTTGGTTTCGCTGGATATTATTAACCCACTTTAACCTAGAACCGAAATGCCCATGAATTTAATAGAAATGAACATAACATAAAAGTTATTATTAAATAAAAATAATAAATTGAAAAAATTATAATTCGGGTTTTGTGTGGGGAGCAACTCCTTTCCAGGACGTTATATGAAAATTGATTATTTTGTCAAAAATTGTTTTCACTAAATTTTAGCAAGTTCCCAATATTTTTGACCATGTGTGTGTCATATTGAAGGTTTTGCTAAAATAAAATAATATTGTACTATAAAAAAACTTGTAATAATTGAGCAATAATACGCTATTAAAATTGATAATGAATGAGAAAAAGGATATACGGCAGATAGTCATATCCTTGCGCCGAATGAAACAAAATTTGCCACAGAGATAAAAAGTATAGTTTTATAAACTATTGTAAGTTCCTAGTGCATTATGGTGAAAAAGGATATATGGGAGGTATGTCATGTCTTTATACCGAATGAAACAAAATTTGCCAAAGAGCTAAAAAGTATTATTTTACAAAATATTTTAAGCTTCTGGTGCATTCTGATCATAAATTAAGCCAGAATATTGTTTTTTAGAAAAAGGATATATGGGAGGTAGTCATGTCCTTGCCCCGAATGAAAAAAAATTAACCACTGAATTAAACGAAATAATTTGACCGGCAGTAACCAATTTTCGCTTTATTATGTTTATAATTGTAGCTAAAATTAAAAATTTTAGATTAAGGATGTATGTGAGGTAGTCATGTCCTTGCACCGATTTTGCTGAAACTTCGAGTTTTTCTTAATTTACATGTTCTGAACACCGAATTT
Source organism: Leucophora obtusa (assembly GCA_949987735.1). Lineage (NCBI taxonomy): Eukaryota > Metazoa > Arthropoda > Insecta > Diptera > Anthomyiidae > Leucophora > Leucophora obtusa. The sequence goes on from OX465296.1 coordinate 56,850,355, forward strand.
CATTCTTCTACGATAACTCCTCTAATTTTGCCGATTTGCTATATGGGGACGAAGCACTGTGCGTAGTGGTGTAGGGTATAAAAAGGTCAGCGAGCCGGTGAACCACGATTTAGATTAAACGTGGATAAGTGAGAGAGGGGACAGAATAAACAAGCATGAATACTTCTTAAACGAGCTAATTCTAAGTATAAAGATAAAAATAGATTAAAAATGGGAGGAAAAATACACTGTTTTTTATTTGCATGTAAAAATTAGTAAACAGTAAATAATCCTACTTTTTGTAAATAAGTTTCAAAAAAGGAATAGATTTTTTGCCTCTGCTAGTGGATTGTAATTGTCAACATGGTTTTACTGTATAGAAAAAAATTCTAATGTTAAAAAATAGTTATATTTTCCTATCTGAGAAAGCAATATTAATTTTTTTCTTACAATACATAAATATTTAAAGCGCAATAAAACCAGTGTTTATTTAAATAAATTTTTTCATTTTGTATTTAATAAAATGTTTCGAGATAAACTAAAAAATATTTTTGTTTTAATAGAAAGTTTAAGGGCTTCACGATAGTGTTTTCCACACAATGCAAAATGTCTCAGTTTCCGTTATAACTTCTTCAGTCTGAGAAAATGCAAATAATATACAGAGCATAATCGTGAAAAGCCTCAGCGAATTAACCTTCCCTTTAGAAAAACTGAACAGTTCGGCCAGAAAATGTATTTGGTCGATATTCGGAATATTGGAGCACAAATTTTGTGCTTATAGAAAAATGTGTAATGGTAATGGAGCTTTTTTTTATCATTACCATTACATTTTCATTACCATTACTTGATGTAATGGTAATGGAGCTTTTTTTTATCATTACCATTTTTTGAAGAAATGGTAATGTTTTTTTTTCATTACCATTGCGTTAAATATTTTTGAATATTTTTTTTAATTTTCATTACCATTATAATTTGTAATCTAGGGACTATAATGCCCATTAAATACAACAAAGTTTAGTGGCTAGTTAAAAAAAAATCGCAAAAAAATATCGCGAAAAAAATTTGCAAAAAGTAAATTTCTTACATCAATATATTTGTTTGCAGAATGTCATTCGCTGATTAGGTTTTTTAATTCAGTTTTTGTACCATAAAGTCTTTTTTCGCGTTCCACCATTATTTAGAAATTTCTTAAGTGCGGTTTTTTCAAATTTATAATCTAGGGACTATAATGCCTATTTCATATAACAAAGTTTTGTGGTAAGTTGCAAAAAAAAAAAAAAAAAATCGCGAAAAAAATTTGCCAAATCGAAACTTTTTGCATCAGTATATTTGTTTAAGAATGTTAATCGCTGATTAAGTTTTTTAATTGAATTTTTCTGCCATAGTCTTTTTTCGCGTTCCGCCATAATTTTGCTATTTTTTAAGTGCGGTTTTTTTAAATTTATAATCTAGATACATACATCAAAGTTTGGAGGCTAGTTGCCAAAAAAAAAATTGCGAAAAAAATTTCCATAAAGGAAAATCTTTTAGTGTAGAACAAAGAACAAAACGTTCTTTACATCATTATGTTAAGTAATGGTAATGAAATTTCATTTGTCTACCTAGTGTAGAAAAAATGAAAATGATTTTTTGTTTTTACTACCATTGCGTATTGTAATGAAAATTATAAAAACGTTTCATTACATGTAAAGAAAACAAATGAAATTAACATTTTTTCATTGCAATTACATTTTGTATTATTATATATATAATTAATTACTCCCATCTCTGGTACGAAGTTATGCAACGAATTCACTATTCGGCTGTCGAAAGTTCGGCCAAATTGGAAAAAGTTAGCAGGCCGAACAGTTAACTTTGTAGCTAAACTGCGGATTTTTTCTTAAACTTGACAGTGATATTCGCATTAAATCGGCTCAACAAATATACTGAAAACCCGACCGAATGTCGCCTTTTAGCCGAAATGTTCGGTAGAACACTATAAAGTACATTAAGGATAAGGAGGATTTCTTCGTACATACCGATTTAAGTGAAATTTATTCACTTGATAGAAGAGATAAAGCTAATGAATAAGGCAGCGACTTTCATGCACTTAAAAATTTAAAATATGCGTTTAACAGATGCAGTAAAAATACAAAATATGCACTTAAATGGAAATATGCACTAAAAACCAAAAAAATATGCCCTACCGATCCAAAAATAAATGCTTAAAACCAAAAAATTAACTTTAAATTTATAGATTTTTAAAAATCATATTTATTACTCGAGAGCGTTTGCTTAAAAATTAAATCCAATATAAATGTCTAAAGTAGATGACAACTTGATGTTTTCCTCCTAGTGAATTACTGCGTTAAGGTTTGCAAATTCTTCTTTTTCTTTATTTTTCATTAAGTCTTATTTTTAGTTTTTAAAAAAATATGCAAAAAAAAATGCAATTTAATGAAAAATATGAAATAAAAATCATAAAATATGCAAAAAAATATGCCCTTAAATGCAAAATATGCATTTAAAACAATATATGCAAAAATATACAACAACAAATCGATGCCAGTTTGTTGCAAATTCTTTGATTCGGAAAAGTATTTGGTCAAAATCATATTCGTGTTAACGACTACAAACATGCATTTGCACGAAAGTCGCTGCCCTGCTAAAGAATATGAATATATGTGTCAGGCCAATCGAGAACTCAGGGGTAAAAAGTAGTTTGGAAATTGGCCAATTTTTAAATTAAAAAAAAACATAAAATGGCACAACATAATCATCGGTAAACACAATATTAAACAAAAGGTTTTTGAGCAAACAAAATTATTAAAAAATTTCTAAAAAAGTTTATGATACCCAGGAAAATTTTCTGTTCCAAAGAATCGGTTGTACAATAGCTACTTTTCATTCACAACCCCTTCTACTGTCGATTCTAACACCGATTCTTTTTGTTTGAAATTGTCACAAAAGCAACCCCTTCTATGGCTCCAAAGTGGAACCGGTTGCCCTAGAATCAATTCTGGAACTAGTTCTGGAACTGATTCTACGTCACCCACACCTTCCATATAGGATCCCAGGAACTGGTTCCGGAACCAGTTCCATGGAATCGGTTGCAGTGGAACCAGTTGTAGAATGGGTGTGGTTGGTTACCGATTGTAAAAAATTTTCCTGGGTACCCAGGAAAATTCCGGAACCAGTTCCTGGGATCCTATATGGAAGGTGTGGGTGACGTAGAATCAGTTCCAGAACTAGTTCCAGAACCGATTCTAGAGCAACCGGTTCCACTTTGGAGCCATAGAAGGGGTTGCTTTTGGGACAATTTCAAACAAAAAGAATCGGTGTTAGAATCGACAGTAGAAGGGGTTGTGAATGAAAAGTAGCTATTGCACAACCGATTCTTTGGAACAGAAAATTTTCCTGGGTATGTTTACATCATATTTTTCACCCCATAGACTTGATATGTGCATCACATAAGATTTTCCCTTTATCAGATATGCTCGCTACTACCCAGGAAAATTTTTTACAACCGGTAGCCAACCACACCCATTCTACAACTGGTTCCACCGCAACCGATTCCATGGAACTGGTTCCGGAACCAGTTCCGGGGATCCTATATGGAAGGTGTGGGTGACGTAGAATCAGTTCCAGAACTAGTTCCAGAACTGATTCTAGAGCAACCGGTTCCACTTTGGAGCTATAGAAGGGGTTGTTTTGGGACAATTTCAAACAAAAAGAATCGGTGTTAGAATCGACAGTAGAAGGGGTTGTGAATGAAAAGCAGCTATTGTACAACCGATTCTTTGGAACAGAAAATTTTCCTGGGTAAATCAATAGTTGCCACAACCAGATTCCTTACCAAAATTATTAATAAAATTCTGAACACATTTCCGAAGAAAAATACCTACCAATAACCAATATCATTAGGGTTCCGACTTTGGCCAATAGAATCTTATTTCTTAAAAGAAGCGTATTTGATACATATATGCGACCCGTAGTCTTATCACAAGAATTACATGGAGAGACGGATGGACACCGCTAAACCAACTCACAAATTGATTTTGTGTCAATTTTTATACTATAGATCAACACAAGCTCATTAGTATTGTAAGCTTTTAAATGTCATCCATATGCGTACCTAGATCAAAGGACCCATTTATGTTCGGCTGTTTATTTGCCCATTCTCAGACTTAATATTAAAAAACACTTTCGGCATTATACTTGCAATTTTTTCATACAAAAAAAAAACTTTTAAAAATGAATCCCACCCCTCGGATAAAATGTTCATAATTTTTAAAATTCAATAATCCCGGTAGCTTCCATCCATGTAGCTTTCTCCATGTTTTTATAGAGAACTCTAAAAGTCCATAAATTTTTTCGAACAAGGAATGTATTCCAAGCTATACTCTCAGTATAGTATGAATTTTGGATATCTGAAAAAGAAATTTAAGATCAACCTTTCTCATTTTTCGTCTACTTCGGACGAACCCATTAGAACTTCCATATTTTAACCACTTAAATAACTGAGGTGGTGAAAAACCGTGAGATGTTCATCTTAGAATTTTTTTTCTGCAACATATAGAAATTTCATCATAATAGTAGTGTTTAGTTTGAAGTAACTTCCTTGTTAAATATTACCTAATTATTCATTTAAAAAACTATTTTATCTGATATATCTATCTTACCAAAACAGATTCTGTTATACTTTCCTATTAAAAATGTCTTCAGATGTTTTTTGAATATCTCTGTGATTCCAATAATTTTTCTTAAAGAAAAACTCTTAGGGCCAGTTTTATAATCAGAACTAATATCCCTTTCACAAGCAAGTTTTGTGGGCGATTAAGCAATTAGATTTGGAAACTAATCAAAACTATTCAAATGAGTTTGAATGAATTTTCACAGAGGTATGGCATCACCAAAAACAAAAGTTATAAGTAGGGCAACCAAAAAAAAGCCCTAAAAGTAATGTTTTAAGCTCTTAAAAAAAGCTCTGAAAAACAGTAAAATAAGCAGCTGAAATGTAAAAATAAGCCCTTAAACTTCATTATTTCTTTATTAAAATTCTCATCAAATTTAAATTTTTTATTCAATCCAGTGCTACATTCCTTGGAACTTCAGGAATCAAACAAAGTTGTGACATTCTTAAATTTATTTTCATCGGGAAATACTTTAATTTCATTAAAGAATTAAATGTGCTAAAATCCAAAAACTTTAACAAATTGTGAAAAATAATCTGTTGAAGGCATGGCCCTATCCGGATTTCATTCTTGCCTAAGAAATTTTCATTGTCATATTTGTACTATTAGAATTCAAGTTGAAAAAAATAAAAAGTTTACTTTAACAATTTTTTAATTTTAAATTTAATTTTTTAATTTAAAATAAATTTTAAAAATCTAATTTAAAAAAAATTTATGTCGACTTAATGTTAAAAATTACTGATTTTATAAAAAAGCTAAAATAAGCTTATTTATTAAAGAAAATAGCAAAAATAAGCCAATATTTACAAAATAAGCAAAAACAAGCAAATTTAGATAAAACGAGTAAAAAAGTTAAAGTCGGACATGCCGACTATACAATACCCTACACCAGTCTAGGTAAAAGCCAACTAATGTTTGGATCCGAAATTCGAATGGGTTAAAATGGGGCTTGTGTCAAAATTTTCTATAATGTGAGTCAGCGCACCAAATTTCATTAAAATATCTTGATATTTGCGATCAGCAGTTTGTAACCAAGCCAATTTTGCGGGGACCCTTATATGGGGACTAGGTCTAAACATGGACCGATGTTCACCAAAATCAATAGGCTTCGTCCTTGGGCCAACATAGGTCTGTGTACCAAATTTCATCAAAATACCTTAATATTTGCGAACTGCAGCGTATAAACAATATAATTTTGGGGGGACCATTATATGGGCACTAGGTCTAAACATGGACCGATGTTCACCAAAATCAATGGACTTCGTCCTTGGGCCAACATAGGTCTATATATCAAATTTCATCAAAATATCTTAATATTTGCGGCCTGCAGCGTATAAACAATATAATTTTTGTAAGACCCTTATATGGGCACTAGGTCTAAACATGGACCGATGTTCACCAAAATCAATAGGCTTCGTCCATGGACCAACATAGGTCTGTGTACCAAATTTGATCAAAATATCTTAATATTTGCGACCTGCAGCGTATAAACAATATAATTTTGGTAGGACCCTTATATGGGCACTAGGTCTAAACATAGACCGATGTTCACCAAAATCAACAGGCTTCGTGCTTGGGCCAACTTAGCTCTGTGTACCAAATTTAATCAAAATATCTTAATATTTGCGACCTGCAGCGTATAAACAATATAATTTTGGTAGGACCCTTATATGGGCACTAGGTCTAAACATGGACCGATTTTAACCAAATTCAATAGGCGTCGTCCTTGGGCCGACAAAAGTCGGTGTACCAAGTTTCATCAAAATATCTTAATATTTGCGACCTGTAGAGTGCGCACAAGAATGCATGGACAGACAGACGACGGACGGACAGACGAACATCGTTAAATCGAAATAAAAAAAAATTCTGAGCCGATCGGTATACTATAAGGTGGGTCTAGGACCAATATTTTTTGGTGTTACAAACATCAGCACAAACTTATAATACCCTGACCACATAGTGGTGTAGGGTATAATAAGCAAAAAAAAAGCTCTAACAAATATAGCTTAAAATTCTTATATTTTTAAGATCAGAACTTGTATTTAATCGAAATTGTTCTATCTTTTCAAATAAAAAACATGCTCTGGCTTCTTTTTGGTTGGCCTAGTTATAAGTATCGTTATCACTAGATGGCACTTTGTTAAAAAAATTGACGATTTTCTGTTTTTATTTAAATTGAAATAATAACAAAAAAAGGCAAAAAAAAAGGAATTCTCAAATTGTATTATTTATTACTTATTTATTATTTAGTTGCTCATGTGATACTAAATTTCAGCGCCCCCTACCGGTGAGTAGTGTAAGTTTTGATTTCCTATCTCTATAATTAATAGTCTCTGATATTTATCATTAATAGTCTCTGATCTTTATCATTAATAGTCTCTGAGTTTTTATTATCTTGGTAACAGCTGTTTCGTTATTTTTGTAAACAAAAAACACTTAAAGTCTAAACAAAAATTTAACAAAATATTTCAAAAAGCATATTTTTTATGGCCGGAACACAATATTTATTAACTTCTGCTAAGATACAACGGTATTACTGATGTAGAATGAACAGTTTAAAGATGAAATTTTGTATTTTTTTGGCGAAGGCAAAACTGCAGCTTTTGAAGATCTATTTGCATAAAATTTCTTCGCCGGAACTAATAATGATGTTACATTTGACAAAATTGTTCTCAAATAAACATTTTAAATGATCTACCATTTAGTTTTTTTAATTTTTATTACAAATCACTTGATCACTTCTGACTAAAGACAATAACAGAAATCTGAATAGGAAAGAAAACAATGAATTAGTTACATTGCATTCAAGGCCTTACTTGGGTGAGATGGTTCAGCTGTCGTCGCACTTCAGTAGAGTTACGTTTGTAATGTAGGGATATGTTTCCGAATCCCACAGCTGACGGGTTTTTGAAAAAATGATCATATAGAGACAATCTAACAATAAATATATAAACAATTATCAATTTAATGCAAAATCGCTGATGAAGCCTGTCCATTAGAGCGTACCACCTTACAGGCAAAAAAAAAAAAGTGCGCCGTACACCCTCCAATATGAAGTATTTTTGTAAGGACGTTTCAAAAAAAAAATTTTATTTTATTTTGCCGAACTTAGGGGTTGCCATTTTACATTTTTCGCTATATCTTTGGAATTTACAGTCGGATCTTAAAGCATGATACATCGATGTTTTTCTCTCGAGGAGACCAGTGTTTTGCTCTAAGAGCATTTTGAGCTCAAGTATCCCATTCTAGTAGTTACCCACCAGATCTCAGTTGCTACGACCCTAATGTACTACCCTAATGTCAGAAAATTAAAGCTCGCAAAAAATCATAAAACTTTTGCTAAGGAAGTTTTTCGCTAAACTCAGTAGAAATTTTTTTCATATATTGTTTGCCGAACGTAGGGGTCGCCTTTTTAAATTTTTTTTAATTGGATTTTTACTATATAGCAAAACACTGATCTCCTCGAGGCAAAAAAATCGATATATCACACTTTAAAATCCGATTTTAAATGCCAAAGCTATAACAAAATATTAAAAAAGGCGACCCCTACGTTCGGCAAAAAAAAATTTTTTTTGTGAAATCGCCTTCCAAAAATACTTCATCTTAGAGGGTGTACGGCGAACTTTTTTTTTGAGGTACGGTCTACTGTCCATACAAAGAGCAGGAAACTAGATCGAGTCTGATTTAAAAATTAGTGTTTAAAATTTTTAAAGGAAAATTAGTGTTTATAATTTTTAGAGAAAAAGGTTTATTTTTCTTCTTGACCTCAAACGTACTAAATAAAAATAAATTATTTTTTTGTTTATATTTACGCCATTATGGTCACTGTAACGAAAAATGGAAAAATCAACTCTGAACACAAGAAAAATAGTTACAATCTCTGACTTTAAAGGATAATTGAGGGGTTTTGTTTCTTTAATATTTCTTAAGTAAGAATTTTTCAAACAACTTTTCTTATTTAAGAAATATTTAAAGCAAAAATCGATCGATCTATAAATCTGACCCTTAGATTCCAACAAATTTTGTTCCTAGGAAACCAGTAGACATTTTGCCAACCAAAAAGACAGGATTAATTGATATTTAACAAAAAGTAATATAATTATAGATAAAATTTTTAAATCGTGTGGTGGCAGGATTATATGTAGATTTTTTAAATTCTGGACCGGCCTAAGTCCGCTAAGGATATCCTCATGGCAAATAAGCACTTCGGTGTATATTCTGTGGTGTTATTGGAAAACAGTCTTTACAATTTTAGGGTTTGCATTGCATTGGAATTGTTTCCAGAAAAATAAAAATTACAATTCATCTGACTCTCACGGTTTTAAAATAGGAGTTACAAGATTCAATTGTATTTTCTACGAATATATTTTTTTATAGTGTTACGATTTTAAGAGCTGGAAGTTTGTTGTCTCTCAAATCTGATTTTTTAGACAAAAAGACGTTAGAATTAAAAGATTCCAAACTTCGGGTTCGAAAATATACCATTTTGGTTAATTTTTCATTACTGATGCGACTATGCGCATTCGACTAACTTTTCCATGCCTTTCCGTGATCGAAATTTTCCGCTCCAAATTAGGTTTTGCCTTAAATTTACCTTTAAATAAAATGTTTTCGGCAAAAAAAATTAATATATTGTGTTATTGTTGATTTTTTGTATTTATTTATTGAAAAAGCATTTCAAACAATTTGACTTGTTCACGGATGCCGTCTCAGGTTTATAAAATTTGTCAACACCTTAGAAAATCAAATTTCACAATAATCGTGTTTTTGGCCAATTTTAAGGTCTTGTAATTGTTGAATTTAATAGAACATAAAATTTTTAAACTTGCTATTAAAGAGACTACGAGTAAAAAAATCGAATTACATATGTATGTTATCACCAATTAAATTCCGTCGAAAAAAATCTAATCATGAGTCTTATGAAAAACCAATCAATAATGTGTTTTCAGCAACAACACATTTTTATCTGAAAATGGTAAATTATTTGTGCATTCGTTTATCAGAAAAGCCCTAAATATACAATACTCTATCGATACGACCCTGTATCGCTGTGTAGGTTGTAAGTACATACTAGGGATGCCAAACGGGAAATCGGGATTGACAAAATCCCGAATCCCTGGATTATTTCTCAAAAATCCCGGAATTTTCTTATTTATTAAACGCAAATAAACAAAGTGAGCAATTTTGGATTATCGACGTTTTTTCTTAAATTTTCTCATATTTCCAAGAAATTGATGCCAAGATGTTGGTAAAATTAGAAATTAAGTAGATTATTCGAGTAAACTATGCAAAGACTTTGCAGAAAAATTTGAAAATTTGGTAAACATTATCTTTTTACAAGTAAATTACAAAGAATAAAAATATATTTGAAAGAATTCGATAAGACCAGCAATACAGAATACGTAAAAATTGTATCATCATCATTGATTTGAAAATAATTTAAACAGAAAGTGATATTAATTTATGATCTAGAGTCAAACTAAATAGAACATTCATTTACTTAAAAATAAGAGATCAACTAAATATTCCCCCAGTCATCTTAAAACACATTGACACGGTGCAAAAAAATAATTTAAAATAATATAAATCTAAATTTAAATTTAACGGTTCGTTGTAATTCAAAAACCTGTGGTTATCATACACAGAGTTGAATAGGATCAGCTGAGATATCTTAAGAATTAAGGTTCAAAGCAAAATAGAGTAATAATAACAATAGATAAAAATAGCATTGTTAAATTTCGTTGATGTTAGTCTAAGTTGAGTTGTTGATACGAAATTCGATTTTCTTTCAGCGGTCACATAAGTAGACAAACATTAAAATATTAGCCCACACAAGACGAAATACACTGATGATGGCTTTTTAGCGAAAGCCGAAAATATGTATTTTAAAATTTGATTTCAGATTCGTAATCTGCTACCCAAAAACTTTCCCTGGTGGAAATTTGAAGTAAATCGCCATATTGGATCCGCCATTTTGAATTTCAAAATTTAAACTTCAGATTTTTAATCAGCGGATACTAGACCTATATTATTGATTATTTTAAGTCCAATATAATAAAAACTAAAAATTAATGGCCGCCATCTTGGATCCGCCATTTTGAATTTTATATTTCAGATTCGTGATCAGCAACAACCAAACCCCCCTTTGTGGTATCCTTTAGCCTCATATACTCAATATTCTAGTTTTGGCCAAAATTCAATGATGCTGGCCCACAGTGCAGCGTTGGAAAAACAAAAAAAAGTTGGTCTTAAAGGAGCTTTTCCACAAACAAAAAATTTAATCTTATAAAACAAAAAAAAGTTTAAATTAAAAAAAAAAATTTTTTTCTTGCAACCGGATTTGAATTCGGAACCTTCTCACTACATACTTTTTTTAATGAAGCGTCATCATTTTTATAAAATCATTGCTCTACCAGTGAATTGATTTTTCTACCGCTGTAATTTTTGACTAGGTAGTAGTACTGAATTCCACTGGTTGCTAACGTTGGCATTGGCAATTTTTGTAAAAAAAAAAATACTGGCAAAACGCCTTTTGCAAACGCTGGCAAAGCGTCCCAAATGAGTGTGCTGCCACGGCAATTTCTGACTACGATGTTTCAATATTTATAAAATTTATCGCATTACAGTCAAAGCCCGGTTTAACGAATGATATATTGTCAGGCCCTTTCGTTATTTCGAATAATTCGTTATATCGCAACATTTTCTTTTTTTAATAAATTTTTTAGGATAACATATACAAACATTCAAATTATATTAAATAATAGGGGTTTTCATATAAACTCGTATTTTACTCGTAAACGGTGTAAACCTGGTATGTTTATGTGTTTAATGTCGAAACTCCATACATAAAAAATATGGTTTGTATTTATACAAGGTTTACAAAGAATTTACGAGTTTATATGAAAGCCCCTAATAAGAATTTTTGTAATTAATTCTTTACAAAGCAATGTTTTAAAATAAATATTTTAATAAATATTTGTTAAATAATACGTTGTTAAACTTAAAAAAAGAATATACATACACATTTGTACACATATAATCAATCCACTTTGTAATGGTTATTTTAAAAATTAAAATTGTTTGAGAAAAGAATTTATAGATGTTTGTTTTGTTACAATATGAAGACTTTTCTGAACTGCTTCTTCCTGAAGCTCTCTTAACAGCAAAGACTTAAGGCTGAGTTACCCAACCGTAAACGTATCTGTAACGAATCAGCTGTTCCGATACCACAAGAAGAAATGTATACGAATGGTTACTAACACGTAAATATAAACGAACTTGCCGGATCATTCTGTTGAAATCAGAATTTTCTATCCGGCATCGAAACAGCTGAATGATTTTAGTCGGAAAAAATATGAAATGAATAAAGAAAATTGATTCAAACAACAAATAAGGAATAAAAATGAACAAATAAATGGAAAAATTTAGAATAAAATATAAAACCATATGAAATAAATGCTAAATAGTAATGTCGTTTACGATAATCTATAAGTGTACTTTTTAGCTACGGCACGGTACAGTTCCATCACATTTACGTTTACGGTCCCATAATCCGCCCTTTAGAAAAGTCTACGTTGTTCTGTTGACTCCATTGAATCCAGTATTTCTGTGAAATTTCACTTAGGCTTATACTTTTTTACATTCATCTAAAATTTTTATTTTGTCACTTAAAGAAATTCTTTTTCTGTTTCCCATGCTTATTTTAATATAACATTCACTCACAAGTTGATCAAAAAATGCACTAAAAGGCTTGCGGTCTATGTGCATACGCAAATAAAAAATGAGAACTCATTGAAAAACTAACGGTATTGTAACGATTTTGGTTCTCTTTTCCTTTGTTTTTGATTTCATTATTTTGTTGAGAGTTTTTTGTGTTCTTTGTTGTTTTTTTTTAGTTTTTTCTGCAAACATTCGTTATATCGAGTATAACATTTTTGAAACGTTCGTTATATAAAGTAGTCAATGGAAAGATTTAGGTCGTTCGTTATATCCCGTTTTCGTTAAACCCAGTATTCGTTATACCGGGCTTTGACTGTATTAACTAATAACTATTAAATACTTATAAAACGCTTTATTCTATAAAAAAAATTAGTTACATAACATGAACATTTTTATAAATAAAGGAAAATTTAAATCCCGGAATCCCTAAAAATCCCGTAAAATTCCGGGATGCCGAAAAAATTGATTTTTGAAAATCCCGATTGGCATCCCTAGTACATACGTACTATAAAATAATCAGCAAAACCACGTTAGTGGGGGTCCACTAATATTGCAAACATATTTATGTATTTGTTATGTATTTGCCACAACTTTTTGAATACACTGCCTATTCGCCATGCAATCTAGTATCGGTGATTGTACGTTCGATATTCTTAATCGAGTATAATTGTTGTTATTGCTCCTCTTGACTGGGACGTATGGGGTTGGTTGAATTGAGTTGAAGAAAAACAAAAACAAAAAAGACGTCAATTGTATTTAATGGATATTGCAGCTGTATGTTTCAGAATTAAATTGTGTTGTTGATGTTACAGGTTTTCTTTTTTGATGATTTTTCATTTTATTAGACTTTAAGAACTAATTGTGAGATAAATAATTTTTGTTATTGCTGCTGCTGTTGCGGTTATTTGTTGTTGTGGTTTTTGCTGTATTTTTATAAATTCATTTTATCTAGTTACTATATGCAACGCTCCTTGCGTTGAACACTGAGTTTTATTGATTGATTTTCTATGAACACACGTATCTGTACAATAAATTTATTTTGTTTTAGTTCAAGGTTAATACAGTTCGTTATCCATTCTATTAGTTTGATTTTAAACATTTTAATATTTAAATCCCTTCTCATAAGCCACTGCAATAATTATTTTTATCAGTTCTTTTAAAACAAAATTCCTTAATTAGAATTTCAGTTTTTGGGTTCGAATAATGGCATTCGTGATCGAAATTTTTCAATCAAAATAATTTTTTTTTAGTTTGAAAAATTAAGCATTTGGAAAAAAAATTTTGGTCCAGGAATGTTGTATTTCGGCACCAGATTAGATATAAAAGTGCGGTATTATCATTTTAAGTTTTTATGTATTTACTCATAAAAAAACTGTTACCGATATCACTCATTCACGAATGTCGTAATTCGGCCCCTGATTTAAGGTCCAACGACTCGATTCGCAAAACTCACTTTGTTGATTAAATTATTTCATAACTTATTCAATCCATATTTTATGATTTTATTCATTACATGATTAGCTTAGAACTATAATTATAAAAGGCATCATTTGAGGCCTTGGGTCCGATTACATGTAAATACATAGTTATTCTAATTATCAATAATTGAAATATACAATACCAAATATGCCAAATTGTCGCCCTATGTTCGTCGTGAACTTTTTATTTAAGTATTATGTGTAATATATACGTGTAATATATAATATATACATATATATGACATTATTCTCAAATTTAATAGGGGACTCATTAAACTCAAAAACATACCAGGTTTACGAGTAATTATAAGGCCCATTTCTCGGATAAAATTGTATCATATCAATATTTTTTAAGCGGGATATTAGTTTTCCATTATTGCTTCTTCGTTATGTACAACATTTTTTTTATCATATGTATGTGAAAATGAAGTTTTGAGAAGAACGCATTCAAAGTTTCATAACGCATTATCACTTTGAATACGCATTATCACTTTGAACGTTTTTATGGGGTAAATAAATTTTTATCAGAAATCTAACTCATTTCATCTTATTCTACACCCCTTTAGGTACCAGAATCCACTCTTAAGTCCAAACCCGTTTTTTGACACCCTAGGTCCCCTTTCTCGGAGAAGGTCACATATTGTGATTTATTATAAATTATTTTTATTGATAAAATCTTCAAAACAATATTATTCACCAATAATTAACGAGCCAATCGTTTACTAACTTTATGAATCACTAAAGCGGGCCATACATTTGCAATATTATGGTACAACTTTCCAAGTGGTGCAAGCATATTGACCGTGTATGTATTAAATTGAAGGTTGAGCAATATTATGTAGTGAATCAAAACACTTTTGATTTTTATTGGACAACTTGAAATATTACATTATCTATTGGCAACACTGCGCTGTTTATATTTGTGTGCATTTTGTTGCATATATGTTGCAATTTATTGTATGGTGTGTGGCAAAACGAGAAAAATACTGTGCCATTATATTGGACATAATATTGCAAATGTATGGGGGCTTAACAATTTATTTGATAGTGGAGACACATTCAATTAGGGTGTTGCCAGAATAAACCGAGAAATTAACAAACTGTTATTTAACGATTATGCATAACATTTTTTAATAAACGTTTAATAAGGAAAATGAATACATTAGCAATTGGATACCTTAACGCAAAATTAAGAAAATTTTATGCATTAGAGCCTTAGTTTAAAATTAAGTACTTTGATAATATATATTATCAGCGTATCTCATAAACTTTTACCACGACAGTCTTAGTGCAGGATTTGTGTATGTAATCGAACATAATTGTATGTATCGATATGTTTTCTTTCTCAACAAATTGTAATATGATATAATAATTAGTTGTAGTATAGTATTTAAGCCAATTTGTGAAAAACAGTATTCATATTATGTAGCTTAGTAACGAAAAAAATAATAAAGTTTTATATTTTGTACTCATTAACTTTAAACCTTTAATAAAGTTTTGAGCGAGGAAGTCACCATTTAATTGTAAATTATTTAATTTTCAGGTATTAAATGATTTAGTAAAGCCAACCTTTCTCTATAATGTGTGGATTCCAAAAACTTACATCAATCAAACTGAAAAAAGATACAACAATTGCGTAGCTAATGACGTTTTTCTAAAAAAATTGATTTTATACACATTTCCATTTATTTGCTTTATAAATAAACTATTTCCTGGGTTGTTAATACAGTGTACAATGCATTTTTTTATAACTACACAAATCTTTGGCTTCGTTTTTGTTTTACAAAATTATCTACATTATTGCTTTCTTTAAGTGCACTTTTTGTACCTGTGCATTTAAGATAAGTGCCCCATATTTTTGGCAGTTGTACATTATTTTCATAAAAAAGATCACCGTTAGCTGCGTCTTGTGTTTTGCTTTATTTTGCAATTCTAAAAAAAAGTACACACATAAAATTAATGTGTTGTCAACTTTTTGTGACAAAAATATCCTACTTTAGTCATTTTTTATTCATAAAAATCGCAAGATCTAGTGAAAAGCACATATTTGTCATCATTAGCTTCATTTGTTTTGTTTGTATACAGTCTGAATTGGTATACCTGCACATAATAGTTAATATTAAAAAAAAAAAAAATAAATTGGAAAAATTATATTTCGAGTTTGTGTTTGGAGCCACTGCTTTCCAGGAAATTTTACAAAAATTGCTCATTTTGTCAAAAATTAAACAAAATTTGAATGTTTTCATCAAATTTTAAACAGTTTTCGGAAAAACATCACTTAAATTTGGTTAGAATATAATTAACCTTACATTTGTTTAAAAAATCGTTAACCCTTAGTGGCCCGGGTTCAGAAAAGACCCATGAAACTTAATATTAATATTATTGTAAATAACATCTTTCATAATTTTCGTAAAAATATCACTTCAAATGGATTAAAAAAATCTTTTTTCCATTTGATAAAAATTATTATTTTGTGTAACTTGATCCATATAGGGTTAGTGTTTTCACTTTTTGGCAAAAAAGCCCACTTGGAAATTTTCAGATTAACGTCTCTCCAAATAGAAAGCAATGAATGCATAATAAATAATAAACAAAAAATCTACTACGATTACAAAACTATTGCTATTAACACACGGACACTTTTGACCCCACCTTTTTAACCCTAAAGAATAAGATTGGGACTGTAGAGAATTGCGCTTGTTCGTTAGTTTTGTACCCTCTCTCGCATATCCTAATATATTAAAAATCTGATAAATGTTATTCTTTAAATTTCCTAGTGGGTCTTTTTTTTGTGAAAAGTGAGAATATTAACCCTATATGTATCAAGTGGAAAAAAGTTTTTTGTTATTCATTTAAAATAATATTTTTCCGCAAATTATTAAAGATGTTATTCTGTAAATTTCCTAGTGGGGTTTTTGGCCAAAAGTATAAAATTTAACCCCATATGGACCATAACTACATAAAATAATTATTTTTATACAGTTGAGATTTTTTTTTATCAGTTTAATGGCTTTATAATCTCGTAGTCATAATTAATATTAAGTTTCATGGGTCTTTTCTCACCCCAGACCACTAAGGGTTAAGGGATTTTTTTAAATGTAAAGATAATTATAGTGTAACCAAATTTAAGTGATATTTTTCCGAAAACTATGTAAAATTTGATGAAAACATTAAAATTTTGTTAAATTTGTGGCAAAATAATGAATTTTTGGAAAATGTCGTGGAAAGCAGTCACTCCAAAAACAAACTCGAATTATCATTTTTCCAATTTATTTTTTTTTCTTTAATATCAACTATTATGTGGTACAACTAGCAAACGATATCTCCAAATTAGGCATTTTAAAAGATCATTAAAATTAATTAAAAAAAACAGGTTTTTGCATTTATATTATTTTATATTGTGGGTCATTTTGGATTCCATGCTAAAGTGGGTTAATGATATCCGATGAACTCAAATTCTTAATCATTTTGACTATATTAAATGAATAAATGAAAGAAAATACTAAATTTTTTAAAATTTTGATTTTTGGGAATTTTTAATAATAATACACTATTTTTCTCAATTGGACCAAAAAATCGATTTTGTTAATTTGGGACCATTTGTAAAAAAAAATTGGGGGATATGCGTGTCGAAAATCGACCAAACACTTTATAAGGGATACCCTAATGTCCTAGGTGTTACCTCATTTTTGGATCCATACATATATGGTTGAACCGTATATGTTCATATATGAACATTTTTTACTGGGAAACTACAATATCCAAATTGCTTTAATCTAATCAAGATGTAAGAGGCTAGAGTTAAAAAATAAGGATTGTACAATAAGCTACCCCATAGACTGATACATTTATACTCCATACTACAATGCGTAAATGGTATAATAAGTTTGTGCTGATGTTTGTTCCTACCAAAAATACCTAGACCAACCTTACAACCAACCATTATAAATTAAGTCGCAAATATAAAGATATCGAATTTGACACACTTTCTCTTGGCCCAGGGATATTGAAATTGGTTAGAATCGGTTTATATTCCCAGATATTCTATCTAAATTGGTCTTAAATGGTACCTAGACACACAAAACAGAACCCTACCAAATTGTTCCCAACTACAATTTTTCGTTCGTTTACTACTACCGAATTCTTTAATTGTCATGACATCAGCAATGATTATGTCTGATTTGCATGCCACCAGTTGTAAAAATAGATAATATTGTGACAAATTTAAGGGGTTATTTTCTAAAATACTACGGTGAAGTGTTGCGTTATTTCTATAGAAATTGTTTTTGTTACTAAAACAATTTAAATTTAAATTTCCCATCACTTCACCTAAGTGCTTTAAGAAATTTGGTACTTAATCGTTGAATTGAAAGAATTGCTAGAGTTCAACTTTACCTCTGTTGTATTCAAAATATCTTCTGAAAGACTATTGTTGAAAATTTCCACCACTTATTAAGCCCGAAAATTGTATATGCAATTGAAATCAAATCAATGACCGACCTAAAAGTGATAATCCTAAAAGTCTTGAAGTGCATATTAGAACTTTGGCCATGCACAGTTATCTTCATAAATAAATTCATGGAAATTTGGAAGTTTTAATCACTTTCACATAATTTTAAATGTACCCAGCTACAGACGCTGCTCTTCTGCCTTGGAAATTTAAATAGTTTATAACACGTAAATCTGAGAAAACATTAACTTTTTAAATCAGAAAAAATGTAAAATTTGATTTAACCTGTGATGTTTACTACTCATTTTCAATATAAAATTACACAATTTTTGTGCACCAAGTTGAACATAATGTGTGTATTTTTTCAATTACAAACATAGAGTAAATTTACCCAATTTATAGTAAGAGTATAGTTTTTTACTATAAGGTGGGTAACTTTCAACAGAATTTAATTACAGTGTAGCTGATGATAGCGCTTCGGAAAAAGTCGGCTGAAACCAAAAGTCAAAACACCCATTACCACTCAAATAAGAGAATACAAATTTGAAGACCTTCCATTTGATAATGTGCAGTGTACTAAAAGAAAGATGGCGAAAACCTCTCCTGAGGATAACGGGAATAACAACCAAGCGGATTCTAATTAGGAGTGCCAGTAAACCTTGATTGGCCGATGTGCGTCTCAAGAATTGGGAGGTCTATCGCGAGCACATGCCCTTTGAAACACGGCTACAAAAACAAACCAAGCAATGGCGGTATAACGACATCATCCGTCCTTAGTAAAAAATGGAGGACCACAGCATGAAACATGCACAAGGCAGCAGCCCTGCCACCATACTAGGAAACCTGGGCCAATCACACATCTTGTCCGAAACTTAAGTGATTACTGTCTTTGGACCCAGATTCCAACATGCTCTACCAATGGGCAAGTACCCCTCTGTCTTTCAGGCGGAGATTTTCGCCATCTGCGTATGTGTGAGAGAGTGCCTGCGGAGAGGCACGGTTAGATCCCGCATCTAAATTCTCTCTGACAGCCAGGCTGTGTGGGAATTCTCAACGAACTCGGTAGGAACAACTCCCTTACACTGGTATGGATTCCTGGTCATGAAGGGTACGAGGGTAACAAAAGGGCTGACTGTCTAGCCAATTGAGCCCGTCGACCCTTCATCGGTCCAGAACCATTCTTTGTAATAGCTAGGGGGTACGCTAGGGGAAAACTCAGGCAGTGGAGAGAGACTGAGTTTGCTAAGCATTGGGAAACTTCTACTGGCCAAAGACAGGCCAAAAAATTTATTTCCTTGTCCAGCGGAGTATCAAGGCGACTATTGTCACTCGACAGGGGTAACCTTAGGACCCTGACGCGGTACTTAACTGGGCACTGTGGGCTCAGGTACCAGCTTCACAAACAAGGCCGGTCAGACACTGATGTTTGCAGTTTTGTGAGCTAGAAAATGCGTCATCGGAGCATATTCTCTGCGAATGTCCGACATTGTGTGACAGGAGACTTAGATTTCTGGGTGACCGTTTCATGTCACCTTCGGACGTTTGGGGAAATTCTCCTAACGGGATTATTGGCTTTATTGGTAAATCTCTAGGGAACTCTAGGCAGCACAAAAGATCTATATTGGTCGCGGTGCGTAGTGCCTTCGTATCTAATCTAAATAAAACGATTACTGAAACCACATTGGGAGTTAAAGAAAGGAATATATATATATATATATAAATATACAAGTGCAAAAAAGAAAGGAACAAAAATCACTCCGCAGTGTGGATAAAGTCGATGGGGGTAAGCAAAATCCCTCACGGATTAAGGGTGATAAATTGTTGAAGCGGAAGAAGGTCCACTATACTGCTATATCGACCTCTCGAAGGCCCTTTAATGAGGTTGTAAGGGATCACTTACTTGTGGCCCTGACAAACGTCAATGGTGGATTGCCTTCACCTATAGTAACGGAATGGAGTGTCATTGTGCTCTCCAACGAGGTTAGTCCGGTACCTCGTTTTGACTTCGGGGAGATGGACGGTTATACATGCTAATCAAGTGTATGGACCTGTTCTCGTTAGAATTTCTCAGCAAAGATCAGTGATGCATGGCACGGCCTTATTTTAAATCTGATCACCGCTGCAGAAATTCTTTCGAGACCTCGCGCCAGAATTTGGTTAGCCAGAATGGCAATGGACAACCTGCAGAAAGTCAAGGTGAATGTTTGTCGTCCATCAGGATGCAGTGTTAGCGGGAAGGATGAGCTCGATGATGCCGACCAGCTCCTACATAAGATGCATTTCGAGAAACCCCCCAAGATAGCGGACAAAGATGGGGATGCTAATGGTCGTGCAGATTAATCTTCAGTATTTTCGTAATTCTACAGACAACCTGCGGGTCCTCCTAGCCAAGGAGGATCTCGACATTTGCATAGTTCAAAAGCCCATGTCCATGACACGCTGTTGTATTTTATTTTCATCACAATTCAGTAACTCCAGTGTAAGTACTTATTAAATGCAACTCCAAGAGTTTTTACCTTATCCACAAAATCAATTCTTGATTCATCCAGAGTAAAATTAGGAAGAAATGTTATATTTCGTGATTTTTTGTAACCAGTATACATTTTGATTTGCTTGGATTGAGACATAGCCCAAGTTCTAATGTTTTCCAAATCAACATTAATTTGTTGCACACAGTCATCAATTTCCTAAGCGAAATAAAGCAAAATAGAAAAAAATTCGATACTATGAACTTATCAATCTTTATAAGCCAGCTATACTCCCAAAAATAAATATGGGCGTGTCTCGGGACAGATCCGTAGAGCCCAAAAACCAAGACTAAGCGCAATTTTTGGCAGAAATTTTCAGTTAAATCAGGTAATTTTTCTGTTGAATTTAGCTCAAATTTCTTAGCTAAGTTAACTATAATTGTCTGTGTATTTAGCAGTGTGCAAAATTCAGCTTACCTAAATTTAGCAGACCATTATTATCAACTTCATTGAAAATTGTTCTGATGCAAATACAGGTACTATTTCCTGTTATTTTAGCAGTATTTTGAACTATTTGTATGGGCTTTTTTTATGAGTGTAAATGCAGAAGATAAATTAAATATTTTGTTCAATTTTAGCGTTAGAATTTCTGGATTGACCGTATCAAAAGCCTTGGGATGATCCAAAATAATTAGAAATGCAACTTTGTCGTCATTAGTTTGTGTTCTACTATATTCAGTTCCATCAATCAAAGCAGATACACAACTATGCTGTGGTCGAAAACCAGATTGTCTGGGAGTTAGCAGATTATTATCCTCAATAAATTTAATTAATTGGTTATGCATTAAGCGTTCCAGTGTTTTGGATAGATAGGGTAATATAGCTAGATATAGGAAGAAATTCGTCTTCCGTTTTGTGTATAGGAACAATTTTAGCATGCTTTCATTGAGTAGGATACATTGACTTAGTTATCGAATTAAACAAGTGTGTGATGTATGGCAATTTAACAGGAAAAACAATTTTTATGCATCTCGGATGGACAACATCATAGCTAGTCGCATTAGACTGAGGAAATTTCCGATTTATTTCATCAACATTTATATCGGTGGAACTATTCCGTGATTTGTTAACAATTCCAACATTTAGGATTTCAATTCATGTCGGCTTACTATCTAAGCAATTTGAAAATTTTGTGCTGTGGTTTGAGGCTTTGGCACTTCTAATTCTTGAGTTAACTTTATTTATAAGTGAGCGAAATTCAGTTTGTAATTCAGGAGTATTAAGTCTTTTCCATCGTATATAAGATATGTTACATTGCACGATTAAACAATTAATTTCAGCTGTAAACCATGGATTGCCGGTAGTTGTTTTTCTTCTTGTTTTCACAGGAGCAAATTCCCCAAAGGGTAATTACGATGTTTACTTGAATAAAATTAAGTTGATCATCAACAGATGGCATATAATATGTACAATCCCAGTCAAGTTGTAAAATTTTTTTATATACTGCCGGAATATTAATTTGTTTAGAGTCCCGATAGCTAAAGTTTTCATCAAGTGTTTCTGGTTTAAAATCGTAAGTTGTAAAGATAAGATCATGCTTAGAAATTACAGGTGCAGATATTTGTTCAAACAGTAGGATTTTCGATAGAGAATTGGTAAAAAATATATAAAAGCGAGTTAGAATTAGTAGAATAGTGCGTAGGTATGTTGAAAACATCTAGGCTAATGTATTGCATTTCATTTGAGAATGTAGAATCTACTAAATTGGAGACTATATCCTGTTTAATAGCTAAGAAGAATATAAAGATTTTTCTATGTATTCAATTTAGATCAGCGGATGTTACCGTAACGTGCCTCCTGCTATAGGCACACAACAGGGAAGCCCCACCATAGGTGCAGATGACGTTTTGATCTTGGGCTGAGATGCCAGTACTAGGCACACCATCTGGTGCAGCACGGAAATCAATGAGAGAGTTGAGTCTTTCTTCATTTGATTAATACTCATTTTGGAGTTAATAATATTAATACCATTATAATGTAATTCTGGTACTAACCCTACTTTTATTTTTCCGGGTTCTGAAAATTTTAGAGTTTGGGTGGAGGTCTGGATGTTATACTGATTTCAGGTAACTCTGCTGTGGTGGTTGAAAAGTGGAGAGTGTCTTATAAGACATCCTTTTCGGATCATAATTGGATATTGTCTGATGTCAACTTGTGCGCTCTGGAGGATATATTCTTAGAAATCCCAGGAGAACCGTATGACCTCGGTTCAACAGGATTCTTCAATAGAAGCCCGATAATGACCGAGGGTCGATAAGATAGTCGAGAGTCTCGAACGCTCGGAGAGCACCCTTGAGAAGGCCATGGACGTGACTTTCAGGGTTTCTTCCATCCCTGGTGGAGTTCGGAGCTTTCAATGCTGAGGAAGGAAACGCCTTAAGTTTTCAACGCTAACTATGTCAGCAAATTGTGGACGCCATACCGCGACAAGCTGAGGGCATATAAGAAGGCAGTGGCAATGGCGAAGCTGAAATCGTGGAGAATGTTCTGTGACACGATAGACAACACCCGTGACTCTGCCAAGCTCAGTAAGGTTCTGGCAAAGGGTCATTCCAACCTTGCTTATGTAAAGAGGGATGATGGATCCAGGTAGGAGTCATAGGTCGATTCATTGGAGATCGTACTTAATACTCACTTCCCTGATTGCAGAAATGCAACCACTTTAAAGAACGAAAGGCTCAGCCCTGCATGGGGTTTACAGTGAGCTTAGGAACGATATAGTTACCCCGCAAAGGATAGCCTGGGCAATTTGAATTTTTCTCCTTACAAATCGCCGAGTCTGGGTGACATTCCTCTGGTAATGCTACAGATTGCTCAAAGGGGATAACTCCCTGGCTGCTCGAGGTATACAAACTTTATCTCCCTCTCCCAACTACGTGCCTGTTAGCTGGATTAGAAGTAGGGTAGTATATGTAGATTGACAAGAGGGGCCATGAAGCTGCAAATGACTTCGGGCCGATCATCTCATCTTTTATGCTTAAGACATTGGAAAATCTCATCGATGCGCACATTAGACTACAACTAGAGAGATCGGCACAACTCACTGGTAGTCAACATGCCTATTTCAAGGGACGATCAACGGAAACTGCGCTCTGTGAGCGTAATGGATAGATCCCTAGAATTCGGACAATATAGCTTGGTTGATTTCTTGGATATAGAAAGTGCTTTCAACAATGTCAGAACGGATGCGATACATAGCGGCCTTTTGGATCTGGGCGTGGAGACTTATGTGAGCGACCGCTTGGTAACCATTTTGGACTCACGAATTGTTAAAGCTCGTCTGGGAGAAAGAGGGAGAAATCAAAGCAATTCAGGAGAGGAACTCCACAAGGTGGTGTGACCTCACGACTGTTATGGCTTCTGGTTATTAACTAAGTCCTTATTAAGTTGAATAATCATATAGCCTGTGGCTTATGTGGACGGTGTGGTGATATAAATTTCAAGGATAATGCTGGATGTGATAAGTGATATAATCATCAGTGCTCTGGAGATTCTCAGTAACTGAGCCACAAGCTGTGGCCTAGGAGTGAATTCGTGTAAAATGGAACTGCTTTTCACCACAAAGGCAAAATGTAGCTTCAAACTGCTTCAGGGCTGCGAACTCACCCATTCTAGAAATGCTAAGTATCTTGGCATCATACTGGAGGCATGGAGGATGTTTGCTTCGAGATGGGGTTTGAGTCCGAAAATGGTGTTGTGGCTGTACACGCCAATCATACGCTCAATACTTATGGCTGTATTGGGTGCTGGACGGCGACTACGAAGAGGGTTACGGGGGCGATAAGGACTTGACCCTCTAAGGTTCTCAGCGCGATGCTTCATGTCATTCCTATAGATTTATATGTGATGACAGCTTCTGCTACTCCTATGATCGACGTCTGTGGGCCTTTTCGGGTCTTTCTAGAGAGGAATTGGACAGGAGGGATCCAAAGGAGGGATTCGAAATCAGAGTGTTCACCGACTGCTGAAAAATAAGTAATGGGATGGGCTCTGGTGTCTTCTGTGGTGAGTGCGATATACGGAGCTCCATACTTTCAAGAAGAGATTCTGGCTATAAAGCAAGCCTGTAGGCTCTTGTCTGCGGTTGTGGTTCACGGATCCGTAGGTATCTTCGTTTATAGCCAGGCGGTCTTTGAACTCCTACATTACATCCTCTATCCTCGTCAGGAAGTGCAGGGAAGGACTGGCTATGCTAAGTCATCAGTCCCTGATTACGTTGGTATGTGTCCCTGCCATAGGGAGTTTTACGGCAATGAACGGGCAGACGATTTGGCAAGGGCAGGTTCTGCCTTTAATGTTTCCACAGCGATTCCATTCGCTATAATGCTGGGGACTATGATCCGGGGAGCTCTAAGTCTTTCCTCGGCAGGAGCAGGAGGGACGTGTAGAGGCTGGCGGCCGTGCATACCGGACACTGGCAATAGGTTAGGTACAGCAACAGACTCGGACTCGCGCGTGATAAACGATGTCTCAGCTGTGGCTCTCCATGCGAAGAGGAGACGGTGAGTCATCTCCTCTGTGATTGCCCGGCGCTACACGGCATCCGACATAAAACTTTAGGCGATCATATAATAGACGACCTGTCGGTGATATCGGGTGTAAGATTAGGTGATCATATCCGGTATCTTAATCTTAAGGGTTGGGTCTAGTTCTCTGGATATTAGTTCCTTACGATTAGTCTGGTCTTTTCAAAACGGAGTCGCTCTTGACTCTACTTGATGCTTTAGGAAGTAAACACCCTAATCAAAAAAAAATTATATAGTTTTTCATATTAAATATATTTACATCCGAAAAATGAGATTATTTAATTTTATTTAATTAGATCGTATCCCAGTAAAAATAAAGAGCTTTTGAAAGCACGATTAAACAAATGTATTATTAGAGCATACTGCGAAGCAGCAAAATGATATAAAATCTTAAAAATGATCCCACTTAAAAAAAACAAAAAAAAACTAACTAATAGATTACTGTTTTCCCTTACAGGCTGCAAGTAGCTTGCTCTAATCCCTTTTAAGGATGCAGGTTGTAATGAAGTAAATTTGATATCGTTGATTTTAAGCGATCTATACGAGTTTTACTGAGTTGTTGCCGATTGCTTATGATGTCTTGGATTATGTAATAAAAAGTGATTTTTAGTCAGTAAATCGCTACTGAGGAGCTACCGCGCGGTAAGAAATGTAAAAGTTAAGAAAAAAAATAAAATAATATTAATAACCCAGCTAAAAATCCATATATGTATATG
Source organism: Leucophora obtusa (assembly GCA_949987735.1). Taxonomy (NCBI): domain Eukaryota; kingdom Metazoa; phylum Arthropoda; class Insecta; order Diptera; family Anthomyiidae; genus Leucophora; species Leucophora obtusa. The sequence goes on from OX465296.1 coordinate 56,876,424, forward strand.
GATTCATGCAGCTTTAATGTATGTTCATGCGTGCTCATAAACATGCATTCGAGAGCATAGAGGGATACATTAATCTCCATACGTGAATCATATATGACCATACGTGTGCATTAACGACATTTGAGGTAATATCTACAATGTAGATTCTACATGTATGATAATGCATGTTTATGCGTGTTCATGTACATTAGAGTGGGCCGAACTTTGCCGAATTGCGAATTTCAAAAACGGGGGGTGCGGAAAAGTTGCGAATACGTCCAGTAACCAGTAAAAAATAAAAATTTAGAAAATCGGTTCACGTTCAAGGTCCCCGCAAAGCGGTTGAAATTTCGAAATTTTGGAAAGTTTAAAAAAAAATCCTTAAATTGTCTTAAAAAATATTTGTTGTTGTGATATATTATTTCTAATAAATTATAGTTCGCTGAATCCAAAAAAAATAAAATTTTTTTAATCGGCCGAAGGGGTTCTGAAATATTGCTACTTGAATTTTGCTGAAAAACACGATTTTTCATTTTTCAGTCGGGCCTTCAAAAAGTTAGCCTAAAAATGTTTTTAATTTTTTTATTTTCAAATCTACTATCTATATAAAATTGTCTTTCATTTGAGTGTAAAAAAGTTAAAAAATGTTGAAGGGTATTCCAAGGACGCTACGACAAAAGTTGTAAAAATTTTCACAGTTAAAAGTGATTGGTTTTTGTGATCACTGTTTTTTTATTAAGTGATCAGAGATTTTACCCATTTATTGTTTTGGATTAACATAAAATAACATTTTTATGACTGGTCCATCTTTTTTTAATAATTTAGGGTATTTTGATAATAACAATAAAATAGCGTAATGGGATCTCGATATTTGGGATCAGAGCTTTGAAAAACTTAATTCAATTTAAGCTTAATTCACGAAAAATTAAATTCAGATTTTAAAAGTATTCATGTACCATTCCCTTAAACCATTCGTAAAGAATTCATTCATAAGCTTCATTCCCAAAGCTTTAATATGAATTGAATGAATTCCTAACTTGAATCATTCAAATCGCATGTTCATTCACCATTTTACTAATTGAATGAAGAAATTTTATTACCATTTACTTAGTGCAGTGTAAGTTGAAACTAACATATAATCAAAATCAAAGCATACAAGCTGTAACAAAGCATACGATACTATTTATTTCTGTTAGATGAATTTTAAACGTTTTTCATTGTATTATGCTAATATTTCAGCAATTACATGCAAATTAAAATTTTTCATTTGATTAAGTGAATGAAAACAAATCATTTTTCATTCACTTTTTTATTAAATGAATCCAGGTAAATTGGGTTTCATTCAGTTGGAATTCAATCAAAATAGAATGAATTCATATAATTTAAAGCTATAGGGAATTAAGCTATCGAATTAACTCCATAAGAATGCTATTAGGGAATGAAATTTAACCCAAATTTCATTAATTTTTAAAAAGTGAATGAAAGAATTAAGCCTTTTAAACCTTTGTTTGGGATACAATGCTCGAAAAGTATCCTCTTTTTTGTCCACACAATGTTCGAAAAGTATCCAACTTTATATTTTTTGTTGTATTAAAAGAATATTTTAGCATAAAATTAAATAGTTTTAAATAGTTTTTTTTAGCATAAATTTAAATATTTTTTTTGTAAAAGTTTTGAAAAATATTTTATATTTTATGCCACAAAAGTATATATAAAAAAATATAATTGAATAGAACTTAATACATTAGTGTTGTGTAGCAAATATTAAAAAACTTAAATTGCGTACTCGGAGTTAAAATTTTGTAACACAATGTTCGAAAAGTATACACTTTTTTGTCCGCACAATATATGAAAAATATTCTAATTTATATTTTTTGTTGTAGTAAGAGAATATTTTAGAATAAAATTTAACACTTAATAGTTTCTTTGTAAAAGTTTTGAAAAATTTTTTATACACTGTGCCACAAAAGTATAACTAAAATACATTTTGAACATTGTGTGGATAAAAAATAGGATACTTTACGAACATTGTTTTACAAAATTTTGAATCCAAGCACGCAATTTAATTTTTATGATATTTACTAAAAACTAATGTATTAAGGTATAAACAATTACATTTTTGTATATATACTTTTGTGGCACAGTGTATAAAATATTTTTCAAAACTTTTACAAAGAAACTATTAAGTGTTTAATTTTATTCTAAAATATTCTCTTAATTTTATTCTAAAATATAAAGTAGAATACTTTTCGAATATTGTGTGGACAAAAATGGGTATACTTTTCGAACATTGTGTTACAAAATTCTAAATCCAAGCACGCAATTTAATTTTGTATAATATTTACTGAACATTAATGTATTAAGTTATATTCAATTACATTTTTTTATGAATACTTTTGTGGCACAGTGTATAAAATATTTTTCAAAACTTTTACAAAAAAAACTATTAGGTATTTAATTTTATTCTAAAATATTGTTTTAATTCAACAAAAAATGTAAAGTGGGATACTTTTCGAACATTGTGTGGACAAAAAAGAGGATACTTTTCGAGCATTGTGTCCGAAATCTCGAGATCCGATCACACTATTTTATATTTATTATCAAAATACCCAAAATTATTAAAAAAGATGGACCAGCCATAAAAATGTTATTTTATGTTGATCCAAAACAATAAATGGGTAAAATCTCTGATCACTTAATAAAAGAACAGTGATCACAAAAAACAATCACTTTGGACTATGAAAATTTTTACAACTTTTGTCGCAGCGTCCTTGGAATACCCTTCAACATTTTTAAACTTTTTTACCCTCAAATGAAAGACAATTTTATATAGATAGTAGATTTAAAAATAAAAAGATTAAAAACACTTTTAGACTAACTTTTTGAAGGCTCGACTGAAAAATGAAAAAACGTGTTTTTCAATAAAATTCAAGTAGCAATATTTCAGAACCCCTTCGGCCGATTAAAAAATTTTTATTTTTTGTTGGATTCAGCGAACTATAATTTATTAGAAATAATATATCACAACAACAAATATTTTTTAAGACAATTTAAGGATTTTTTTTAGATTTTCCGAAATTTTGAAATTTCAACCGCTTTGCGGGGACCTTGAACGTGAACCGATTTTCAAAATTTTTACTGGTTACTGGACGCATACGCAACTTTTCCGCACCCCCCGTTTTTGAAATTCGCAATTCGGCAAAGTTCGGCCCACTCTAATGTACATATGTTCATGTACATTGAACACTAGACCGTACCTCACAAAAAAGTTCGCCGTACACCCTCCAATATAAAGTATTTTTGCAAGGCAATTTCAAAAAAATTTTTTTTTTGCCGAACGTAGGCAATATTTGTGAAAAGGTGACACGGAGAAAATAAGAAGATAAACAGATAATCTGAAGTAGAATATTTGTATATGTCTGTTTGATCACTTCTGAAATTATTCATATAGAGACAATCTGACAATAAAAATATAAACAATAATACAATTTAATGGAAGATCGCTGATGAAGCCTGTCCATAAAAAGGCAGAAATTAGATCTAGTCTGATTTGCAAATTTAATGTGTTTATAACTTTTGAGGAAGGTTTATTCTTCTTCTTAACCTCAAACCTACTAAATTAGAATTAATAAAAATACATATTAATGACAATATTAATTGTATTTGGTCTATACGACGCGTTTGAAAAAACAACACTACTATAAAAAATAAAAATGCCCTGTTGGCTGTCCGTCTCCAATATACACAAATTGCCTGCACTTGTACGTACAAACCATACGTCAATGTGGCAATATTTGTGAAAAGGTGACACGGAGGAAATAAGAAGATAAACAGAAAATCTGAAGTAGAATGTTTGTATATGTCTGTTTGATCACTTCTGAAATTATTCATATAGAGACAATCTGACAATAAAAATATAAACAATAATACAATTTAATGGAAGATCACTGATGAAGCCTGTCCATAAAAAATCAGAAACTAGATCTAGTCTGATTTCCAAATTTAATGTGTTTATAACTTTTGAGGAAGGTTTATTCTTCTTCTTAACCTCAAACCTACTAAAGTAGGGGTCGCCTTTTTCAATTTTTCGTTATAGCTTCGGCATTTAAAGTTGGATTTTAAAGTGTGATATATCGATTTTTTTGCCTCGAGGAGACCAGTTTTTTGCTATAAAGGCAAAATCCAATGAAAAAAAATTTAAAAAGGCGACCCCTACGTTCGGCAACGAATATATAAAAAAAATTTCTACTGGGTTTATCGAAAAACTTCTTTAGCAAAAGTTTAATGATTTTTTGCGAGCTTTAGTTTTCTGACATTAGGGTCGTACATTAGGGTGTAGCAACTGAGATCTGGTGGGTAACTATTAGAACGGGATACTTGATGTCAATGGCCCTTATAGCAACACTGGTGTCCTCGAGAGAAAAACATCAATGTGTCATACTTTAAGATCCGACTGTAAATGCCAAAGATATAAAGAAAAATGTAAAATGGCGACCCCTACGTTCGGGAAAAAAAATTTTTTTTTTTGAAACCTCCTTGCAAAAATACGTCATATTGGAGGGTATACGGCGCACTTTTTTTTTTGCCTGGAATGTGAAACGCTCTAATGTACACACATGTATATATTACCTCAAATTTCGTTAATGCATATGTGTGGACATATATGAAACGAATGCATATTTATGAGCATGAACGAACATACATTCAACCTGTATGGATTCATACCCAGCAAAAATAGTTCTGCCAGAGAAGAAATAAAAGCATCACTACTACGGCAAAGGCATCAATTCTTTTTTGATGGTTTAACGTTGGCGTGTCATAGGACAGAAGCATTCAAATATAAGTAGCTGCTAACCATTACTTATGCTTTTTATTCTAAAGAAGTAATCAAGATGCTATGTTTAGATATTCTCTAGTATGGAAGAAGTAATTTTTAAGCTAGGTATTAAGTTCATATCCAAATCATTATATTTAGAAGATGAACGCATGAATACTTTTGAAATTTCCTTAGAATAACTTCCAAAAGAGCAGTAAAATAACACTAACTGAAACTTGGGAAACAATGAAAGGAGTGATAACCAAAGAACGACTACCATTTATTTTTGCTGGGTATCGATTTCTAGCTGCGATGTAAAAAATTGTAATTAAAATAAGTATCCAGGGGTCTCCCATGGTCCTGATGAATGGCAACACCGGTTTTTAATGCAACAGATGGCGCTGACTGCTGTTTTGTTTTTCTGGCAATACTGTTTTATTTGGGGAGCAGTGTTGCACAAAAATTTTTAGCTTATACCCATTTTAAATGTTTAAATCCCCAATGTTATACCATTCATTTCAATTTAAACCAAAAATCAAAAAAAGGAGCTAAGTTAGATTCGCTCTTAAGTTCAGAAAATTATTAAGAAATATGTGAGCAAATTAAATAAAATTGAATAACTTACGAAGAAATATTTACGTTGTCTCTCGAACTTTAAAGGCCTCAAATCTTTGTTAAAATTGTGAAACTAAAAAAATTTTATTATACGAAAGACAAATCACAATTAAGCTGATCACCGTTTCAAAACAAAATTCGTATATTAAATTTTCTGGAGAAAAAATTCTACACAATTTTAACACGAACTTCATTATGGTGAAGTCTTTTTTTCTAAAATTTGTAAATCTAGTAAGGTGTAAGTTCTAGGGCTCGTAAACTCTTTTGAACATTAAGTTTGCATAAGTCGAGTTTACACGATTAGTAAGGTACATAAGAGGTTTTATGAAAACCCCTGGTACTTTTTGAGCCTACACAAAACTTATTTTTTCTGAGTCTTTTGCATGTAACAATTTCAGTATTTGGAAAATAGAACATTTGTTGATTAATTATTGAGCTTGGTTGCTTTTCGTTATTTCAAGATTTATAAATATTTGGAGAACTTTCCTTCAATAATTTAAATATTTTGTAGAAATTTTGAAATTCTTTAATAGACCTAATTTGAAATAATACGCATATAATTTATACCAAAATTCTTCTTATTTTGGGCTTAAAAAGAAATCTTAAAATTTACAAATTTTTTAATCTGTCCCCAAAACGAAGTCGAAATCCCTAATTTGGGTCCAAATCCCCTTACCTAACAACTCTGTAAAAGCTCATTTGACATAAAAAAATCCTCCCTTGAGAAAATTTTCCAAAATAAAATCCTCCTTTGACAAAATTTCCCACATGCTAGCGACATCTACAGTTTGTTTAAAAAATTATCCATGTTGCATCTCTGTATTATATGTCTCTGTAAATATCTATAAAAGTTTATGTAAAATAAATAATACAGTAGCTAGTGTTAATAATTTAGTCATAAAAAACGCGCTTTTTGAAAGCCATGAAATCGCAGCGTCTTATATGAGCTAAAGTCCGCGCTTATTTTTCCCAAAGCTAGTGCTTTCAAGTCGATATATAAAAATCATGGCATATGTAAGCAGGTTTGTAAGGGATTATTTTAATTGTTTTCCATAAAAACCTGCTTAAAGGTAAGTACCATTTTTACTGGGTTTTAGATCATAGTAAAACTACTTTAATACAATCATGGGCGGTTCCAGCAATTAATATAAGGGGAAAAATCATACGCCACAGTAGACAAATACATTGAGTTGGCCACTGAGGCGTATGATTTTTCGATACACAATTTACTATGGAGACATTTGCTGAGTTTGGGGACATTATTGACTAATATACCGCATAGTTTGGGCAACATTTTGGTCATGTCCGCGAACTATGCGATGTATATACATGTCAATACGATATTGGATATTGTTATATGTTTCACTATAGAAAGGGCTAGTTACAGAAATATAAGATATCGGCTGAAAAGTCCGTAGGATGCACATAGGTGGCGCCATTAATGAATTATGCATATGATTTTTTGGAACCACCAATATCTGTCAAAATTTAATGACAATTCGTTCATTAGTGAACAAGTACGGCTGTTTTAGTGACGCTACTTTTGCGATTTCGAAAACAATGGATTCAAAGCAATTTTTGACAAAATTCGACTTTATTTATCAACAAGGGCGATACAGTAACTCGACTCCTTTCTAACATTTGATACTTTTTTATAGAATGATTTATCGTTGGCCTCAAAATGTGTTTTTGGTGCACTATGAGCAAACGTTCACAAAAGTAGCGTCACTAAAACAGCTGTAACTTGTTCAACGAATTATCATTAAATTAAAGGTTGCTAGTTCCAAAAAATTATATGGATTTTTCATTAGTGGCGCCACCTACATGTCATCCTAAGGACATTTCAGCTGATGTGTTACATATATATTAACTGTGGGTCTCAAAACAACAAAGTTTTATACAAAACCACAAAAAATGTTTGGGTTAACTATTAGTTAGGAGCCCCACGGTTAAAATATAATTTAATAATGAATGATTATATCAAAACTTTTTAACTTGGGTACACTTATTTTATGTTTATTTGAACTTAACGCATTTTGCTCAATTGAAGCTACTTTTGCACTTTTTCGCCATCAATTAGATACGAAATACAAAATCATCAAATATGTACCATCACCGGTTGAGTGTGCTGTTTGTTTCTTCCTGCAATGAATGACTTTTAGTTGCTTTCTGTGAATAATGTGAATTTCGTTTAATGATGTTTGTATACTAGGGTGGACCTACCTTATATGGACGAAAAAAATGGCGAACTGTGACCCGTCCCCCCCGTAGAAATGTGCCCTTGGCTATAAAAATACACCATGCAAAAAATTAAGTTGATCGGATAACGAGAACACGTGCCGCATTGGCCCTGAAATTTGAAATACGATTTAAAAGGCGAAAAAAATGATTAAAAAGGCCAAATCTGTTTTTTACGCTGAAAAGTTTTCTTCCGCCATTGACTCCAAAAGAACATGGCAAACGATACGCGAAGTTGGTATCGGTAAATCTACGAATCAAGAACCATGTTCGATTGATGCCGATACAATCAATGAAAAGTTTTTAAATGTCCCTATGGTTCAAGCAGATCAAAATTATTATATCAATAATAATTCGAATAACAATTCTGAATCTTTTTTTTCTTTTGCTGCAGTAGACCAATGTGACGTTTTATCTAGTATATTGTCTATAAAATCCAACTCTATAGGAGTGGACGGAATTAATCCAAAGAGTTTCTAAAGATTCTATTACCTCAACTACTTCCAATAATAACATTTTTAATTTGAATTGGAAAATAGCTAAAATCGTTTCAATACCCAAAGCTAGTTCTGATTATAGACCAATAGTGATTCTTCCATTTCTCTCTAGAGTATTTGAACGTATTATTATAACCAAATGACTTGCTTCTTGGATAACAATAACTTGCTAACAGATCGTCAATCTGGGTTTAGAAAGAAACACAGCAGCATAACGGCCTTGATTGATGTTACAGAGGAGATTAGGGAGAAACTTGATGATGGCAAGACTACATTTTTAATACTTTTAGATCATTCAAACGCGTTTGCTACCGTGGATCATAACATACTTTGTTACAAACTTAACCTTTTTTTTAATTTCTCTTCGACCGCTACTCAGTTATTGTCAACATACTTACGTAACAGATATCAGTATGTTGAAACTAGAATCCAGAAATCCAAGGCACTGCCTGTAACAAGAGGAGTACGTCAGGGGTCCATTGTTGAGCCACTATTATTCTCACTGTACTCTAATGACCTCCCAGGCATTTTAACAAATTGTAATGTAAGAATGTACGAGGATGACGATCAACTTTATACCAGTTGTATACCCAGAAAACAGATTCGATGTGATAACGGAATTTGTTGCCAATCGAATTAATGCGGTTACGACAACTTGCTTTAAATTTAGTGATATATCGATCAGGATACCTTAATGGTCAGGATATGTTAATGTATACTTTCAATTGTGAATACCAAAATAAAAATAAAAAAAATAATTCAGTGCTTATAATCGAATTCAAAAACTTCGTACACTATTTCCAATTAAAAACAAAATATTCAAATTTATTTTTTGTTTTATTTATATTAAATATTTAAAATTTTTAAATACTTACAATAATATTTATGCATACAAATAAATTTTAAAGAAATTTTAAAAGAAATATTTAACTACTACAATTTAACCACAAAGAGAACAAGGAGATTTAAAAATTAGTTTCCTGATGATGTGGTTTTTATGACAAATATTCTGATACTAATAACTATAACCTCATAACAAGTATAATTTTCCACAATTATTGTTTTAAAAAGAAGAGATTCTTAGGATTTTATTGTAGTGAAAATTTTTTTCAGGAATCTCTTGTTACCTCTTTAGTTCGTAGCATTTGTTCTTGGGTAAACTTACGATTTATAAATCTGTGGCTTCAGAGAAACTATGGACCACTTTGCCAAAACTTTAAAGTATATTTAATTTTTGAAATATACAACCCGAATGTTTATTTTTTAACACACCAAAGATATATTGCTTAGTTCACAATTTAATTAAAATATTTTACAGCGCTTCATTGCGAAACTGATTGTTGTAGTTCCACGAGTTTTTAAGTTATCTGCTCGCAAATTTTATTTAGATAATGGTGCTGCAAAATAATCATCAATTAGAATAAATATTCGAATTACAAGAAAATCACAGCTTACGATAGTTTTCACATATTTCATCTTGATTTTTTTTATCGTATGTATCTTTTAATAATTTTTTTTTCAAATAAATTTCACTTTTAGTAATTTTTAAATACATCATTTGACATAAATGGCAAATGACCAAAAATTGGGTGTTGTGACTATTGCCTAATAGTTGTATCCACTGAAAGTCTTAATAATCCTCTTTTAAAATGAAAGTTGAGTGGAATAACTAACGAAATAGTCAGTGGGGCAAAAATGTTAATTATTTTGACCAAAAGTTGTGCTAACCGAATATTAATTTCCAAATTAGTTTGGATAGCAATTTGTTTGTTACAGACACTGTAAATTTATTGTGATAATTTTTAATTTTGTACAAAACTGAAATATATGTTCGATTTGCATAATTTACAAAAATACAACTTAAACATTTGTTGAATAACCAAAATACAGTAATATTAGCCGAATTCCAACTGATCTTTTTTCTGTGTGTATTAATGCCTTAATCGACCAGTGTATTATCTCTATTAATCAGCAACTCAATCGTATTTATACATGGGCAACGGAAAACTGTTTAGGAATAAATCCAAAAAAATCTAAATGCATTGTAATTCAAAAGCGACTTGCCAAACTAAATATTATACCCAATATGGGATACGTATATAATACAGTTATGTAAAATACTGTTTAGACAAAATACTGGTCAAAAAAATTTTAAAAATCCTGCTTTTCATAATACTGTTTTGCAAAATACTGGATTTCACAATACTGTTTTGCAAAATTCTGTGAAGTAAAAATGCTGGTTTACAAAATTTATTTTATTAAAAATAACTTCAACAAAAGTATATAATTTTCACAAATTAACAAAAGCATTTAACAAAAAATTAATTTCAATGCATTTTATAAACTTAAATTAGTACAAGATTTTTTGCAATTCGGTTTAGGTAGCCTGTATGGCTTAATTCACACCTTTTTCTTATAACTCTTTTAATGTTTGAGTACGCTTTTCTTTTCTTTAAATTTATGTAACGTCTTTCTCCATTCGCGCGTTTTGAAATTGTATTTACAGCTACCACGACCTCATTACCCAACTGCATGATAAGGTAGTATAATCAACAACAGCGTTCAGTCTTCTATGCCAAGCTTCCACACTATTTTGAGTTCTTGGGTAGGATTTCTTACTGTCATCGTAAACGGACCAAAAGGTTCCAGGATACTTTGGGTGATATGAGCCCTTGACGTAGTTTTTTTCAAACCACTCGCACAGTTTAAGCAAATCTTCATTTTATATTAAAATTTTTGTAAAAATAAAGCAAAAAATTTTCGCCGCCCAGTAAAACAAGATTTTGCAAAACAGTATTGTGTTATACAGTATTTTGTAAAACAGTATTACGAAAAGCAGGATTTTGAAAACATGATTTTGAAAACAGGATTTTGTTATATACAGGATTTCGACGCGAACCCTACCCAATATAGTTATAAATAATCAACAAATTGCAATAGGAAAATCTGCTAAGAATTTCTGAATTTTTTTTTATTGACACTCTTTCGTGGTCAAACCACATTAAATATGCTTGTGGTCGCACATTCTCTATGATTAAAACTCTTTGGCGGAACCAGCATTGTATGCCTATGAGAATAAGAATACTACTTGCCAAAACTTATTTGATGCCCGTTTTACTGTATGGTTGTGAGCTATATGCTAAATTTGATACAACTAGTAAAGGGAAATTGAACGTGGCATTTAACAACATAATCCGATACGTGTATGGACTTAATAGGCGTTCTAGTGTATCTTTGTTTTCATCTCAGCTATATGGGCTTTCTTTGGATAATCTACTACACATAAGAGTTTTAGTTTTCTTACATAAAATAATATATACCCATAAATCTGATCATCTGTACAGCAGACTTTGTATTTCAGATATAAGCAGGGGAAAAAAGAATTAGATCATTTGGATACAAAAGCTTAATTTCGGAGTGGCATTTCTACATATTCGCAGTAATTCTCTGGAATTATATACCCCATAGCTCGCAACTTTTAAGTAACGTACGAAAATGCAAAGAAAATATTTTTAAACTGTTTTCGGCATAACAATTTGAAAAAATAATTATTTGATATGATATGACTTAATTATTTAAATTGATTTTTTTTATATTTATATTTCTTTTTTGTTTAATTTTAATTGTTTAATTGTTTTTTGTATTTTATATAAAAATTTTAATTAGTTATTAAGTTCTCAATTGATTAATGATTTCATAAATTTACATATCCTCAATTCCGTACTGCAAAATAAGACTTTTAGTCTTGTGTATGGAACAATTCTACAAAATAAATAAATAAAATAAATAAAAATAAATAAATAAATTACTTTTTTCGCTTCCTTTCAAAATACTGGCCCTTTAGTAACCATATTTTTAGAATCTTACTCTAGATTGAATTGCCTTTCTGGTAATGTATAATGCACATTTTTAGGGGGGAGACTTCCTTAAATCGCAAGGTGAAAAATAAGGTCCACCCTATTGTATACAATACGATTGTTACAATCCGTGTTGGTGTTGTTGCTAAGCTCATTTAGCGCTATCGTCATGGAATATTATGACATGTCTGCCGCTTTCTTTTCTGCACAAACACGATATAAAATTGGCGTGCAACTTAAAGATACGGGATTCACAACAGATGGCGTATCTTTTACATATGGTTTGAGTCTTTAATAAATTATATGGCATTTTGGAGGTTAAACATCTGTCGTTTATTTTGAGTTGGTCATTGAATGAAATAATGTAAAAAATAGTTTTCTTTTCATTAAAGGAATTAAATGTGCTAAAATCCCGAACGTATTTAACAAATTGTGAAAAATATTCTGTTGAAGGCATGTCCCTATCCGGATTTCATTCTTGCCTAAGGAAATCGTCAGGGGACGATGTTTTTCGATTTTTTAGAAATATTTATTAAGTTAAATTTCAAACTCAATGAGAATTTCTTGTGCGTTATTAAACATTTAAAATATCAAAGAAAACACAAAAACAACAACCAAAAATTTTACCACAATTTGCTTTGTCATCTTCCGATATACTACTCTGTTCTTTTGACAGATCTAGCAATGTAGTGACATGCATTCATGTAGAAACAACAATAGAAAACAATGTTTTCTAAAGCGTCAGTAACAATTTAAATTTGTACAAGTACTTGCATATAAGTTTTTTTAAATTTGTTTATATCGGGATATACGTTAATTGCATTAAAGGAATTAAATGTGCTAAAATCCCAAACGTATTTAACGAATTGCAAAAAATATTCGGTGGGGGCAAGTCCCTATCCGGATCCCTATCTTTTCGCTTCAAAAATGTCGAATTTATGCCAACAAAGCATCATTTGCGTGAAGTTTTGCTTTACTTTTTCAGTTTAAAAAAAGTGCCTCTGAAGCATATCGATTGCTCACCGAAGCTTATCCTGAATATGTTCCATCGATTTCAACGAGCGAGAGATGGTTTGTGCGGTTCAGAAATGGTGATTTTCACACGGGCGGGCGGTCTTAGTTAGTCTTAGGAAGACAAAGAAGAACTTGCTAAATCATTGGGAGTTATTCAAGCAGGGTTTTCAAAATATTTGCAAGCAGCTGGATTCATCCAAAAGCAAGGAAATCGGGTACCATACGAATTAAAGTCGAGAGACTATGAAAAACGATTTTGCATGTCCCAAATGCTGCTTGAACGTCATAAAAGGAAGCCATTTTTGCATTGAACCATTACTGGCTTTGAAAAATGGATCCATTACGACAACCTGAAGCGCAAGAAATTGTATGTGAAACCCGGCCAACCAGCCAAATCAACGTCAAAGCCGAGTATCCATGGCATCAAAGTAATGCTCTGTATTTGGTGGACCATCGCCTATGAGCTTCTGAAATCGGGCCAGACGATCACAGGCGACCTATACCAGCTCCACTACAACAATAATCCAACCCAAATGAGAGGGTTCCCGAAATGTCGAAATAGAAATCGTGAATTATGATAGATATTAATTTTTCTGAATTTTAATTGATATTTTCTGAATTTCAGAATTCACAAATAAAAAAATGTGATCAAACAAAATTAATTTCGATCTACCCAAAAATACGTGTAAAACATGGATGGTAACCGAAACGATGCGGTTATCGGTAAGGGTAACGCTATTTTAGATTATTTCGGTGACGGTATTTTAAGGGTAAGGCTATTTCATTTATTTCAGTATCGGTATTTTAAGGATAACGGTTTTTTGATTATTTTGGTAAAGGTGTTTTAAGGTTAGCGATATTTCAGTTATGTCGGTAACGGTATTTTAAAGATAACGGTAGTTAGCCATTTCGATGCATCCCGCAATTTTTTTTACAAAAAACACACAAGATTAAAAACAGAACCAATTTACCAACTTAAAGTACGAAAAATACTCAAGAACCAGGTGCAATTACCAAAAACAGAAAATTAAAAATAACGGTAATTTAGGGGTAACGGTATTTCACTTATTTCGGTAACGGTATTTTAAGGGTATAGATATTTCATTTATTTCGGTATCGGTATTTTAAGGATAACGGTATTTCAGTTATTTTGGTAACGGTATTTTAAGGATAACGGTATTTCGGTTATTTCGGTAACGGTATTTTAGGAGTAACGGTAGTCAGTTGAAAGGGTTTCGAATCGATAACGGTGTTTTAGCGGTATTGCCTGCCAACCCTGGTGTAAAATATTAAATCAATAAGAGCACCTTAAACTTATAATCGGCAAATGTAAGCAAAATACCAAACTCAAGGTATAATTAGTTTGTACGTAACGTGCCGTGTCGAATCAGCTGATTTGTTTTTGTTTTATGAAAAAGCATTTAAGTCGTTAGTTTGTCTGTAATGTAACGTGCCGTGCCGGATGAACCTGTTGAAAACAGAATTTTGGTTATCCGTTAAATGACAGCGAGTTGACAGCTGGTATTTTGAGATCTGCGATGAGTGGCTTAACCTGCTAAGCTTAGCCGCCGTCTAATTTTTTTTACCGCCGCCGTCGAAAATTTTTTTTACACGATGAAAATCTAAAAATAGTATATATTTTTTTTAATTTTCTTTTTTTACCGTTAAGCCGATGTTTTGTATATGTCAACTTAAAGTTGGCTAGCCGATCAGCTTTTGGCTCACAGCCAGCTTTAAGCCGCCGCTGCAATTTTTTTAATTACTCACCGCAACCGATTAATCTGGTATACTTTACTTTTTGGGTAAAGTTCGGTAAAACGAGAGTAAGCACAAAATCATCTCACAAAATGAAAAAATTACGCAATAGTATGGGAACGCAAAAAAAACGTTTCTAGCCAAAATTTATTTTTATAAATTTCAGCTTCAAAAATTGCATAAATTCAAAAATTGCACAAACTTATTTGATATCAAAAGTTCTTTTTGATTTTATTCCATTGAATCTTAAAAAAAAATAAGTTGCTTTTGTGTAAAACAAGCCATGTTGCAAATATACAAACTTAGAAATTGATTACAAACCCTTAAGAAAGGTAAGGCAGAAAAACTGTCCGATTTCCAGAAAAAAACCATCAAAACAAAATGTTGTGTGGTTTTTGGGTAAAAAAATTTTTTGTGTTGTAAAGGACGATGTTAATGTTCGATTACACTATGTGACAGTCAAAATCGGGATGGGATGAAACCAACGGGAAATGTTATATCGGTCAAAAACAAGTTATACGTGTCCCGGCGTTTCGCTGGGTCACCCCTAGGAATCGAGATATATTTTTTTTTTGACATAACCCGAGAACAACTGGTGCGATTTTGCTCAAACAATTTTAAAAAAATTAAAAATTACAATTCCTTTAATCTGTTCATATAACGTTTTTCTATATACTCAACAGCTTTGCCGGTAAAAATAAATGTTTGTTACCGCTACCATAAAAATCAATAACCTTTTGTTTATTACTTTTTTTTTAATATTTTAGGCAAAAAATATTTTTTTCTTCATACATTTATTTTTACCGGCAAAACTGTTGAGTATATAGAAAAACGTTATATGAACAGATTAAAGGAATTGTAATTTTTAATTTTTTTAAATTGTTTGAGCAAAATCGGACTAGTGGTTCTCGAGTTATGTCAAAAAAAAGACCACCAAAGGTCAAATCGATATATCTCGATTCCTAGGGGTGACCCAGCGAAACGCCGGGACACGTATAACTTCTTTTTTACCGATATAACTTTCCCCGGTAGTTTGAACCCTTCCCGATCACTGACCCCTACCATTTGTCTCACATTGTTATTCGAACAGTAAGTTTCACTTGTTTCTGGAATTGTTTGCTCTTTTTACTTAAAACTCAGAAATAATTGTTTTTATAAAATTAGATATTGTAAATGTAAATATAAAAGTTCATATCCACTTCACTTACTATTAATTTTTAATTATAAAAACGCGCCAAATTTACTTTTCGAATAATCGAACATTTGGACGATATGGGTTACAGCAGACTTTAGTTCACTGCCAGGTGGACAGTTTTATACAGCATTAGCGTAGAACCTTCCGGCTTCCCTAACATCCATTTGCGAAGAAAAATTTGGTAGGAAATATCTTGTGTGGCAGGCAATTTGTCAGTGCGCAAATATAATTCTTCTTTCATTACTACTGGAAAAATAAATGGATAGTCCTTGAAGAACATACTAATATAATTCATTAAAATACACACAGGTTCAAAAATATTTTAGTCCGACTTTGCATAGGTGCATTACGCTAGATCTACTTGACTATGTATGGATGGAATACAACTTAAATAAATGGGAAGGGGATTCAAAGTCTATTTTGGAGATTTTGGGGCGTCTGCGCTCATTAATTGCATTGCGGTATCCACCTCTATTGATTCGTTGAGCATCGTTTGAATGTGGGTTGTGTATCACTGTTCTACCGTTACTACCGTGTTCTTCTGAGATAAGAGAGCTAATTCCAAGGCCAAGTGCTTTTGTTCGTAAGACACCATTGTCCAGTAGATGACATCCGTTTGTGGACGATTGTTCAGTTAGTCGCATAACGCATTACAGAGAAAACTCGTTCATTAGCCGACTAAAGTCCCCTCATATGACATTCCTGGTAAACAAAATTTATAGAAATTCAAGTTAACCGTTCACAAACACAATCCTTTGCCTTCTTTCCATAACTTATTTTCCTGATATAAACACAATGCACTGCATTCGTAATGGGCATCCCCTATGTAAGTGTATACCCGAGTAAAAAAAAATGATCTCGCGCAATATCTAATCATATCCAATTTGATATTGTTTGAGATCTGCTGTAATATCTAGCTGATCCAATTAGATCTCAAAATTGGGTGTATCCAATCATATCGTATTAGATCCCATTGTATATAAGGGGATAAACTAAGATCAAGTTATATCTCAAAATTGGGAGGTCCAATGATATCTTTGGGGATAAACCTAGATCTAATTTGATCCGAAAAATGGCGGATCCAGCTATATATTTGCGGATAAACTTAAATCTAATTTGATCCGAAAAATGGCGGATCGAATTAGATCCAGCTATATATTTGTGGATAAAATTAGATCTAATTTGATCTCAATTTTGGCAGATCGAATTAGATCCAGCAATATATTTGTGGATAAACTTAGATCTAATTTGATCCGAAAAAGTGGCAGATCGAATTAGATCCAGCAATATATTTGGGGATGAACTTAGATCTAATTTGATCCGAAAAATGGTACTTCGAATTAGATCCAGCAATATATTTGGGGATAAACTTAGATATAAATTGATCTGAAAAATGGCAGATCAAATTAGATCCAGCAATATATTTGGGGATAAACTTAGATCTAATTTGATTCGAAAAATGGCAGATCGAAAAAATGGGTTAATCTAATTATATAAATTTAGATTTAATACAAAAAGTTACATTTTAGTTGATACCATTAGACAAAAATAACCCAATAAACCATGAAACGATACAGTATCGTTAACGAATTCATATTAAGTATCATATTTGCTATCGTTTATGATACAAAAATATGAACTCGTAATGATATCATAATTTTTCAAAATAACGATAAATTTTCTGAAAAAATCATATTTGCTTGTTCTAATTTAATCGTTAAAGATATCATATATACTTCTTTATTTCGATATCGTCAATGATATCATATTTTCATCGAATAGTGATAAAATAACGACAAAAATTTTGCAATATGACGAAAATATTATCGCACTGCCTGATATTTTCGATATCATAACAATATCGTTATTTCATGAAAAAACGATATCATTAACGAATGTGCACTTTTCTTCACAGTACCTATTACTTGTGAATCGTTAATGATATCATTCTCGGACAAACGTATCATCGAAATGATATCGTTACGAATTCGAAACGATATCGTTTGGTTTGTTGGGAAATCATTCAGATATCCGACAGACTGCATTAAACGGTCCATTCTATTGAAATTATTTCTTGATTATCATTATGTCACATCCAATTTTATATAATTAGATAAACTTGTTTTTCGGATCGTATTTCATTATATTAGATCCAAGGTGGATCTAAATTACTGCAGTACGATCCACCATTTTTCGAATAAAATTTTATTTTGGCCGGTATCAAAAAAAGATATGATTGTATGTTGTACTTCATTAATTTTTTTAATAGGGGATCCACAGAAATGACAGATAAAAATAGATCCCGCATTATATTTGGGTACTATGTAAGATCTTCATTTATTTGGGATTAAATAAGATCCCAGCCAGATATTGCCAACTGTTCAAAAAATAATACACTGGCAGAGCACTGATTTTATAAAAATTACAATATTTTGTTAAAATAAGCTTTAAACTCAGAAGGTCTCGAGTTGGATACAGTACACGCCTATGCATTTTTTTTTTTTTATAAAATGAATTTCTTTTTATAAAATTATAATTTTTTTTTCTATAAATTTTTTTATAAAATTATATTTTTTTTTTATTAAATTGAATTTTTTTTAATAAAATAATTTTTTTTTTTTTTTAAAGAGAAGCAACACAGGAAATTCTTCCTATTAATTAACGTGTTGCTTCCTTTGGAAAGGGGATATATGTAGAAGAAGTGAAAGGTGGTGAAAGATGAAGGGCTTCAAATATGGCAACACTGTAATTTCGCGAGATGTTGAATTTTAGAACAGTTGTTTCGCGCCATCTGATGGTGAGTTGGCGACCTTTGTTGAAGCTTTTTAGTTCATAGCCCTGTTATATTATTTTACTTCGGTAGGGTTAAGTGCTATGGGAACACCGAAGGAGGACACTGCGATGTGTATGAGGGATAGAAAAGCTCATACATATTACTTTTTTTTATAAATTGATGTTGCCTTGGTTGGGGCTCGAACCCGCAACCTCACGTGTAACAGTCCAACGCGCTAACCATTACACCACAGCGCCCATTTACATCTTTTTGACGCTATACACCATTTCCAATTGTATCAATTGTTTTTAAGATTTATCAATTGTGTTTCAGAAATAATAAATTGTATTTTAGAACTTATGAATTATTTTTCAGATTTATGAATTGTTTTTCAGAACTAGTCAATTGAATTTCAATTTTATCAATTGTTTTTTAGAAATTATCAAACTGTATTTCAGAAATTATCAATTGTATTTCAGAAATTATGAAATGTATTTAATAAATTTTTCTCTATTAACTATGAAATACAATCAACAAATTTTTAAATAGATTTGATTATTTCTGAAATACAATTAATAATTTCTGAAATACATTCGATAATTTCTGAAATACAATTATAATTTCTGAAATACAATTAATAGATTCTGAAATACAGTTAATATTGTAGTTTCTGATAAGTTACCATATGACAATATATTGTTTAAATGGCACCATATCGTATGTTGTTTAAATGATATGATATATCAAAGTATATGGTATTATACAATATACAGTAGCATATATTATCATATCTGGAACTGTATAAAAAATGTTGTTCATGAGGTACATATATGAGCATATATTGTTGAAATGGCACCACATATTATAATATATGGCTTAAATGGCACCATATATGGTAATATATTGCTTAAATAACACCATATGTAAATATATATGGCACTATATATAGTGGCATATATTATCACATCTGGAACTGTATTAAAAATTTTGATCATGAGGTACCATATATGACCAAATATTGTTTAAATGGCATTATATATAGTAATATATGGTTTAAATGGCACCATATATGGTAATATATTGTATAAATGACACCATATATTAATATATATGGCACTATATATAGTAGCATATATTATCATATCTGGAACTGTATTAAATATTTTGTTCATAAGGTACCATATATGACCATATATTGTTTAAATACCACCATATATGATAATATATGGTTTAAATGGCACCATATATGATAACATCTAGTTTAACTAGCGCCATATATAGTTATATATTGTTTAAATGATACCATATATAATTATATATTGCTAAAATGCCACCATATATATTAAGATATAGCTCTATATATAACTATATATTAGGCCTGGTCGATTTGTGGGGAGGCACGATTTTCCCTGAGCCCATGGGGAGTTCCAGGGGGTGTGCCACTGGCATGGGTGGATCGGCCCTCCAAAGTTAGTGGGGGTCGGTCATACATTTGGACTCGATTGGGGCACTCTAAATGGGTCAAAGTGTGATTTTTCAAAACTTGACCCTACGGGACAAAAGTCAACAGTTGGGGGGTAGTAGAATTCGTTTTAGAGGTATGGTTCCTTCGGCAAAGTTTCTTATTTTGATCCCTAGAATACGATTTTCACTGAGCCATGGGCGATTATTAAATCGACCCGCCCTACTATATATGCAATAAGATCAGCCATGCTATGTAATATATAATCATATATACCATATCTAATATTATACAGGCCGATATCTAATTAGATGAAATTATATATGGCATAATATAAGGAAAAATTTGGAAAAAGACGTCATATATAATTATATATGGATCTACATAACGACATGTCTAATTATATATTGTAATATATGCCACGTATGATTATATATAATTTTTTTTACTCGGGTAGTTAAAAAAACCTACTTGATGATCGCAATATAGAATATGTTAAAAAATACCTTCTTAAAATATAATTTCTTAAAAATAACTTCAAAAAGTCTTTATCGAAAATTTAAAATACCACTTTATATACCGTTGTCCTTAAAATAATCTAACTAACTAATTTAAAATAACGTTAACCCATTCACACTGAGCCCAAAAAGCAAAAGAAGCAAAAGAACCTGTCACAGGACTGATACAAAAGAACCTATCACAGGACTGGCGCAAATGAACCTGTCACGGGACTTGTGCAAATGAACATGTCACAGAACTGACGTAAAAGAACCTGTCATAGGACTGACACAAAAGAACCTGTCACAGTACTGACGCAAAAGAACCTGTCGTAGGACTGATACAAAAGAACCTATCACAGGACTGACGCAAATGAATTGTTTATGTATAAACAAGTTTTGAGCAACAAGTTTTTTAGGTAACGGTACTATTCAATACTCTTTGTATTTTTGCAGAAACAGAAGAAAATGTAAGTGACCTTATCTTTTTCTTTTTGTTCTAAATTTGATGATTGGGGAAAATTTTTATTCCATTTTAGTTTCGGACTATCGAAAAAAACTTGCAATTGCATGGAATATATGGCCCCATTAAGTGCCAATTTAGATTTAAATTTTTGTTATTTGAAATAAATTTTTACCACAAAGTAAATTCTTCAAATCTTATTTGTATCAGTTCATTCAGATGAATGATTTTTATTAAATTTTAAAATTATTTTCATTTGGTTTTTTATTACTAAAAAAGAATGGAAACAGAATTTCCAAAAAGTTACCTCAATTTGTGAACTTGATTATAAGGAACAAAAAATGGCTTTCAAGCAATTTTTAAACTACTCGAATTTTTAATTTTTCGATATTTATTGGGTAGTTTAAAAGTAAAATTGTAAAAATGCTTTATAGAAATTTTAGCGGACGATATTTCCAAGAATAAAAAGTTTTATAAGTTTCAAAAAGTACTTTAAAGGAAAATACAATTCGGATTATTTCGATAAAAAAAACTATATTTTTCCCAGACGGCAGATTTGGATTTAGCTCACATTATGTCTTCCCGGGTAAAAATCTTATATATAATTATATCTTTTTTGATAAGTCCCCATATATAACGAGATAAAACTTGATCCGAAAAATGGGTCATCTACTTGTGTGTAATTACATCAAATTAGATATAATTTTATATAGTTGGATCCGAGATTTGTCTATACCCGAGTAAAAAAAATTGATCTCGCGCAATATCTAATCATATCCAATTTGATATTGTTTAAGATCTGCTGTAATATCTAGCTAATCCAATTAGATCTCAAAATTGGGTGTATCCAATGATATCGTATTAGATCCCATTTTATATATGGGGATAACCTAAAATCAAGTTATTTCTCAAAATTGGGAGGTCCAATGATATCTTTGGGGATAAACCTAGATCTAATTTGATCCGAAAAATGGCGGATCGAATTAGATCCAGTTATAAATTTGTGGATAAACTTAGATCTAATTTGATCCGAAAAATGGCTGATCGAATTATATAGATTGAGATCAAATTAGATCTAGCAATATATTTGTGGATAAACTTAGATCTAATTTGATCCGAAAAAGTGGCAGATCGAATTAGATCCAGCAATATATTTGGGGATAAACTTAGATCTAAATTGATCCGAAAAAGTGGCAGATCGAATTAGATCCAGCAATATATTTGGGGATAAACTTAGATCTAATTTGATCCGAAAAATGGCAGATCGAATTAGATCCAGCAATATATTTGGGGATTAAGTAAGATCTAAATTTATCCGAAAAATGACAGATCAAATTAGATCCAGTAATATATTTCGGGATTGCGTAAGATCTTAACTTTTCCGATAAATTGCAGATCGAATTAAATCCAGTGATATATTTGGAGATTTGGTAGGATCTTAATTTATCCCATAAATTGCAGATCAAATTAGATCCAGCAATTTATTTCGGTATTAAAATGGCAGATCGAATTAGAAACAGCAATATATTTGGGGATTGACATCTAAAACTATCCAGAAAAATGACAGATAAAATTAGATCCCGCATTATATTTGGGTACTACGTAAGATCTCCATTTATATGGGATTAAATAAGATCCCAGACAGATATTGACAACAGTTCAAAAAATAATACACTGGCGGAGCACTGATTTTATAAAAATTACAATATTTTGTTAAAATAAAGTTTAAACTCAGAAGGTCTCGAGTTCGATACCGTTCATGGATATGCATTTTTTTTTATAAAAAGAATTTCTTTTTATAAAATTATAATTTTATTTTCTATAAATGCTTTTATAAAATTATATTTTTTTTTATTAAATTGAATTTTTTAAAAAAAATAATTTTATTTACATCTTTTTAACGCTATACACCATTTCCAATTGTATCAATTGTTTTTAAGATTTATCAATTGTATTTCAGAAATAATCAATTGAATTTTAGTTTTATAAATTGTATTTCAGAACTTATCAATTATTTTTCAGATTTATGAATTGTATTTCAGAACTAGTCAATTGTGTTTCAGTTTTATCAATTGTATTTCAGAAATTATTAATTGTATTTCCGAAATTCACAACTCTATTTCCAAAATTATCAAACTGTATTTCAGAAATTATCAATTGTATTTCAGAAATTATGAAATGTAATATCCCGAGGAAAACGTTTTTATATAATAATGTATAATTTTATATACCCATATATGTTTTTGTACACCAGTGTATATAACCGGACATAATTATATGTATCCATATATAATTTTTTCTTTCTCAAAAAATTGTAATATGATGTCGTATTTAGTTGCATCTTATTACATATCGATTAGTACATAATTGTATATTGCATTTACAATTAGATACAGATAATCCAATTTTATATGACGTTATATATAACTATTTAGTACATAATCCAAAATAATATATGTTTTTATATGAAATCATTTTTCAAAAAAACACGATTTCGTTTTGGATAGAATATTATATACCCCATTTAGAGTCACACTAGAACTCTTGTCAGTCGCCTTTTGGATATAATTTTATATTACATTGCCATGGAAAGAAATTGTTAGAAAATTTATACAAACAGTTTAAAACAATACTAAAGGCGTTTGTGCTTTTCTGTAAAATGTCCTTTTGTCAAAATACAAAAAAGTTTAATAGCTTTCATGAAGTTTTAGGTCTGACAAACTCTCAGGTAATTATTTCTGTAAACATTTAGGATTTCAGTGAAATTTATAGTGAATAAACTGGATATAACAATATCTGATTTTCTATATGTTTGTACCATATATTGTTTAAATGCCACCATTTGATGATATGATAATATATAGTTTAACTGGCACCATATATAGTTATATATTGTTTAAATGATACCATATATAATTATATATTCCTAAAATGCCGCCATATATATTAAGATATAGCTCTATATACAACTATATATGCAATAAGATCAGCCATGCTATGTAATATATAATCATATATACCATATCTAATATTATAAAGGCCGATATGTAATTAGATGAAATTATATATGGCATAATATAAAGAAAAATTTTGGAGAAAGACGTCATATATAATTATATATGGATATACATAACGACATGTCTAATTATATATTGTAATATATGCCACATATGATTATATATAATTTTTTTTACTCGGGTATCCAAGAAATCAAATTATATCTAAATCGATATAAAAATATCCGATTTTATAGAATTTTGTGTGATAGTAGGAATACTTTTTATGCATAGCCGCTATTAAATTGACAATGTAATTTTAATAGTTTGAACAATTTTGAAGGCGCAACTTTAATAACATAAAATAAAAACTTATTTGAGTGCTTTTGCCTTCTAAATCGTACGCATCATTTTTTAATATGATTTTATATGCAAAAAAATCACTTAAAAATTATTTGGCTACCCGACTAAAAAAGAGTATAGGTATATAGCATATATTTTTTAATAATAAAATATATGATAATATAAAATATTGTATGCGACTTTATATATTTTTATACGATGATATATTAGAAAAATTTTTAAAAATTTTCTCATATGTAATCATATTAAAGTATTTGCTTTATTGCAAATTATTTATATAGGAATATATAATTAATAAAACCGTTCAAAATTTTATATATGTATAAATAAATAAATACGAAAAATAGTTTGAACTTTATTTTGTATATTACAATATATTAGTTAATCTCAGACAAAATTTTCGAAACTCATTTCATCAAGTACAATTTTTTATATGTTTTACTGAATTTTTTCATTAAATTAATATTTTCTGAGCTTTTGTTAACTTCCCGAGTAAAAACGATTTTATATAATCATATCTGATTCACATACAATTTGATCCGAGAATTGGGCCCATATAATTATAACGATTTTAGTCTAATTGTTTAAGTTTAGATAAAATTATATTTACATCATATAATATTGTATCCGAGAAATGGCGCGACATAATTGTGTACGATAGTGGATAAATTTATAACATTGTATTAATTTAGAACTAATCTGATATAATTATATTTAAATCAAATATAATTATATCCAGTTTTCGATCAGATATAATAGTATCTGCTAAAAGGTAGGATTTTCTATTTGATACAATTATATCAGGTAAAAATGTGGATACAATTCTATATGACTTTTATGCAATTTTGTCAGTTCAGATCAAAAATGATACAATGTAATACAATAATGCATCATATAATGCAAATATATCGCGCCAGTTCTCGGATACAATTATATCTAATATTAATACAGTTTTATCTTCTGAGATCTGTACTAGTACAATTATAATTCAACTGATAGAATTACATGGGCCCTTTTCTTGGATGAAACTGTATATAGATCATATTAGACTATGTATGACTATATTAAGCTCCATATTAACTTTTTTTAACCGGATTTTAAAAGTTTTTTTTAATTTAAAAAATCCAATTGAAAACAATTAACATTTAAAATCTTGACCCGCCTCCTAAAGGGTTAATTAGTCTAGGCATATTGCATACCAGGAGGTATTTCAAGTAAATTTCCAACGACATATATATTTTGTTCTGTGCTGGAATTAGGGTTTTCTTTTCCCGGACTTTTTCATTTCCCGGGACAGCGGGATTTTTTTCTGAATTTCCCGGGATTTTGGAATTGTTAATGGGTGCAAACTTGTGTCGGACCAGTCTAATAGTCAGAACTAAGATAGATTTTTTGCTTAAATTTTCCTTAAATATGGAATCCAAAAATTTGTATTTCTAAAGATTTTGTTTCAATGCAGATTTTTAGAAGTATTCGTATAGAATTATTTTATAAAAAAGTTTAAAAGTGAGTATTCTTCACACAAATTATTAGGCAAAATCTCTTAAAGATTTTTATAAAAATCGCCACTAGAACATTATTAAATAATATTTTATTCATCCTAACACACTAGATATAGTGAAAAATATAATTTAATACGTACACTTATAGAAAAAAGTTTGTAGAAAAGTTAGTAAAACTGTTAGTACTTCAACTTAACTAATTTTTAGTTAAAATTTAATTTTTAGTTAATTTTTTTGCTACCTCCACATTACTAACTTACAAATTTTTTTGCCATTTTTTTTTTTGCTGAATTTAGTTACTAATTTTTAACAATAAATTTGCTAACTTTACAGTATTTTGCTGAATTTTAGTTACTTATTTTTAACAGAAGATTTGCTAATTTTACAAATTTTTTGTAAACTAAACCACCAATTTTGAGACGCTTATAAACAGAATGTTAAGTGACTCATAAAAATTACTGCATATTTTTAATTCGCCAAAAATAATGCAAAAAGTTTTTAAATAAAGCTAAATTGAAATGGTTGAAAATTTGTCCTACTCATAAAATATCTAAACTATTAAAATTTATGAGAAAAGTTTCTATTTATCGTAATACATTAATTTTCAAAGATCAAGGTTTATTTTGGACGAACCATTTTAATATGAAAATTGTGATAAAAGTATCTCTGGGGAGCAAGTGGAGTTTACGGGGATGACCCTAATTTTTCCCCGCAATATTGTACTTTTTAAGCTTATTTAAAGAATACGATATTTTTAATCGGCCACACCTTCTTCCTGTGGGTGGAGCTTTAGAGGTAAAAATGGAATCTCAAATAAATTGGGAAGTACATATCCGATCAGCAAACAATGAAAATCAAAAGAAGGGTCTCTGAAATACATTTTGTTATTGTTAACATATTATTGTCTATAAATATTACCACTTTTACAAAAAATCATTCTTGGGAATTTTCATTGGCATTGAAATATAATTGGCATTACTTTATCTCAATGTCAGTGCCAACAAATTTCATCACCATTCAATGCCAATGAAATTTTTTTCAATTTGCATTGATGAAAACAATGGTAATGAAATGTACACATAATTGAAGAAAAAGCATTGTAACATAAAAAAATATAAGAAATACGCGAATTTTTAATTTTTTTTTCTTAATTTATTCTTTTATTAAAACATGAAAACAAATACTTCTTTCATCAATTATAAATGGGCATTTAGGCATTGAAGAATGCCAATTGAAAAAATTTCAATTAATTGACACATTCAATAAACTGGTCCCAAGTATACCCATTTATTAATTTTCATTTCATTTGCTCCTTTTTTACCTTTTTCCAGTCCACTAGTAATCTGCAAAAGTTTTGTTGATTTCAGAAAATTTTAGCAAAAATTTTGTAGATTTAACAGTTTTGTTTTGCTATTTTCATTCTACTATTATTTAGCATTTTTTTTTGCTAATTTTAGCAGGTTAAATTGTTATTTGCAATTAACAACAATTTAGCTTAAATATTACTAAAATTCTGTAAATTTAACAGTTTTTTTTGCTGTTTTCATTTTATTAATATTTAGCAAACTGATTCTGCTAATATTAACAGTTTTTTCTGCAGCATCATTTTTAACTAATTTTTAGTAACTTTTTCTGCTATTTTTACGGACTTATTTGTATGAGTGTATGCATAATTGTTTACTATCAACATGGATTTATGTTGTTAAAAATAATTAGAATATGCATTTAAAATTAACGGTTCGTTGTCGTTCATAAATCTGGGCGTCATAAGTTGTCGATCAGAGTTGAATTCCATAGGAAGCAGCTGGATAAAAATAACATTGTTAGAATTTCGTTGATGTTAGTCTAATTGAGTTGTTTCAATTAGTTGTCAGTTTGCTATGAAAACTTGGTAATTTAACTACCGAATTTTATCGAAAAATTATAGAATTACCCCTCTGTCCGATAAGTTTTGAGTTGAAAAAAAAGCCATTGAATAGTGTTATAGATCATTTTCAGCTCCATAAATCTGTAACTATGAGCCTCCAATAAGAAAGAAGTGCATTGCCGGGCTAATCATTAAAATTTTATTTAAAATAAAAAAAAAAATATTTAAAAAAAAAATTCTAAGTCCAAAGAAAATTCCCATATTTGAGAAAAAATGATCTACACCCGTATTCAAAATCAGAAAGTGTATGCAAACTACACCGGTTCAGTCCCATTTGCACCTGTCTCGAGACAGCTACTTTCAGACCGGTACTCTTTTCACCAGTCACAGGACCAGTACTTTAAGACCAGTTGCGTTTTCACCGGTTACGGGACAGGTCACCGGGTAGGTACTTTCAGACCGGTCCTGGTTTCACTAGTCATGGGACAGGTCCATGCAGACCGGTCCTGTTTTAACCGGTCACGAGAAGGGTCACAGGGCAGGTTCTTCAGACCGGTCATGTTTTTACCGGTCATGGGACAGGTACTCTCAATACAACTGACCCCTGTTTTTCCACAGGGTACTGATTGCGCTAATATGCTAGCACCTGAAAAAAGTTTGTTAGAGCAAACATGCTAAATTTGGGAAAAGAAATAAGTTCGAATAAAACAAGCTATTCCATAAAAAATCAATTTTAAAAACAAAAATTTGAAATTAAAAGAAATGTTTTGCATGAAGCGCTATTTTTATAAAATCAGTGCCCTACTTGTGCATTAATTTTGTAATATTCGCAATTTCTAATTGGGTTGTACTACTTAACCACTATGTGCGTAACACTCTAAGCCAATTCTTTTCCAGTTGTTTTTTTTTTTTATTAACCTCTGAAATTTACAAATCGCTTTTGGCAAACGTTGACAAGTCGTCCCAAATGAGTCTTCTGGCAGTAATTTATTTTTAAATCAACGGTTACCCAGTGATTCTAGTGCTTAATTATTTGGAAATTTCTAACTGGGATCGTTTTCTGTTATCAATATCTGTATGACGCGGTTGCCGACCCTGCTTGTAAGCCATTTTCCAAGACTTAATGATGCCTCATGCAAATTAGTAACAACAGCAAAAACATATTTTGTAGTTGCGTCTACTGTTTGTTTTTTGCTACAATGAATGATCGTTAGTTGCTCTCTGTGAATAATGTGAATTTGGTTTGATGTTGTTTCTATACAATAAGATTTTTACAGTGCGTGTTGCTGTTGTTGCTAAGCGCATTTAGCGCTATCGTCATGGTCTATTGCGACGTGTCTGTCGTTTTCTTTGTTGTACAAACACGATATATATATGCTTTTTAACCCTCTAACGCTCTCAATATAAGCTATGTTTGTGTGGCAAGCTATCAACTTTGGCTTATGTTATTCCCATATAAATTTGACATTAGCTAACGTTTAGTGTTAACTTTCAGTGTTACTAATGTCAAATTTGTATGGGAATGACATAAGCCAACGTTGATAGCTTGCCGCACAAACAATTGTAATTGTTCGTAATAAGTATGTGAAAAAATGTATACTATAAGAAACATTAAATTTTATCAATTCGTGCACTTAAAGAATTATCTGCCTTATACTAATGAACTATTGCATTAAATCAAGGAAATTTCAGTGGAACTGGTCCATCATTTTCATTATATGAATGCAGTTTTTCATAAAATCCCGAGTAAAAAAAATTATGTATAATCATATGTGGCATATATTACAATATATAATGCGACATGTCGTTATGTATATCCATTAGGGATGCCAAATGGGAAATCCCGAATCCCGGGATTTTCGGGATTGGCAAAATCCCGAATCCCGGGATTATTTCTCAAAAATCCCGGGATTTTCTTATTTTTTAATATTAATATAAACGCAAATAAACAAAGTGAGCAATTTTAGATTACCTACATCTTTTCTTGAATTTTCTCATATTGACAAGAAATTGATGCCAATATATTACTAAAATTATAAATTAAGTAGATTATTCGAGTAAACTTTGCAAAGACTTTGTCACTTTGTTTGTCACGTTTGTTTGTTATTTTACCGATTTATTCTTCCAAGCGAAATTCGATTTCTGAAACCTAGTTTTGGCTGGGACTGTAAGTTTGAATTCTTCATGAAAACATTTGATAACGATAACCAAATAACTTTGTTGCTGTAATTACACAATTTAGTGGGCAAGGTTATCGCAACGAATCTGTTTTAAAATCTGCTTACAAAATACTGGGCGCAAGTGTACTTAATGACAAGCTTTCATATATTATCCCAGCCAGAAAAATTCAAACGGGAAAGCGATGGCAAGGTATTTTAACAGGTGGTACAAGTAGTTGTAAAAATTGCTTTCCCATTTCCAATATGATAACGTCAATAGACAAAAGGACCGGCACTTCAAAAAGCGCCGGAAAAGTACTGGAGAAACAAAATTTTTAACTTTGGCAAAACGCTGCCAAAACCAATAAATAGGTGGTTTGGAATTATATTTTCCAAAATAAAATTTAAAAAAAGTTAATATGTATCTTTTTTGGCCCTGCCGTCATGTTTTGTAAAACAAATCCTTGCAAAACGATTTTTGCAAACGCTGGCAAAGCGTCCCGAATGAGTACCTGCATACCACATCGCGGTTACCCAGTGGTATGCAGGTACTTGATTTTTTGTACCACTGTCAATTTCTGACTGAGATGTTTCAATATTCATAAAATGTACCACATTATTAATTAACAACTATTAAATAATTATAAAACGCTTTATTCTATAAAAAAATTAGTAACATAACATAAAAATTTTTATAAATAAAGGAAATTTAAATCCCGAAATATCCCGTAAATTTCATACAAAATCCCGAATCCCGGGATTTTCAAATATCAATTCCGATTGGCATCCCTAATATCCATATATAATTATATATGACGTCTTTTTGCAAAATTTTCCTTATATCAGTGGCGGCTCCAGCTCAAGTCTCTGGGGGGGGGGGGGGGGGGGAATTTTGTAAAAAAAATTATTTTTTAAATTTTCACAAAAAATATTTTTTGAACGTTTTTGGACTCCGCAACGCAAGGTTAACGATTTTATGAGCGACGCTTTAGGTATAAAAGACAATATAAAGTCCAACGGAAAATTCTAAGTTATATTTTTCATCAAAAACTTTAATATTTGATACGTATTTGACATCCAACAAGGATGGGTTAGTAATGCCTAAAAAAGTTTATATTAAATAACATATAAAATCAACAATTGAAATTTCCGCACTCTATTTGAATTGTATGATACTTGCTATAACTTGGAATACTTTGAATAGCTAAAATTGGTGTTCAATTTGGAGAAAATTATCAAATTTGCTATAGACTTTCCGTACATATTTGGGTCTAACTTTTGTATTATTTTAGCTATGTGCCTGGTCGATATATCACTTTAAAGCTTCTGAAAGCGTGCCTGAAGTTGGTCTGCAACTCATTCTTTAATTTGATAATTTCTGATTTATTAAAAAATATTTAAATTTTTGAGAATTTTTCTACAATTAATTAATTGTTTCTATCTTTTTATAATTAAAGCCATGATTGAGCCACGTGAATAGTTACTATTTTTAAATGAACTTTAACCATTTATCGTTATCAAAGGTCTAAAGCCTTTTGATCTTAATACGCGGCTCGGGATACTTGATCGTAGCCTTTTAATATTTTTGTATTAGTTCTTAGTTTTTTATCAATGACAATGTCAAATATCAGTTTGGTACTCCTTTTGGTTCCTGATTTATAGTATAGTATTAAAAAAAAAAAAAAACAGTTCGATTTTTCAGCATTTGTATGAAATAAGACCCAATAAGAGTGCCAGTATAAGATTTCGTAGAGGCAAAAATAAAGTAATGAGGAACAACATAAGCGTGTTCGTTTACTTACTACAAGTTACTACTTTTACTACATCTGCAAAATTTCAATATAAAAAGTAAACAAAACTTTCCAATTGTAGTAAAAGTAGTAAGAATTTCTACTAATCGAACACACCGCATATATTTTTTCAGAAATTTTAAAGAATCCATTTTTCGATATACATATGACGATTTAAATCGCGGGATTTCATTAAATTAAACTTTGAAAATTTTACGAAAAACGTCGCCGGAGTCTGAAAAGTCCTCAAAATTTGATTGAGATGATAACAAGGATTTAACTCAGAGATTACTTTTTAACAACAATACAAAAAGTTAATATTTCCTGCAAAGTTTTGAAATTATTTTCATTATTTTTATATTCACTTTATTTATTACGGTGGGTCTCAACTGCAGGTTTAAACTTTAGTTAATAGTTAACCCAAAAATTTGTTGTTGTTTTGTGTACATTTTTTTGACATTTTCTTTTGTTTATAGTTAAATTAAATTTAAACCTCAAGTATGAGACCCACCGTTAGAAGCTCATTTTTTATACTTCAGTTATAAATTTTAACTAAAAACTTCTAATATTTAAAAAATTCTTGTTTTTTAATTATTTTTTCGGAATGTTTCGCAGACCTCCTATGATGCGATTAGGGACGCTCAGGGGTTCGTGATCAACATTTGGAAAACTTTGTATAATTAAATTTTCATATCGGTTTTGGTATAGCTGTGGGAGTCAGATGTCGTTTCTAAACAAAAAGAATTACTGGCCAATTTTGCTTTGACGCTACACCAACATTCCGTATTTTAAAGTTAAAACACTTTGCAGGTTGGGAGGAAGTGCAGGATCTAACGCTAGTCAATTACTCGCAGGCAATCAAAAATTGAGTATTTCAAAAGAAATTATTTCAGGAACATAACTATATACTCTACGATATCAACATGTATACTCCGGATTTCCGAAAGACAGACTGGAATAAGTTCAATACGATCCTTTGGAAAGACCTAAAAAAGAACTCCACCATATCTTTCCGATTGAAATTTGGAGAATTTCAAGTGAAATTAATTGTGAATTCTATTTGGAATTTGTCAAATTTGATTTTAAATCTGAACAAAAATAACGGTAATTAATTGTTTTCTTACAATATTGAGAAAATTTTAAGAGAAATTTCGATTTTTTATTTCGAAATGAGAAAATTCTAAAATATAGTAGCATTTACCACTTCAAATTTAGAAAATTCCATTAGAAGTTCAGTTCAGTTAATGAAAAAAATTCAAAATAAAATTTAGTCTTTTTCTTAAAAGCACCGTAAGTGGTTTTTCACGTGTAAAAATTTTACTCCAAATTTAATTTTACTCAAATTTTAATTTAAATTATAAAAATGAACAATTTTTCAATTTTATATCAAAGACGCAATCACAATATACAAAAAATATGATTTTTCCCCAAGAAAAATAATAGTCTTGTACATTAAATTTGAGTGAAAACAATCTCTACTCAGTTTTCACGGGAAATTCATTGTCGTGGAAAATTATCATTTTTTTATATGGAGGAGTATAACAATTTTTCACGTGAAATCCGAACAACTTACGGTGCTTTACTATCAAACAGTATTTTACTTTTAAAGTTGACTTTATATTTAAACGACTTTGTTCATTTTGTGTATGAAAATCCTAAAGAAATATTTACATTTTCAAATATTTTAATTGGTTGAAAATAAATTAACCAATCAGAATGCTCCAAAAATAAACTAGGTCAAAGCATGCTGCCACCCAAAATTTTAACTAAAGTCAACAAAAATATACATTGGGAAAATTTAAATAGTAAGGGCGTTTATTTTTATGTAAAAAATTTTCAATTAAAATTGGAATTTAGTATTAAAAAATACGAAATTTTAAAATGAAATTTCTTTTTGTCATTTGAAACTAGAAAAATTTCAAACGAAATTGATCTACATACAATTTTGAAAATCTAATTTGAAATTTAGATCTTTTAACTACATTTCTCCACAAACTTTAATTTTTTTATAATCAAAATTATCAGTTATTTAATGAATTTGTTAAAATATCTATTGAGATTTTTTAAATGACGACTGGTTAAATAAAAATAAGGAAAAAATTTTATATTTCATATTATTATTCATAACAAATTTGTATTTCTTTCACTTTATCCTTTTTTCTCCTCTTTTTTCTCTCTTTTTCCCCTCTTTTTCCGTTTTCTCTCCTTTTTCCCTCTTTTTTTTTCCTTTTTTTTTTCTTTTCGATTTCGCTTGCTTATATTATACCATATATAATTTCATCTAATTAGATTCGGCCCTTATAATATTAGATATGGTATATATGATTATATATTACATAGCATGGCTGATCTTATTGCATATATAGTTGTTTATAGAGCTATATCTTAATATATATGGCGGCATTTTAGGTATATAATTATATATGGTATCATTTAAACAATATATAACTATATATGGTGCCAGTTAAACAACATATTATCATTTATGGTGGCATTTAAACAATATGTGTTCATATATGGTACCTCATGAACAAAATCTGTAATACAGTTGCAGATATGATAATATATTCTACTAAATATAGTGCCATATATATTTATATATGGTGTTATTTAAGCAATATGTTAGCATATATGGTGCCATTTAAAGCATGTATTATTATATATGGTGCCATTTAAACATGGCCATATATGGTACCTCATGATAAAAATTTTTAATACAGTTCCAGATATGATACTATACTATATACTATATATAGGGCCATATATATTTATATATGGTATTATTTAAGTAATATATTACTATATATGGTGCCATTCAAACCATATATTATCATATATGGTGCCATTTCCACAATATATGCTCATATATGGGACCTCATATAATAATATATGATATAATAATATAATAATATATGATACTATACCAATATACATACCATATATCAATATACATATATTGATATAATATATAGGGTCCACCATCTAACGTTTTTTTTTTCAACTAGTGTTTATTTCGTGCATGGTAACACTTAGCTCATGTCTGATTTGACAGATAATTAGTTTTATCCTTCCGCTGAACGAATATGGTTGTGTATACGCTTGAACAACGCTGGGAAATTTTGCGACATTACTTTGAAAATCATGGTAATGTTGCCGGAGTGGCCGTTACAGTCAATGGCGATCGTTATCGGGCCATGTTGAACGAATTTTTGTTCACAAAAATTGAAGAGGAGGATATTGGCAACATTTGGTTTCAACAGGACGGCGCTACGTGCCACACAGCCGAAAAAGACGTCATATATATACACTCGATGTTTTGCGCCCTGTTTTTGAAGATCGCATTATCAGCCGCAGAGCTGATGTCGTTTGGCCACCTCGGAGCTGCGATTTGACACCGTTGGACTATTATTTGTGGGGTGCAGTCAAAGATATGTGTTACGCCGACAAGCCAGAGACAATTGACGCTTTAAAGGACAATATTCGTGAAGCCATTGGTGAAATACAGCTGCACACAATGGATAATGTGCTTAAAAATTGGGCCAATCGTGTAGGCTACTGCATGGCCAGCCGAGGCAGCCATATGAATGAAATTATTTTACATTATTAACCGGAAGGATTGTACTTTCAAATAAAAAAAGAAATTTGAGAAAATATTCAGTAGTTTTTTTTATAGCATTTTCAAAAAAAAAAAAGTTATTTGGCGGACCCTATACATATATTGATATATGGTATCATTTAAACAATATATTACCATATGTGGTGACATTTAAACCACCCGAGTAAAAAAGTTTATATAAAATTATATATGAATGGATATATTTGGAATCTGTAACTGGATATAATTTCATCCGAAAAATGGTTATATTAAATTGTATCAAATCGGATATAATTATATTTACAAGGATACAAAGTTATATCAAATTATCAACTTATATCCGAGTTTGTCCCGATCAAATTGGATATAAGTTAATACAACACGATATGATTAAATTTAAATGATAAAAAAAATTTGTATTGGAATTTGTTAGTCGATTCGACTAACATCAACCGTGCTTTACAAATAGCGTGAAAAATAGCGATGCACTTCTAGGGTTAAAGATTTGCCCCCGTATTCAAAATGAAAAAGCATATTCTAACTAACTAGCTGCCAGCTTTCCCTTATGGGAATATGTGTGCAAAAAAGTTAGCAGCAAGTTAGTTAGCATACACTTTGGCATTTTTAATACGGGTGTAGATAATTTTTTCTCAAATATGGGAATTTTCTTTGGACTTAGAAAATTTTTTTAAATACACATATTGTTTTTTTTTTTATTTTAAATATAATTTTAATGATTAGCCCGGCAATGCACTTCTTTTTTTGGAGGCTCATAATTCCCGATTTATGGAGCTGAAAATGATCTATAACAATATTCAATAGCTTATTTCTCCACTCAAAACTTATCGGACCAGAACAAAATATATATGGCGTTGGAAAGGTACTTGAAATACCTTACCAACGGTATGCAACATGCCTAAACTTATTAACCCATTACGAGCCGGGTCATGATTTTAAATGTTAATTTTTTTAAATTGGAATTTTTAAATTAAAAAAAAAAACTTAAAAATAAAAAAAGCTCAGAAAATATTAATTTAATGAAAAAATTGAATAAAACATATAAAATTTTTTTTCATGCAATGAGTTTCGAACTTGTGTCTGAGATTAACTAATATATTGTAATATATAAAATACAATCAAAAATATTCTTCGTATGTATTTATATATAAAATTTTTAACGGTTTAATCAATTATATATTCCTATATAAATAATTTGCAATAACGCAAATACTGATATATCATTCAATATGATTACATATGAGAAAATTTTTAAACATTTTTCTAATATAGCATCATATAAAAACATATAAAGTCGCATACAATATTTTATATTATCATATACCCGATTAAAAAAGATGAATTTGTGACATATCTAATTTGATGAAATACAATAACTAATCAGATACAATTTAATCCGAAAAATGGTGAATACAATTGTATCTACGTGGATCAAATTGGATTTAATTAATTTAAATTATATACAATTTAATCCGAATTTTGACCAGACATTATTGTATTAAATAATATCTTAATAGTTAAAATTTGATGAAACTACACTCATAGAAATAAATTCGTAAAAATAGCAGAAAAAGTTACTAAAAATTAGTTAAAAATGATGCTGCAAATCTGCTAAAATTAGCAGATTTTTTTACTAAATACTAGTAAAATGAGAACAGCAAAATTAAAACTGCTAAATTTACAGAATTTTAGTTATATTTAGGCTAACTTTTAGTTAATTGAAAATAGCAAATTGTACTGTAAAATCTGCAGAAAATTTTGCTAAATATTTGTAGACTAAAAATTGCAAAAATAAACTGTTAAATCCTCAAAATTTTTGCTATTTTTAAGCTAAATTTAGTTGAATGCAAATAGCAGTCTATTCTGCTAAAATCAGCAGAAATATTTGCTAAAAAATTGTAAACTGCTGTTTTCAAAAGGCTCGATTTTTATTTGCATTTAAAAAAAAAATCGAAAAAAAAACTTCGAAAATTTTAAATTTTTTGGTGATTTTTTAGGCTAATAATTATTTAGAAAAATTTTTTGCTGATTTTAGCAGGTTAATTTGCTAATCTCCATTTACAAAAATTTAGCTCATATATAACTAAAATTCTGTATATTTAACAGTTTTAGTTTTGCTGTTCCTCTATTACTAATATATAGCAAAAATAATCTGCTAATTTAGCAGTTTTTTTCTGCAGCATCATTTTTAACTAATTTTTAGTAGTTTTTACTAAATTTTTTACGGACTTTTTTCTATTAGTGTAGGTCCAATTTGGTAAAAATTTTCCAATTTCTGTTTTAAATATTGTACTGAAAAACAACGTAAGGTTTCGTGTATCGTGTAAACTAAGCAAATCCAGTAAGTTTGCGAAACTTTATGTGAAACTGCATACATAAAAAGTATCTACACATTAATCAGTACTTATGCGAGCTATAGAATAGTTCAAGAATAATCCATAATATAAAAAATTCTGAATAAAATAATACTTCGAATAATTCTGCATAAATCATTACTTGATTTTTCACTAAAGGTGAGATTTTCAATTTGAAAGTGAGAAAACTTCAAATGAAACGAGAAAAATACATTAAAATTATGATAACAAATTTGACATGAAACAGTTTTTATTTTAATAAAATTAAATGTCATGAAATAATCGTTTAAAAATTATTTAAATTTGTAAATAGTGTATCGTATGAATAAACGAGTAAAAAGGTTAAAGTCGGGCATGCCGACTATACAATACCCTACACCAGTCTGGTTAGAGCCAACTAATGTTTGGATCCCAAATTCGAATGGGTTAAAATGGGGCTTGTGTCAAAATTTTCTATAATGTGAGTCAGCGACCCAAATTTCAATAAAATATCTTAATATTTGCGACCTGCAGTTTGTAACCAAGCCAATTTTGGGGGGACCCTTATATGGGCACTAGGTCTAAACATGGACCAGTGTTAACCAAAATCAATAGGCTTCGTTATTGGGCTGATATAAATCGGTGTACCAAATTTCATCAAAATATCTTAATATTTGCGACCTGCAGTGTATAAGCAATATGATTTTGGGGGAACCCTTATATGGGCACTAGCTCTAAACATGGACCGGTGTTAACCAAAATCAATAGGCTTCGTCCTTGGGCTGATATAGGTCGGTGTACCAAATTTCAGCAAAATATCTTAATATTTGCGACCTGTATAAACAATATAATTTTGGTAGGACCCTTATATGGGCATTAGGTCTAAACATGGACCGATGTGCAACAAAATCAATAGGCTTCGTCCTTGGGCCAACATAGGTCTGTGTACTAAATTTCAAAATATCTTAATATTTGCGACCTGCAGCGTATAAACAATATAATTTTGGGGGGACCCTTATATGGGCACTAGGTCTAAACATGGACCGGTGTTAACCCAAATCAAAATGGCCCGATATAATTGTGTCAGTTGGTTATCACCTTTTATCTAATTGCATCAGTTTAGATCTTAACTGATTAGATTATATATTAAGCATATGAAATTTTATCTGATTTTTGACCTGATATAATTTTATGGGTTTATTATTTATTTATTTATTTATTTATTTATTTATTTAGTTAAGTCTATGGATAAAAATCCTTACAGACTATAATATTAAAAAGAAAAACATGATTAACAAATACAAATTATAGCCTACGTATTTAAGAACAAAATTATATTACGTTTAATGACATTTACATTTGAAAAAAAATCTATCAATTCATTCATTTCGTTGTAGTGTTTACATATTCTTCGAAAGGGATCAGCATTAGCGTAGTTTGATTGAAAGACTTGTAAATATAACGGGATATAAGAGCGAGTAGATCTTTGAGAAACATGGAGTTGAACATTACTAAGCAGGAAATCAGAAGAAATGTCACCATTAAGCAAGTTTATCATAAATGAAACATTTAGCATTTTCCTTCGGCTTACTAAAGTAGGCAATTTAATTCTATCAAGCCTAATGGTATACGATGAAATATCAGCAGATGGGTTCCATGTTGAGTTTCCTAAACAGAACAAGAGGAATTGTTTCTGGACCGATTCAATACGATTGCTGATAACAGTACTTTCAGGGTCCCAGAGTATCGAACCATACTCCATAATTGGTCTTACCATAGATGTATATAATTGCTTTGTAACCCCTGGGTCTGTAAATTCTTTTGCCCATCGCTTTATAAAAGCAAGAACACCACGGGCTTTATTTACCATCATCGTGATATGTTATTTAAAATTTAATTTTGGATCAAGTAAAATACCAAGATCCAAAAACTCATTAACTAATTCCAGCTGGTAGTCTCCCAAAGTGTATAGACCAATAGAATTCCAATTTCTGGAAAATCGCATGTGTTTGCATTTCTTAAGGTTAAGATCCATAAGATTAATGTTACACCAATTATAAAAATTATCCAAGTCATGTTGCAAATAGATTTGATCTGAAGGTTCAGTATAGCTAAGAAATATTTTTACATCAGCCGCATACAATAACATATTACATCGTTCCATTACGCATGGCAAGTCATTTATAAAAAGCGAAAATAAAATTGGACCAAGATGACTACCTTGTGGCACTCCAGAGTTTACAATAATGTTCCTTGAAGTGGCATTATTAAAACGTACACTCTGTATTCTACTAATAAGATATGATTCTATCCAGTTCAAACTGTTCTGAGTGAAACCCATTAAATAAAGCTTTTTAAGAAGGAGATTATGATTAACTTTATCAAAGGCTTTGCTGAAGTCAGTATAAATTACATCAGTTACTTGACCACTATTATATCCGCGGTTAACAAGAGTAGTTAGTTGCAAAAGATTTATCATCGCTGAACAGCCTTTCCTAAAGCCGTGCTGGAAAGATGACAATAAAGAAGATGATTGATGGCAGAGAAAATCTGTTATACATTTCTCAAAGAGTTTAGGGATTGCACTTAACTTTGCGATGCCTCTATAATTCATAACGTTTGATTTGTTACCCGATTTAAATAATGTCGCATGGTATTAGTTTAGATCCAAATAGATACATTACTATACAAACTTATATAGTTATATCTGAATTTTGACCTGATGCAATTAGATCTGCTTTAAAACTTTGATACAATTATATAAGGCAAATATCGTGTTATATTTTATTTTTAAAATAAATTGTACCAACCACGATCTAAACAGATACCATTATATATAATCCGAAGAATGGCCCGATATATTTTTTTCAATTGTTTGTCAATTTTTATCTAATTGTATCTGACCTGATTAAATTATGTGTTAATCAGTTGAAATTGTATCCGATTTTTGACCTGATACAATTTTATCAGTTTATATACAATGGTGTCAGGTTTGATCGTAATTGGTTCATTTTTATATAAATAAAATATAATTGTATCCGACATTTACCTTATACAATTGTATCGAAGTTTTAAACTAATTTCAGGTTAAAATTGGGATATAACTATATAATTTTGTATACAAATATATCTATTTGGACCTAAACTGATACCATGAGATATAAACCAATAAAATTGTATCAGGTCAAAAATCAGATACAATTTCATCTGATTAACACATAATTTAATCAGGTCAGATTTAAACTGATACAATTAGATAAAAACTGATAAACAACTGATACAATTTAATCGGGCCATTTTTCGGATCAAATGGTACATGGATGACTCTAAGTTATATATTACCATATAAAGCTCCATATTATTTATTTTTAATAGGGAACATACCATATATGGTGCCATTTAAACAATATATTGTCATATATGGTGCCATTTAAGCAATATACGGTCATATATGGTAACTCAACTACAATATTAACTGTATTTCACAAGCTATTAATTGTATTTCAGAAATTTTAAATGTAATTCAGAAATTATGGAATGTATTTCAGAAATTATTAATTGAATTTCAGAAATAATCAAATCTATTTCAGAACTCTTTATATATACAATTGATAATTTCTGAAGTACAGTTTGATAATTTCTGAAATACAGTTGTGAATTTCGGAAATACAATTAATAATTTCTGAAATACTATTGATAAAACTGAAATACAATTGACTAGTTCTGAAATACAATTCATAAATCTGAAAAATAATTGATAAGTTCTGAAATACAATTTATAAAACTAAAATTCAATTGATTATTTCTGAAACACAATTGATAAATCTTAAAAACAATTGATACAATTGGAGATGGTTTAGAGCGTTAAAAAGATGTAAATAAAATTATTTTTTAAGAAAATTCAATTTAATAAAAAAAATGTAATTTTATAAAAGCATTTATAGAAAATAAAATTATAATTAATAAAAAGAAATTCATTTTATAAAAAAAATGCATAGCCGTGAACGGTATCGAACTCGAGACCTTCTGAGTTTAAACCTTATTTTAACAAAATATTGTAGCTTTTATAAAATCAGTGCTCTGCCAGTGTATTATTTTTTGAACTGCCCGAGTAAAAAGTTTGTAGTAATGTATAATTTTATATACCCATATATGTTTTTATATACCAGTGTATATAACTGGACATATTTAGTTTCATCTTATTACATATCGATCAGTATATAATTGTATATTGCATTTACAATTAGAGTAGTAGGCATGCCCAACTTTAGCTTTTTTACTCATTTTTGTTATATATTATTAAGAGAGGAACAGCAAAAATAAAACTGTTAAATATACAGAATTTTAGTTATATTTGAGTTAAATTTTTGTTAATACAAAACAACAAATTAACCTGTTATATTAGCAAAAATTTTTATAAATAATTAGTAGCCTAAAAAATCAGAAAAAAATTAACAATTTTCGAAGTTTTTTTTTATTTTTTTAACGTATCAATATAACAGATATTTCTGAGCGGATATTGATGAAACTTGCTGATATTATTTTCTAGGTCTAGAAATAATATTCTTAATTTAATTTCGAAAAATTAACCCCTAAGTGCTGTTGGAGCCTATATGTCGCACTGAGAAATATT
Source organism: Leucophora obtusa (assembly GCA_949987735.1). Classification (NCBI taxonomy): domain Eukaryota; kingdom Metazoa; phylum Arthropoda; class Insecta; order Diptera; family Anthomyiidae; genus Leucophora; species Leucophora obtusa. Next base: position 56,918,841 of record OX465296.1, read on the forward strand.
AGTCTTAAAATCTAAATAAATGCCAAAAATCGCTGTTTTCTCGAAATCCGCTGAAATGAAATATCTGCCCTAGCCAAACGAAAAACGGAATTCCAACAATTTTTGTAGTTTTTAATCTCTAATATGTTCTTAATGAAACCTTAAAGTCCAATAGCTGATGTTTTAAAATTTCTTTAAAAAAAATTTTAAAAATTCAAAATTGTAGATTTGAAAACAGTGTTTAAAAATTCTGACCTTTTTGGCACGAGTTATATTATTTATATTTTTAACACAATATAAAAAGATACTTCTTATCTGAGTATTACGTGGTTTGCGACATATCAGTTGCCGGGGAAATTGTAATTACTCGGATGTTTTTAACCGAATCACGATTTTTTAATATTTTTAATTGTAGGTAGTTTTAAAATATCACTGGTTTTGAGAAAATATACAAAAAGTCATATTTTTTCCTTGTAATCCGTGTTCTTAATTTCAGGGCCGATATGGCACGTCTTCCCGATATCCAAATTTTTTGGGGGACGTAGTTTTACACCCAAGTAAATATTTGCAGTGGGTAGCCCAGTCATAACTCAAAAATTTGGAAAGCCCTAATATACAGCGGATAGTTTGGGGACATCGGCAAAAAGTTCCTAAACTATGCGGTATATTAATCAAAAATGTCTTCAAAGAATTCGCAAGACCTATAACGAGTTTGGGGACAGTCCCCGAACTAACCAAATTTCTCCAGACTAAACTGTAGATTGAAAAAATGTACCCAGCAAAAATTGTTCTGCCAAAGAAGCAATAAAAGCATTGCTACTATGGCAAAGGCATTACTTTTTTTCTGATGGTTTCATCGATGAATTTAACGTTGGAGTGCCATATAACGGCAGCATTCACATATAGCTACTTACCATTACTTATGCTTTTTATTCTAAAGAAGCAATCAAGATGCTATGTTTAGATATTCTCTCTCTGCTGAAAAATATGCATATATTTTTAGTATTTAAGCTGTAATGAAAATGTAATTCAAAAGAATGCACTAAAATATTATATTCAGAAAACGTTAATTGAAATTAAGAATTTACATTTCAAAATTTAGAAATATCAATTGAAAATATGATTTTCCATTGAAATAAATATTCCTTTTAATTATGTTAGACGTACACGTAGACATTTTTATGCGTTTTTATAATGAAGTCATTATGTCGAGTATTTTTCCAATATTTACAGACAAGTAAGATTTATATTTTATTAATTTATATTATTATATTTTATTATTAAATTATTTATTTTTTATTAACTTAAATGTATGGTGTAGCCATACATTTAAGGTATGGTGTTGCCATACCAGTTTTTTAATAAAAAAAAAAACTCACTTGATGCATAAAACTGCATTTTTGGGCATTTGGGCCCCTTCTGTGCACAGTGTTCTTATAGTTTAAGCCCGGTATTTTGTTAGCACTTTTGCGAAAAAAGCTGTCAAACTCCATATAAAAAAAATTATTTTTCACTTGCATGGAATTGTTGCGAAATTGCGGTGAAAATTTCGCATTATTTTAATAGACAGGACCATTTGAAAATGTAGCGAAAAAGTGACATTTGGGTTAATTATGATTGTAACTTTTTATACACCATAAAAAATTTGTGGATTTTAATGTTTTTTTACAAAATGTGTAATATTGAAAAATGTTTGTTTAAATGTTTAAAGTGTTATTCGCGCAATAAAATTCATTTTGGCGACAATAAATGTGTAGTTAGGTTAGGTTGAATGGGAACCCGCCAGAACGGCGAGTTCACTCGGAGGCCATAAGGCCCATTGCGATTCCCTTAAATCTCCCCCTCATCCACATGGAAAGAAATACCACGACCCGAAGAAATCTTAAACCATCCCGATCCGCTCAAAAAGTCCGCAAGACTAGACAGGAAAACATCGAGTAGACTGTCCAGGTCGTCGAAGAACCTGCATCCCAGATATCTGAGTCGCCGCTCCTTCAGTCCCGGACATTCTCAAAGCAGATGGTGCACTGTCTCCTCCTCGTCCCCACAGCCCCTGCAGTAGTCCGCATGGGTGTAACCCCAACGCACAGCCATTCGGCCCATAGCGCAGTGTCCCGTTAGGACTCCTACCAGCATCTCGATCGTCCTCTTGCCAAAACCAAGAAGAATCTTTGTCCTCCCCGTATCAGGCAGTGGCCATAGGGTCCGAGATATCCTACAATTGGTCAAGGTTGTCCACCTTGCCCTCGTCTCCCTATCCGATATATCCTCTATTACACCGAATAGCCCCACCAGAGGAACCAGGACCTTCGTCTGTATAGGGTCCTCAACCGCCTCGGAGCCATTCCTCGCACACTCGTCAGCCAGCTCGTTGCCCGCGATCCCAGCGTGTCCTGGGACCCACGCTAGCTTGACCGAGTGCCGACGAATACGGACAAAAAAAAATTTGTAGTTTATAGTTTATAAACTTTTTTATTTATTTTTTTTCATATACGTTAACCTTCGCACTTCTAAAGCTTTTTACATACCTAGTATACTGAAACCCACCCGGGTTGGTTCTTCATATTTTACACACATTTTAAATAAAAAAATGCATTTACTCCAACATATAATGGGTTACATAATGGGTTAATGAAGAAGAGATGAAAAAAAGAATAATAACAAAAAACTATAGAGAGTATGGCTAACAATACATACCGTGAAGCATAAGCGTAAATATGCATAATTTCTTGTTCAATCTTCTTGTAATTTGTATCAACAAAGTATTTAAAAAAAGGACTAACAATGAATAATAAATTTTAGATAAATTTGTCAAAATGTTATTGTATTTTGAATAAAAAATGAATAAAAACAATATTTTTAAAAAGTAATTAGGCTTTCTGTGCCATTTTTATACTAAATAATGATAAAAAACCCAATATTTTGAAACAAGTCCCCTGGGTGGGTTTCAGGCGACGACGTAGAAAAATTGAAAAACTAAAGAAAAAAATTATAAAGAATATTCGAATCTTGAATAATTTAACAGTTTCTGATAAAAGTAAAAAAATAAGTCACTGAGTCGAAAGCATTTTTTGTTTTGACCAAAAATCGTAAAGTTATCGATTGTTGAAAATCTAAAAAATCCACCCGGGTGGGTTTCAGGAGTGCGAAGGTTAAAATAATCCCTGATTTTTACAAAAAAAATAGTAATCTTCAGCAAAAGTTTTGCTAACACTTAGTCGATTGCAAATGAAAAAAATCCCTGCTAAAATCACTAAACTTTTTGCTGAATATTAGTAGACTGAAAAAACTAGTAATGAAATTTCACTTTAGTTAATTTATTTGCTGAAAATTTAAATATAGAAATTGTGTAGATTTGTTTTTCTTTTTTATCATTTCCGTTGTCGTCCACGCTATAATTGCGGTAATCAGCACAATTTTTGAGGCAAAATAAATGAGTAAAACATTAGTTCAAAATTAGTTTAGTGCTAAAAAAATATAACTAAATCTTTTGCTGAAAACTAGTAAAATTGATATACAAGACGTTTTACTAATTTTTCTATTAACTTATTTTTTTGAGTGTAGTTATTTTACAACCAATTCTTTGGAACAGAAAATTTTCCTGGGTGGGAAAATAATACTAAAAAAATTAATTGCAGTGTACCTTTTGCACTTGCTTCATAAGGACTTTTATTTAAGAGCACAATATCTCGCAATGACAGAGTGGTGTTGTTATGCTAGTTAACTTTCATATCAAAAAATAACTCAGCGATAGATAGATAGAACTAGACTAGCAATCTTGAGGTCGCAAGTTCGATACCCGATGGCGGCAATAAAATAAAATATATATAATTTTTTTGCGAAAATTTTTTTAAATAATTGATGAAAAAGAACTTCCTTTGCACTCGTTCAAAAAGTACTGAAAAAATATTGAAGTAGGCGTACTCCACTCCTATGAAAATTCAATTTTAAAATCATTAGTGTTTCTGTTAAAAAAAAAGTAAATCTAAATCATTAATTGTAGTGCTTTCTCTACTGCTTTGGCATTTCCTTTTTGCTGGGATGTTATTCTCCGCAAGCAAAAAATAAGCATTCAACTTAATTTTTCAACAAAAACTTTTGAATTAAACTACACTCAAAAAAAAAGTCAGTAAAGTCAGCAAAAAATGTTTCTGTGTCAGCAAATTTTTAGTCAGGAGCGTGCTTGCAAAAAAGTTGGTAATTTCAGCAAAAGGTTTGCTGAAAATCATCGAGCTGATTTTTACCAACAAAAGTAATCTTCAGCAAAAGTTTTGCTAACACTTAGTCGACTGCAAATGAAAAAAATCCTTTCTAAAATCACTAAACTTTTGCTGAATATTAGTAGACTGAAAAAAACTCAAAAAACTTGTAGCGAAATTTTCCTTTAGTTAATTTATTTGCTGAAAATTTAAATATAGAATATGTGTAGAGTTGTTTTCTTTTTTTGACATTTCTGTTTCCAGACAAGCTGCGACCTCTACATCTTGTTTATCTGGTTGTCGTCCACGCTGTGAATGCACAATTTTTGTAGCAAAATAAATTAGTAAAACATTAGTTCAAAATTAGTTTAGTGCTAAAAAAATATAACTAAAATGTTTGCTGAAAACTAGTGCACTTGATATACAAGACGTTTTACTAATTTTTCTACTAACTTATTTTTCTGAGTGTAGTGTTTTTTAAAACATTTGAAAGTTTTTCAGATAATCTGCATTGAGTTTATAAACACACAGATTATGATTTTAATCTTGATATTTTACACTGTCAACTTTGACGTTTATAAAGACTATAGAGCAATTCCATATGAAAACGATCAAAATTGACAAATTTTTGGACGACCCCTCTCCGATTTTAAAATAAATAGTCTCAATCGATTGCCCAGCAAAAAATAATGTACCTACATATTTTTTTTTTTTTTTATAGTGACTGGTTTAGTGGTGGTGTACACCACTGTCATGTGACAAAATTGAAGAATTCTTCATAAGGGACCTCATTGAAAGTTACTAAAGTTACTAAAGCGATCGCAACGAGTGATAGCTCGTTGGAAAGGTATTGAATCAGGCTTTAATTGAAAAATAAAATTTTCATAATTTTTCGAAGAAATTTACCTTTTTTCCCATGAAAATTAAATTTTTCCATGAAAATTAAATTTTCCGATTTTCCACAGAAGCTCCTAAATTTTCCGGCTAATTTTTTTTTTTTTTGGATTCCTCATAATTTTTGCTTTAAGAATCAGCAATAAAAAATGGGCCCCGACTCCTTGTTTGGACAGGAGAGGAGCATTTAAGAGACCACCTTGTTCTCATTGTTTTTATATTTTTTATAATTGAATTATTTGTAATTATTTAACATTGTTTTATTTTATTATTAAAAATACATTTTAAAAATTATTTTACAGTTAAAAATACATTTATGAAGAAACTGAATGCGTTCCGTGCCTGTCTAATGCCAGCACGCATTCTTTTGGTCGTAGGATGGCAAACTTAGAAAATCCCACTTTTTCTGCTGGGTATTTCTCTTTGAACTGATGGTATGCTTCGGATAGATTACATAATAATAATCTGCGCTGCTTGTGTACTTTATCTCCATCTTCACGTGTGATAACATAGTCACGTGTACCTGGGCAGGCGCGGCTGTTGTCATCATTGCAGTAAAAATCTTGAATCAATTTCACCGTTGCTTCGCTGAGGGTCCTTGAGCCAAATTTCTTGGTGGGAGTCGCCAATATGCCCTTCTGTCGAACTAATTCTTTGCTTCTTCTCGCGATGTAAAAAGATGTTTGAAACTGTTCAGAAATCTTGATTGAGGCAGCACAGATAAAATGAGATATTTCTCCGGAAAAGTGGTCGCTAAATTGAATTTTCTTTTCAACTGCTCAATCATTTGTTTGCCGTCATCAACGTCATCGGCTTGACTGCATTCGTTATCAGAGCCTTCATCAAATATTGTCGCGATTGCACTCATAACCTTGCCTTTTTTCTCTTTCCTGTATTTTTCACTTCGCAACTTTCTTTTTGTAATAGGCGATTCACCTAAATTGGTAATAGCCTCATTCAAAGGACTCAAAGACATATTGACAATCGGAATGTCTGCCTCACTATCAGATGAAACATTTTGTTCAATTGCCATTTCACTCTCGGATTGTGGTTGCATTTGTTTCAATGCATTTGCTTGTTGAGACAAATCGATTTTACACTTGGGGCAAATGAATTCTGCTTCTTCAGCGTATTGTATATTTAATTCATTCATGTATCGCTTCGAAACACCAGTTAATTTTAATACTTTTATCTTTTTCGAACGATGTCCACTCTTGTTAAACGGATTGCAGCAAAATTTATTCATTTTACTTTAAATTGTCTTTACAGCTTCACTCTTTACTTTACAAAAAAAAAAAACACTTTAACACTTTCACGTTTAGTATTCAACTAAAATTTGACTCAGAGTGTGTGAAGTATTTATATTTATTTTTTGGTAAAAAATAGGTAAAAAAAAATAAGCGATATTTGCTTTTCTTTAATAGGAAAATTTGCGTGAACTAAAAAAAAATGTTTTTTAAAGAGGGACTAAAATAAAATAAAATGTTTTTTAAAGAGGGACTTAATTGGTTACTGCCAATAAGCCGACCACAGGTCATAAAATGTTTTGTAAATTTTTTAAATTACCAGGTAATAAATATTTCGCCATATTTATGGAAAATCCGTGTTTTATGACTTGTTTCTGCACGTGTCATTTTAGGCGAAATATTTATTACCTGGTAATTTAAAAAATTTACAAAACATTTTATGACCTGTAGCCTCAGTCGGGTTTGGTGTGCCATTACATGCCACTGCTGCTATTATCCATGGATTTATGGCCGATCTTGTGAAGGCAGGCAGACCATATTCACTACACACTCAACTTGGGGCTCTTAAAAAAAATTGATTTTTTCTTCATAATCATGTATTTTTAACTGTAAAATAATTTTTAAAATGTATTTTTAATAATAAAATAAAATAATGTTAAATAATTACAAATAATTCAATTATAAAAAATATAAAAACAATGAGAACAAGGTGGTCTCTTAAATGCTCCTCTCCTGTCCAAACAAGGAGTCGGGGCCCATTTTTTTATTGCTGATTCTTAAAGCAAAAATTATGAGGAATCCAAAAAAAAAAATTAGCCGGAAAATTTAGGAGCTTCTGTGGAAAATCGGAAAATTTAATTTTCATGGGAAAATTTAATTTTCATGGGAAAAAAGGTAAATTTCTGAGAAAAATTAGGAAAATTTTATTTTTCAATTAAAGCCTGATTCAATACCTTTCCAACGAGCTATCACTCGTTGCGATCGCTTTAGTAGTTTTTTTTAAAACAACTTTCAATGAGGTCCCTTATGAAGAATTCTTCAATTTTGTCACATGACAGTGGTGTACACCACCACTAAACCAGTCACTATAAAAAAAAAATATGTAGGTACATTATTTTTTGCTGGGCAATCGATTGAGACTATTTATTTTAGAATCGGAGAGGGGTCGTCCAAAAGGTGATCGCTTTCATATGGAATTGCTCTATAGTCGTCTTCGTTTACTTACTACAAGTTACTTCTTTTACTACAGCTGGAAAAATTCAATACAAAAAGTAAACAAAACTTTCCAATTGTAGTACACACAGAAAATAAATTGGTTGGAATTCTATCGGAAGCAACGAAATTTTTTCATTATTCAAATAATTTTTATTGCAATTATTTAAAATTCATCATTAGTTATATTTATTTGTGAACAGAAATATATATGATGAACCAAAACACTGTCACATTATCCAAAATATTGGCTTTTCTAACCAATATTGAAAAAATACTAACTTCCACATTTCCTTCAATACCAACAACCACCAATTTATCGAAGATTTAGTCATTTGAATAAAATATCGGCAGCAAAAATCTAGTATCTGTTGTGTTTCAATAAAATCGATCACTCCATCCAAAGTATAAGTTTTTCTAATCAATTTAAAATTTTTTTTCAACTTTAGTAGCTTTAACAGTTAATTTCCATTATTTTGGTAATTGTAATAATCAGGGCAAGTTTTTTTTTGGCATTTGCCATTAAATGCCATTTTTTCACTTATTTTGTAAAAATGCCATTTTTAGAAATCCTCGCCAGAAAAAGCCATTTTGTCTATTTTTTAGACTTTTCATTAAAAAAGTGCTATAAAATTCAGTAAAAACTCAATCTTTGTAAATAATTTTTGGAAAAAATTTCAAAAAAAACATACTTTTTTTTTAATATTTAATACAATTCCAGATTATTTTTTTAAATCATAGTAATACAGTAGTTTTGATTTAACTGCCTTTCTCTTAAGTGAACATTTTCTATAACTGCACAAAATTTTGGTTTCGTTTCTATTTTACAAAATTATGTACGCAATTGTTTTCTTTAAGTGCACTTTTTGTATCGACGCATTTAAGATAACTGCCTCATATTTTTGGCAGTTTTACACTATTTTTATAAAAAAGATCACCGTTGGCTGCCTCTTGTGTTTTGCTTTGTTTTTCAATTCTGCGAAAAAAGACACACATACAATAAATGTGTTGTCAACTTTTGTGTGACAAAAATATCCTACATTAGTCGTTTTTTAATCATAAAAATCCCAAGATCTTGTGCCAAGCACAATGCTGTCATCATTAGCTTCATTTGTTTTGTTTGTTTTCAATCTGTATTGTTATACCTGCACATTAAGGCAGGTAAACAATTTGACTTCGTTTTTGGCTTACTTGCACAAAAATTCTTGCAAAAGTTTGTTGTGCAGCTAAGTCCAAATTACTGTATACGGCGAATGCACTTTAGCAGTTCAACGGTAAATTCCGTCATTATTGTATTTTTGTTAAAAATATTCAGAAAAACACTTAAATCAACTATTACACTTAAAAATTTTTGGAATAAGCGTGCCATTTTTACGTTTTTTGTGCCAATTTTACTATTTTTTTGTGCCATTTTGCCTGCCAATTTCAACTTTTTTGTGCCATTTTAAACTTGCCCTGGTAATAATATATTGAGTCAAGGAACAGAACTTTTATTTATCATAATAAAATTTTGGTATCTATTATATTTTTTCGTTTCATACATACGCATATTTAAATTCGAAGTTAGACAACAACTAAATGTAAGTATCTGTGATGCAGGAGGTAGAGACACTGCTTTATAGCCTTAGAGATTTGAGTTCAAACCTCAACCAAGGCATTACATTACCTTTTTTTTAAATAATTTTTTTATTGATTCAAATTAAAAGAAACAATTGATTTTCTGTTGTGAATATAATTTTATTCAAAAACAAAATATTCAAATTCTCAACCTGAAGAAATTCAAATTTGACAAAAAAATTATGTCTAGTTTAGCTAGAGGAAAAGCAATGTACTGAAAAACGGAAGGTCGCCGGTTCTATCCCGGTTCGCGATATAAATTTAAAAAAAATTTTTTTTTTTATTCGAATTAAAAGTCACAACTGATTTTCTGTTGTTGATATAATTTTATTTATAGACAAAATCTTCAAACCTGAAGAAATTCAAATTTGAAATTTGACTAAAAAATTTAAATAGAGCTTAGCTTGGAGGAAAAGCAATGGGCTGACAAGCAGAGGGTCGCCGGTTCGATCCCAGTTAGCGACATAAAAAAATTTTAATTTTTAAATAAATTTTGTGGAACGTGTTTTTCTATTTATAGAATTTATAATCCACAAACATTAAAGTAATCTATTAACACAACAAAAATTCAAAAATTGTAAATAAATTTTGGTAATTACAATGGTATTAAAAATAAATAAAAGTGATTGTACCTGGAACTTCAAAAATTCTGTTGGAACTACGAATCTGTTTTCTGTGTGTAATAGTAGTAAGAATTTCGAGTAAACGAAGACACTGTATAGTTGTACAAAGTACAAGTAAATGATCCCGTTATCTCCAATGGTCACGTTTCGCGTAATTGATTTTCCTATACCAGCAACAACAAAAAGATTTGCTATACGAAAAACTTTTAATTAATAATTACTGCAATTATTGCAAGAAAAACACGTTTATTTTAATGCAACAAAAAAAAATTATATTATTCATTTATATTGTGTAAAGCTTTAAAAGAATGTATTCCCTTATGTGACCTTTGTTATTTATATAGGACACCGGCTGGTTGAAGCGGAGCTCCTCACTGAAATGAAAATATTATCCAAATTATATTTAAAAACATTTCCCAATCAAACATTATAAAGTGCTCCTAATATGTTAAAAGTCCAGTGTAATTCCCTTTTTGTACCTATAAAATGTAATTTTGGAGTTTTTTTTAGTTTATTGGGGATTGTGGGATTCGTTTGGTCGAACCTGTAGTGCTCTTACTTCTTAAAAACAAAATTCGGTAGTTCAGTTGTCAAGTTTTCATAGTAAACTGTCAACTTGACTACCGAATTTTGTCGTTAAAAGGTTGGAGAATTTAAACTCTGTAGATAGATTCCGTAACATTTTGTCTACACCTTTTTTTTGTTTAATTTTTCATTTTAAATAGCAAGAACAACTAAATTATTTTATAATATATTCTATTGCTTTATAAGTATTTAGCATTGTTGTGGACTATATGTGATTATAGGCCTAATTATACCTTACACCACTATGTGGACAAGGTATATTGAATATGTACTGATGTTTATAACACCAAAAAGTACTAGAAATAGTCATACCTTCCAGTAACTTTGATTTTAGACAGAATCGTTTCAAGTTTGGACCCCCCCCCCCCCGACAATTTTTTTTAAATTCGCTTTTTATTTAAAGTACAGTTTTTATAATAAAAGCCTTCACCCAGCCACCACAAATAAATAATTCTGCACAACAATGGGTTTAAAATAAATAAATATTTGATCACTTTTTCTCATGAAAGTGGATTGTTAGTAATGAATCCATAATAAATTGCAATATACGTGTGTATGTTAAGATAATTTGGTAAAGTGCGAACTTATGTAGATAGACCCGTAAGTAGTTTTGTTCATTTGTGTTTTGAATGAAAATAAATAACGTAAAGCAGGGTTGGAAAGCATTTTATAATATTAAAAATAGCGGGCAAAGCCCGCTACGTTGTTAGCGTGTCTTAAAGTTTTTTTTTTAATCCCAGTTTATGTAAAGGTAGACTTGGCAATTCAAGTAAATTCACAAATTCAGTTGGAAAATTTACTGCATCGGTTTCTTCCACCGGTGCTTCGTTACATGAAGTTTAAATATCGGAATATATAAGTTCCATTCCTTTTCTAAGGTTTTTTCTCTTTTAGAAAATTTGTTTAACTTTTAGGAGAGTATGTTTCAATGCTACATAAGTTTCATATTCCGTGGATAGTGTTTGAACAGGTAATTCCCTCTTCCAATCCATTTGCATTGTCTATAGTTTCAATTCCACTCGTTCAACGTTTATATCCATTTCATTCCACTTGTGTAGTGTTTCAATTCCACTCGTTTCCTATTTAGTCTCTTAATTTTAGTGTTTCATATATACTTGTTCTTTAAGTTTTAGGTTTCTAGCTAAAGACGCAGACGTTAAGGGGGGGGGGGCAATTTTCCCCTTTTGAACCACCATTTTTACCACGTTCCTGTCCAAAGTCCTAGAAATGCCTTGTCGATAAGTTGCTCATACTCCAAGGAAAACATATTATATATTACAGGTTTCTAGCCGAAGGGTTCGGTTAGGCCATCAAGGGGGAAAATTATTCCGTTTTTACCCCTCCCGGTAGGAATTTCCAAAAATTCCGTCTTAGAGGACGTCTGCGTTGGAGGAGGAACCTACTAAATACATAATTGTAGGTCTCTATATCCAGCAGTTTGGCCAGGCCGTCAAGGGGGAAGTTTTTTCCCTTTTTAGCCCCCCCGGTATGAATTTCCAAAAATACCATCTTAGGGGACGTCAACGTTGGAGAAGGAACCCAAATACCGAATTTAAGCTCCCTTGTTCCAGCAGTTTGGCCAGGCCGTTAAGGGGGAGACTTTTCCTGTTTTTGACCCTACCTGTAAAAATTTACAAAAATCTCATCTTAGCGGATGTCTACAATAGAGGAGGAACTTTAATACCAAATTTCAACTTCCTACCTCCAGCGGTTTGGGCAGGCCTTTAAGCGGCACTTTTCGCTTCATTAATCCCCATTTTTGCAATGTCCCTGTCCAAAAAGCAACTTCCCGGTAAGTGAGCCCATACTCCAAGTAACATATGTTTTACATTTCAGGTTTCTAACCAACTTTTACCATCGACAGGGAATTTGAGCTTCCTAGTTCCAGCAGTTTGAGCAGGCTGTCAAGGGGGACACTTTTTCTTTTTTTGTCCCTCCCGGTTGGAATTAGGCTGGAAGAGGAACCTAAGTACCGAATTTCAGCTTCCTAGTTCCAGCAGTTTGGACAGGTCGTTAAGGGGCAACTTTCCCTTTTTGAGCCCCCATTTTATAACGACCCTGTCCAAAATTCAAAAAAGTATCTTTCTAATAAGTTAGCCCTTACTCCAGGGCTCCACATTTTAAGCTTCAGGTTTCTAGCCGAAGGGGTTTTTACAGGCCCCCAAGGTGAGGCTTTTCTTCTTTTTGCCCCTCCTTTTAGGAATTTACAAAAATTCCATCTTCGCGGCTATCTGCGATGGATGAGGAACATTCATACCAAATTTCAACTGCATTGCCTAAGCGGTTTGGGCAGGCCGTTAGTGGGGACATTTTTCCCTTTCAACCACCATTTTTACTATGTTCCTGTTCCAAAATAGAAAAATTACATTGCCGGTGAGTTAGTCCTACTCCAAGGAATACATATTTAAAATTTTAGGTTGGCCAAAAGGGATTGGGCAAGCCGTCAGGAGGAGACTTTTACCTTATTTCCCCTCCCGATAGGAATTTCAAAAATTCCGTCTAAGCGGACGCCTACACAGAAGGAGGAACTCACATACCGAGTTTCCTTTTGGGATATCCTGTAGGGAATTCCAAAAATACAAACTTAGTCGATGTCTACTACAGTGGAGGAACCTTTATACCAAATTTCAACTTCTTACCTCCAGTGGTTTGGGCAGGCACTTTTCCAATTTGTGATACTGTTTATGGGGAGACTTTTCCCCTTTTTGCCCGTTCCGGTAGGAATTTCCAAAAATCCCGTCTTAGCGTACGTCTATGCCGAATATCAAGAAACCTTGTTTTAGTGGAGATATCCGTGGGGGGAGGAAAAAAAGTAGTTTTTTTGAAATTATATATTATTTTAAATGGTACTTTTTGGAAAAACGAAATTTTTTGGAATAAGATACTTTGTATTTACAAAGTACTTTATTTGTACTTTTTTTGGAAAAGGTATTTTTTTTAAATAGGTGTTTTTTTTGGGAAAAATGTATGTTTTTTGGAAAAAGGTACTTTTTTTGGAAAAGGAACATTTTTTTAGAAAAAGGTACTTTTTTTTGGGAAAAGGTACTTTTTTTTGGAAAAGGTACTTTTTTTGAATAAGGTATTTTTTTGAAAAAATGTATGTTTTTTGGGAAAAGTAACTTTTTTTTAGAAAGAGGTACTTTTTTGGGAAAAGGTACTTTTTTTGGAAAAAGGTACTTTTTTTGAAAAAAGGTACTTTTTTTGGAAAAAGGTACTTTTTTGGAAAAAGGTACTTTTTTCGGAAAAAGGTACTTTTTTGGAAAAAGGTACTTTTGTTTGGAAAAGGTTACTTTTTTTGGAAAAAGGTACTTTTTTTTGGAAAAAGGTACTTTTTTTGGAAAAAGGTACTTTTTTTGGAAAAAGAATTTTTTTTGGAAAAAGGTACTTTTTTTGGAAAAAGGTACTTTTTTTGGAAAAAGGTACTTTTTTTTGGAAAAAGGTACTTTTTTGGAAAAAGGTACTTTTTTTGGGAAAAGGTACTTTTTTTGGAAAAAGTTACTTTTTTGTCCCCTTTTTGCCCCTCCCGATAAGAATATCCAAAAATGCCGTCTCAACGGACGTCTACACCGGTCGAGGAACCTACATACCAAATTTCAACTTCATAGCTCCAGCAGTTTGAGCAGGCCGTCAAGGGGGAGACTTTTTCCCCTTTTTGCCCGTCCCTGTAAAAATTTCCAAAACTCCCGTCTTGGTGGATGTCTACGATAGTGGAGGAACCTTTATACCAAATTTCAACTTCCTACCTCCTGCGGTTTGGGCAGGCCGTCAAGGGGGGGGGGGCTTTTTAACCCCCAATTTTACAACGTCCCTGTCCAAAATTCTAGAAAGTACTTTTCAGAAAAGTTAGCCCCTACTCCAAGGAACACATATCTTAAATTTCAGCTTTCTAGCCAAAGGGGTTTTGGCAGGCCGTCAAGGGGGACACTTTCCCCCTTTTTGCCCGTTCCGGTAGGAATTTCCAAAAATCCCGTCTTAGCGGACGTCTACCCCGAAAGAGGAACCTACATACCAAATTTCAACTTCCTAGCTTCAGCGGTTTGGTCTGGGCAATGTTGAGTCAGTCAGTCAGTCAATCAGTCAGTCAGTCAGTCACGTTATTCTTTTATATATAGAGATTTACTTGATAATACAAATTAACACACTCCGACAATGAATCGGAAAATCGGTGCAAATCGGAACGATATGGAATGGAACAGGAACAAGGGAAATTGGAACACTTGCCGCAGGGAACAAAATGAAATGGGGAACGAAATTCTTTTTATCTTAGTGTAATAATTTCTATTATGCTATAAATGAAAAAAAACAAAAAATTGGTTCATGCTCCATGAGGTAGGTCCGAGGGCGATTCCCAGGAATCAATTTTGATGTAAGAACCACAGGGTGACCCATTTTTTGTTTTTTTTTTCATTATATTATATGAACCATTTTAAAAATCCCTATTTTACAAAATTGCCTGTATCTCGAAAACTAATCGAGATAGAGCAAAACGGGCAAAGAGTTTTTAATTAACCCACTCCAATAATATACAAATAGGCTAGGTCCGGGAGAGTTCCCGAGGGATCCATTTTTATAAAACAGCTAATTTAAAGCAACCTAATCATCCCTTTTTTTAGTAAGCAAATGCTTTTTTTGCTCAATTGCCCAGTGTAGAAAATCATTACCAGATATGTGGTTTTGTAACTACATACTTGATAATGGTATACATGCGCGGTTCCAGCAATTAATATAAGGGAAAAAATCATACGCCTCAGTGGCCAACTCAATGTATTTGTCTACTGTGGCGTATGATTTTCCCCCTTATATTAATTGCTGGAACCGCGCATGATGGTATATAATTACTTTTGTTATTACATTTCTTATTACCTTTATATGGCGATGTCGCGAAAAATAATGAGTTATGGTTACACACCAGCATACGAATAATCAAAAAATATGCTTACCAGTACTGACAAAAATAATTAGTCTAAAAATAGATTTTCTAAAAAAATAAATTATATAAAAAAAAAATATTTTTTATTGTATTTTTTTTTATAATATTTGCTGGTGCGGGAATCGAACCTGGGTCTACAGATTGCCAGTCAATGCTCTACCATCTGAACTATATCGACATGTAATATTTAATAGATAAAAACATAATTGACCTGCTGCACACAAGTAAGCTTACTCGCCAACATACAAAAAATTAAAAAATATGTGGTTACATATATCCTTACCAGCGTTTAAAAAATATTGAGTCTAAAAATTGATTTCAAAAAATTTTCAAAAAATCAAGAAAATTATTTTCTATTTGAAATAATGATAAAATTAAGTCATTATCAGTAACTCATTATTATATGTTATAAAATAATGCAGAAGGATAGTGGGTGTCATTACTGGTAGTCCAAAAAATAATGAAATGTCATTACAGTTTCTACACTGGGTGTAATTAGTTTTTAAGGCATTATTGCGATTTCATTAGCATTAATAGGACAAATCCTAATGCCAGAAAATTTCAGTAGCATTAAATGGTAATGCATTTTTTTTTTGTATTAGCATTAGTCAACTAATGCTAATGAAATTTCTATGCCAATGAAAAAATCCCAAGTATGTTACAAGCAGCGTTGCCATTTTATGGCTAGATTTAGCCATTTTTGAACAAGTTTAGCCAGAAAAAATTGTATTTAGCCATTATTTTAGCCATTTTTAGAAAATGTTTAGCCATTTTTCGTTTTTGTTCAAAATATAATTTTTGAATGTGAATTTATAGCTAAATTAAGGAATTTTGCTCAATCTGCCAAATTAATTGCATTAAATATGCCAAAATTCAAAATCTTATTTAACAAAATGTGAAAAATAACCTGTTGACGGCATGTCGATATCCGGATTTAATTCATCCAAATAAAATTGAACATACACTCTCAGAACAATTTCGTTGTGGTAACCGAATTTTTTGCCACCCGAATTGATTCGGTTGCTGCAACCTCGTAGTTCGGTTGCCTCAACCGAATTCAGTTGTGGCAACCGAATTCGATAACAGTTCGGTTGTGACAACCTAATTATCTTTTGCCACAACCGAATTCGGTCGATGAAACCGAATTACGAGGTTGCAGCAACCGAATCAACTCGGTTGGAAAAAATTCGGTTGTCACAACGGAATTGTTTTGAGAGTGTGTAGTAAGTATTGTTTCAAATTTCAAACACATACTTTGTTTTAAAAGATGACTGAACAAAAAAAAATTTCTAGACTTTGTAAAAGTTCGTTTGAAGAAAAACGGTTTTTTATAATTAAAAAAAATCCAAAATTTGTATTTAATTGCATTAAAAATATCAGGATTTTATTATAAAACATACTTAAAGTGAACTGACTGCACTTAAAATAATCCGTCAGTAAAAAAATCTGCAAACGGGTTTCAAATTGATTTGACTAATTTTCAGTGCTTTAATTTATTTTGAGTGTTAGTTTACAAAATTTTTTATAACTAATTTTTAAGAACCCATTCGTCAAATTTTACACAATTTATTGTTTAAATATAATATTTTCATGTTTCTGTTATTACCCGGTAGATGGCGCCACCAATGTATATATTTCTTTTCCTCCCGATTTTTCAAAATGGCCCATATATCGAAAACTAACAAAGATAGAGCAAAATTGACGAACATTTCGACTACTCCTAACCATAAAAACGTTATCTCTATTCAAAAATGATCCTTGGTCGGGCTTTGGAAATCATATCTCGAAAGCTAAGCGAGATAAAGCAAAACGGCCAAAATTAAAACATAATATTCGGTTGCAGAAATCATAAAAACTCTTCGCTATTGAGAGGTCTAAAATCCTTCAAAACTATAAAAAGTGCGTTTTTAAGTGGCCGCATTTGACTAAGGGATGATTCCCTACTTTTGGGTAATTTTTAACTCCATAATTTTCATATAAAGAGCCGCTGTTTAAAAATTGTCTTTTAAATAACTGTTGGAATGAATATGTATGATGATGTTATAATAGTTGGTGATTTCGACTCAAACCTTCTAGTAGATTGTAGTTTATCTGACGAGTGTGCCTCACTTGGTTTAACGTCACCAAACACCATAAGTCCTACACATTTCACAGCGACGTTTCTAGCAAAGCTGTATAGTTACTTAAAAATATTTATTTAAATTAACAATTTGAAATATTTTTCGTAATTATATTTGAAAGTATAAGTTTTTTATTACTTACTTAAAAATGTTTTTAAGTAAACAAATATTTATATTTGAGTTTTGAAATATTAATATTTTTATTTATTTCAACTAATTTGGAGTAAGTAAATAAATATTAATATTTCGAAGCTGAAATATAAATATTTTGAAATAAATGAAATATGTAGTTAAGTAAAATACTTAGCTACATTTTTGAAATATTTTGAAATATTTAAAATTTTTGAAATATTTGGAATATTTGAAATATTTGAAACATTTGGAATATTTGAAATATTTTAAATATTTGAAATATTTGGAATATTTGAAATATTTGAAATATTTGTAATATTTGAAATATCTGAAATATTTGAAATACACTGAACATTCTATAAATGCCACCTACAGGAAACTTTTTTTTTATTATTATTATTTGAAATAAACAAAAATTATTATTACTTACTTAAAATTATTTGAAGTAAATAAAAGATTATTAATATTTCAAAGCTGAAATATTAATATTTTCTTACTTACTTATGTGCGTATTTTAGTAAATAAAACAATACTGCTATTTCAAGTTTACAAATATTAATAAGTGGTTATTTCAAAAATATATTTTAAATGACCTTTTATACAGGTCTGGTTTGTAGTTAGTAATGAATCTAAAACAGTTCTGTATGAATAACTAAATATCTGCGTCGTGTTTCTCTAAACATGATAAATTTTCATGACCTACAATTTTCTATTAATTGTGCCAGTCCAGAAAATTACTTTTTGCGATTTTAAAAACATTGATTATAGATTTCTTTATGATGAGTTCTTTAAAATTTATTGAAATCTCTTATATTATTTAAGTTCTGTTGATGATCATCTTTCATTTTTATAGGACAACTTGAATCATCTTTTTAACCCTAGAAAACAAAAATTATTGGTCAAAAACAAAAACCCTGCATCTCGTCGGATATAAAAGAAGCAATATATCAAAGGGATTTTGCGTATGCACGATGGAAAAGATTTAAAACGACACAATTACATGAAGATTATCGAACTGCCAAAAGTAAAACAAATAAACTGAGAAAAAAGGCGAAATCAGAATTCTATGCTGAGAAGTTTTCTTCCACAATTGGCTCAAAAAAACGTGGCAAACAATACGTGAAATTGGTATTGGAAAATCCGATAATAAAGAACCCTGCTCAATTGACGCCGATATTATGAATGACAAATTTTTGAGTATTCGAATGGTTGAAGCTGATCGGAGTTATTATAACGACAATCAACATAACAATAACTCTGAATTTGTCTTCTCTTTAGTTGCTGTAGACCAATGTGACGTTTTGTGAAGTATACTATCGATAAAGTCTAACTATGTAGGAGCGGATGGATTCATCCAAAGTTTCTTAAATTTCTTTTACTTCAACTGCTTCCTATAATAACGTTTTTCTTCAACAAAATACTTACCTCAAGTTCCTTTCCTTCAAAATGGAAGATTGCTAAGATTATACTAATACACAAAACCGGTTCTGACTACAGGCCAATAGGCATACTATCCTTTCTCTCTAAAGTTTTCGAAAGAATTATGAATAACCAAATTTCTTTTTTCCTGGATAACAACAAATTAAGAAAAAAACGCAGTTGTATATTTTTGGTTTAATTTTTGCCGTTTTTTTTTTATTTACTGGGGAAGCTAATAGAGATGAGCGATATTTTCATACCGGTGATTTAATCACAAGTATTGATAAAGCACTGGTAACGGCAGTGATCAGATATTTCAAGTCGCAGTTACTCGGAATGTCGTTCTTTTAATATTTGTGTATTATTCTTTCTTGCAAACTTCATTGTGCACAGTAATACATGTTTTTTTCAATAACAGTGACTTGCTTTCACACTCTTCTGAATAAAATGTCTCCTTCAATCATGTCTTTGTTACCTGTCGCAACTATTCTTCTTTTAAGGCCCAGTTTTTAGGAAGTGGATTATTTTTAAACTTAGTTTAACGCAGTTTGTAACTGGAATACTGCTTTTAACATGTGGTTTATTTGTTTTATTTCAATAAAGAAATAAATTATACTCGAGAAAAAGTTTTTCCGGCAAATTTTTGTTAATAAACTTTGAAATGGCTGACAAAATTCGTTTTCGTTTTAACTAAACCAGGTTTAACTGACATCTTAAAAACTCGCCATAAATATTATTTCGTTTATTTATCAGAAAATCGCAGTCTTTTCCATAGAAAAACCGTGATTACGATCACAATTTAAAAGAACAGCGATTTGCAAATCACATTCACTGAGAACAATGTTGATGAAAAATCTCCGGATCGCCCATATCTATTACAAACCCATGATTACGGTCACTGTTTAAAAGAACGGTGATTTGAAAATCACGATCACTGGTAGCAGCGTTATTCAAAAATCACCGGATCGCTCATCTCTAGAAGCTAATAGAGCTATGTACAGAGAAAAAAATTTATTACCTTTAAAAAACTCGTTATTTTAAGTTAAGTGCTCCTTTACTTTTTGTGTAAAGTTCAGTAAAATGAGAGTACCTTAGCACAAAATCCTTTGTCTAAATGACAAAATTGCCCAAAAGTACGGGAACGCACAAAATCACTTTTCTAGCCCAAAACTCTATTTAAGGGGAAAAAAATTAAAATGCGTATAGTTTTAGCACAGTTAATCTCTATATATAAAAGAATAATGTGACTGACTGACTGACTGACTGACTGACTCAACATCGCCCAGCCCAAACCGCTGAAGCTAGGAAGTTGAAATTTGTTATGTAGGTTCCTCTTTCGGGGTAGACGTCCACTAAGACGGGATTTTTGGAAATTCCTACCGGAACGGGCAAAAAGGGGGAAAGTGTCCCCCTTGACGGCCTGCCAAAACCCCTTTGGCTAGAAAGCTGAAATTTAAGATATGTGTTCCTTGGAGTAGGGGCTAACTTTTCTGGAAAGTACTTTCTAGAATTTTGGACAGGGACGTTGTAAAAATGGGGGGAAAAAGGCCCCCCTTGACGGCCTGCCCAAACCGCTGGAGGTAGGAAGTTGAAATTTGGTATAAAGGTTCCTCCACTATCGTAGACATCCACCAAGACGGGATTTTTGGAAATTTTTACAGGGACGGGCAAAAAGGGGAAAAAGTCTCCCCCTTGACGGCCTGCTCAAACTGCTGGAGCTATGAAGTTGAAATTTGGTATGTAGGTTCCTCGACCGGTGTAGACGTCCGTTGAGACGGCATTTTTGGAAATTCTTATCGGGAGGGGCAAAAAGGGGACAAAAAAAGTACCTTTTTCCAAAAAAGTACCTTTTCCCAAAAAAGTACCTTTTCCCAAAAAAAGTACCTTTTCCCAAAAAAAGTACCATTTTCCCAAAAAAGTACCTTTTTCCAAAAAAAGTACCTTTTTCAAAAAAAAGTACCTTTTTCCAAAAAAAGTACCTTTTTCCAAAAAAAGTACCTTTTTCCAAAAAAAGTACCTTTTTCCAAAAAAAGTACCTTATTCCAAAAAAAGTACCTCTTTCCAAAAAAAGTACCTTTTTCCAAAAAAAGTACCTTTTTCCAAAAAAAATTCCTTTTTCCAAAAAAAGTACCTTTTTCCAAAAAAGTACCTTTTTCCAAAAAAAGTACCTTTTTCCAAAAAAGTACCTTTTTGCAAAAAAAGTACCTTTTTCCAAAAAAGTACCTTTTCCCAAAAAAAGTACCTTTTTACAAAAAAAGTACCTTTTTACAAAAAAAGTACCTTTTTACAAAAAAAGTACCTTTTTCCAAAAAAAGTACCTTTTTCCAAAAAAAGTACCTTTTTCCGAAAAAAGTACCTTTTTCCAAAAAAAAGTACCTTTTTCCAAAAAAGTACCATTTTCCCAAAAAATCACCTTTTTCCAAAAAAAAGTACCTTTTTCCAAAAAAAAGTACCTTTTTCCAGAAAAAGTACCTTTTTGCAAAAAAAGTACCTTTTTCCAAAAAAAGTACCTTTTCCCAAAAAAAGTACCTTTTCCCAAAAAAAGTACCTTTTTCCAAAAAAAGTACCTTTTCCCAAAAAAGTACCTTTTTCCAAAAAAAGTACCTTTTTCCAAAAAAAGTACCTTTTTCCAAAAAAAGTACCTTTTTCCAAAAAAAGTACCTTTTTCCAAAAAAAGTACCCTTTTCCAAAAAAAAGTACCTTTTTCCAAAAAAAGTACCTTTTTCCAAAAAAAGTACCTTTTTCCAAAAAAAGTACCTTTTTCCAAAAAAAGTACCTTTTTTCAAAAGAAGTACCTTTTTCCAAAAAAAGTACCTTTTTCCAAAAAAAAGTACCTTTTCCCGAAAAAAGTACCTTTTTCCAAAAAAGTACCTTTTTCCAAAAAAAAGTACCTTTTTCCGAAAAAAGTACCTTTTTCCAAAAAAAATTCCTTTTTCCAAAAAAAGTACCTTTTTCCAAAAAAAGTACCTTTTTTTAAAAAAGTACCTTTTTCCAAAAAATGTACCTTTTTCTAAAAAAATGTACCTTTTCCAAAAAAAAAAGTACCTTTTCCCAAAAAACATACATTTTTCCAAAAAAATAACTTATTCAAAAAAAGTGCCTTTTCCAAAAAAGAGTACCTTTTCCCAAAAAAAGTACCTTTTTCTAAAAAAAGTACCTTTTTCTAAAAAAAGTACCTTTTTCTAAAAAAAGTACCTTTTTCCAAAAAAGTACCTTTTTCCAAAAAAAGTACCTTTTTCCAAAAAAAAATACCCTTTTCCAAAAAAAGTACCTTTTCCCAAAAAAAGTACCTTTTTTCAAAAAAAGTACGTTTTTCCAAAAAAAGTACCTTTTTCCAAAAAAAGTACCTTTTTCTAAAAAAAGTACCTTTTTCTAAAAAAAGTACCTTTTTCAAAAAAAAGTACCTTTTCCAAAAAAAAGTACCTTTTCCCAAAAAAAGTACCTTTTTCTAAAAAAATTTTCCTTTTCCCAAAAAACATACATTTTTTCAAAAAAATACCTTTTTCAAAAAAAGTACCTTTTTCCAAAAAAGTACCTTTTCCAAAAAAAGTACCTTTTCCCGAATTTTCTAAAAAAATGTTCCTTTTCCAAAAGAAGTACCTTTTCCAAAAAAAGTACCTTTTTCCAAAACACATACATTTTTCCAAAAAAAACACCTTATTAAAAAAAAATACATTTTCCAAAAAAAGTACAAATAAAGTACTTTGTAAAAACAAAGTATCTTTTTCCAAAAAATTTCGTTTTTCCAAAAAGTACCACTTAAAATAGTATATAATTTCAAAAAAACTACTTTTTTCCCTCCCCCACGGATATCTCCAGTAAAACAAGGTTTCTTGATATTCGGCATAGACGTGCGCTAAGACGGGATTTTTGGAAATTCCTACCGGAACGGGCAAAAAGGGGAAAAGTCTCCACATAAACAGTCTCACAAATTGGAAAAGTGCCTGCCCAAACCACTGGAGGTAAGAAGTTGAAATTTGGTATAAAGGTTCCTCCACTGTAGTAGACATCGACTAAGTTTGTATTTTTGGAATTCCCTACAGGATATCCCAAAAGGAAACTCGGTATGTGAGTTCCTCCTTCTGTGTAGGCGTCCGCTTAGACGGAGTTTTTGAAATTCCTATCGGGAGGGGAAATAAGGTAAAAGTCTCCTCCTGACGGCTTGCCCAATCCCTTTTGGCCAACCTAAAATTTTAAATATGTATTCCTTGGAGTAGGACTAACTCACCGGCAACGTAATTTTTCTATTTTGGAACAGCAACATAGTAAAAATGGTGGTTGAAAGGGAAAAATGTCCCCAATTACGGCCTGCCCAAACCGCTTAGGCAATGCAGTTGAAATTTGGTATGAATGTTCCTCATCCATCGCAGATAGCCGCGAAGATGGAATTTTTGTATTTGCTGAAATTCCCTGTCGATGGATTTTCGGAAATTCCTACCGAGAGGGGCACAAATAGTAAAAGTTGGCTAGAAACCTGAAATGTAAAACATATGTTACTTGGAGTATGGGCTCACTTACCGGGAAGGTGCTTTTTGGACAGGGACATTGCAAAAATGGGGATTAATGAAGCGAAAAGTGCCGCTTAAAGGCCTGCCCAAACCGCTGGAGGTAGGAAGTTGAAATTTGGTATTAAAGTTCCCCCTCTATTGTAGACATCCGCTAAGATGAGATTTTTGGAAATTTCTACAGGTAGGGTCAAAAACAGGAAAAGTCTCCCCCTTAACGGCCTGGCCAAATTGCTGGAACAAGGGATCTTAAATTCGGTATTTGGGTTCCTTCTCCAACGTTGACGTCCCCTAAGATGGTATTTTTGGAAATTCATACCGGGAGGGGTAAAAAGGGAAAAAACTTCCCCCTTGACGGACTGGCCAAACTGCTGGATATAGAGACCTAAAATTATGTATGTAGTAGGTTCCTCCTCCAATGCAGACGTCCTCTAATACGGAATTTTTGGAAATTCCTACCGGGAGGGGTAAAAACGGAATAATTCTCCCCCTTGATGGCCTAACCGAACCCTTCGGCTAGAAACCTGTAATATATAATATGTTTTCCTTGGAGTATGGGCTAACTTATCGACAAGGCATTTCTAGGACTATGGACAGGAACGTGGTAAAAATCGTGGTTCAAAAGGGGAAAATTACCCCCCCCCCCCCTTAACGTCTGCGTCTTTAGCTAGAAACCTAAAACTTAAAGAACAAGTGTATATGAAACACTAAAATTAAGAAACTAAATAGGAAACGAGTGGAATGAAACACTACACAAGTGGAATGAAACGGATATAAACGTTGAACGAGTAGAATTGAAATTATAGAGAATGCAAATGGATTGGAAGAGGGAATTACCTGTTCAAACACTATCCACGGAATATGAAACTTATGTAGAATTGAAACTTACTCTCCAAAAAGTTAAACAAATTTTCTAAAAGAGAAAAACCCTTAGAAAAGGAATGGAACTTATATATTCCGATATTTAAACTTCATGTAACGAAGCACCGGTGGAAGAAACCGACGCAGTAAATTTTCCAACTGAATTTGTGAATTTACTTGAATTGCCAGGTCTACCTTTACATAAACTGGAATTAAAAAAAAAACTTTAAGACCCGCTATTTTTAATATTATAAAATGCTTTCCAACCCTGCTTTACGTTATTTATTTTCATTCAAAACACAAATGAACAAAACTACTTACGGGTCTATCTACCTAAGTTCGCACTTTACCAAATTATCTTAACATACACACGTATATTGCAATTTATTATGGATTCATTACTAACAATCCACTTTCATGAGAAAAAGTGATCAAATATTTATTTATTTTAAACCCATTGTTGTGCAGAATTATTTATTTGTGGTGGCTGGGTGAAGGCTTTAAATAAAAAAACGAATTTAATAAAAATTTGGGGGGCGCAGCCCCCCGGGGGGGAGGGCGCAGCCCCCCCCCCTTGACCTTTAAGGCACGCTAACAACGTAGCGGGCTGCGCCCGCTAGTTTTTATATATAGAAGTTTTATTTTGTGTATTTCTTTGCTTAATTAAGATTTAAAGTTTTCACAAGTGTGTTATTTGTTATTTGCAACAGCTGCCCCTTTTACAATTTTCCGAAGTTAATAGTAAAAAGAGAAAGAGAATTTAATAGTAGACAGAGGCAGAAAATTTTATAAAAACATCTGTAAGAACGCAAACATATCTGTAAGGGACTAAAGGTTTTTAAAACTTGTTTAATATTACAACTGAGAATGGCTAATAACCATAAAAGAAAATTTAATTTTTAACGCATCTTCCAAGATCTAAACTAAGTTATATATTTCAAGTGTAATTTGATTTCTAGGTGATTTGAATTTTCAAAAATTTTAGTTTTTTGCTAATATTTAAAATTTTCTGCAATCCGTTTGTGATATGGAGTATATTGTTTTACTCATTTTTTGCCGAACATGTATTCCGTGCGAATTTTCTGACAAAACTTGGTAGAATGATAGGTAGACGTAGCTCTAAAGATATGTTGGTAAAAAATGGGATAAACAATTTAATACTGTATCTCATAGTTTTGTTACTTGATTTTACCATTGAAATTATATTTTAACACTTTTTGGAAAAACTTTTAATTTATTTCGATATTAGTTTTAAAAGATTTAAAAGAAAAAATTAATATGCAAGTGCTATCCGATATCCAGATAAAAATAAATTTAAAAAAAACTAATATGCTTGTGCAAATTTAAATGTTACTGACACTTTAGAAAACATTGTTTTCTATTGGTGTTTATACATGAATGGATGTCACTACATTGCTAGATCTGGCAAAACAACAGAGTAGTTTATTGGAAGATGACAAAGCAAATTGTGGTAATTGCTTTGTTGTGGTTTTTGTTTTTTCTTTGATATTTTGAATGTTTAGTAACGCTCCTAGACGAGAATATTGAGTTTGTAATTCAACTTAACAAATTTTTACAGAAATTTTAAAAACAACGTCCCCTGACGATTTTCTTAGGCAAGAATGAAATCCGGATAGAGACATGCCTCCAACAGATTATTTTTCACAATTTGTAAAATACGTTTGAGATTTTAGCACATTTAATACCTTTAATGCAATTAATGTATATCCCGATAAAAATAAATTTAAAAAGATTTTATTACAATTTTATAGATTATCGGAAAATTTAAATATTAAAAGTAAATTACATCATTATTATTTTGATTTCCAATGGAGTGCGCCATTTCAATATGATCTTAGACTAATTTGAAAGCGCAAAAATAATTTCAAGCCCGATGGTTCCAACGCGAAATGAAAGGAAAATTCCAGAGGATTTTGCAAAGTTGTGCGGTTTTTTATTTTATGGCCTCTTGAAATATCTGTGTGTCGCGAAAGCCCAAAACTGTTGTAAATTTTTAGAGTTAGGAACTCCCTCCCGATCATGAATAAGTTAAATTTCAACTGTTCTTTTCGGTTCTTTTATTTTATTCGGAATTATCAAACAAACCACTGACATAATAAAAATCTTATACTGATAGAAAAATCGTAAAAAATAGCAAAAACAAGGTACTCAAAATTAGTTAAAAGGTGCCCTGCACAGAAAGCTTTTGAAATTAGTAAATCCTTTTTGCTAAATATTAGTAATGTACATCAAAAATGCAACTGTTTTAGTAATATTTGAGTTAAATTTCGTTTAATTGAATTGCAAATTTACCTTGCTAATATTGGCTAAAAAATATTGCTGAATATTAGTACACAAAAATCAGTAAAGAAATTGTTATATATTCAAAAGTTAATTTATCTTTAAATTTGAGTTGAGTACAAATAGCGGTCTCTCCTGCTACAATAAACAGAAATATTAGCTAGAAAATAGTAGACTGTTTTTTTTTGGTAGTACAGATTTTTATTCGCATTAAGAAAATAAAAAAAATACTAAAAATTTTAAATTCTTTGTGATGGTTGGGTCGAATAATTTCCAGGAAATTTTTTTGTTGATTTTAGCAGGGTAAATTGTCAGTTTCGATTAACTAAAATATAGCTGAAATTTTGTAAATTTAACAGATATTATCCTGCTGTTTGTATCTTTCTAATGTTTAGCAAACAGATTCTGCTGGATTCAGCTGTTTTTTCAGCAAAAATTTTTAAAGACTTTTATATTAGTGTATGAACGACTGAAAAAATTTCTCGAATCAACAAGTGAACTGGAAGAACACACTAGTTCAAAAATGAAATTGATTGAAATCAACTGTGAACTATAATGCCAAATTCTAGTAATTTTTATTCCGATTATTTGTTTGTATAAAATGTTTTATTTTGTGTGAAAATTTCCGGATACGCTAGCATTTTTACTCACAATTTCTAATTTTTTTTTACGATAGACTAAAACTTAGGGGATGCCCACTACTTATACGAGTGCATTGTGTTAGAATTAGGAAAATAGAATAGATTTCGACAATTTCTAACACCAAACTGCTAATAACAAACAATATGAATAAAAAGCAACTGATAGTGCGTCTTTGTGACGAAAATGTGATTAAAATAGACACGTGTTTCAAGAGGCCATCAAATTAAAAACCGAGCTAGATTTGCAAAACTCTTTGAGGGTTTTGTTTTAGAAACATTGTACTTTCATTTCGTGCTCGAAACATTGATTATGATCGCGATAATTTTGCAGGATCTTCTAAAACCGCAGAATATAGTTTTGTTAAATATACTGCAAGAAGCTTCTTGAGACAAATCCGAATTTATATATGTATTTAAATTACAGTCACTTCCAGAATATATTTCTTGTTTCTCCTAAAGTACGCTTTTTCACGGATAGTTAATAATTTTAATTTAAAAAATTTTTTGAAAATCCAACATTATAATGCTTAACTTAGGGTGGGAAAAAATTGTAAAATGTCGAATTATGCCAAATTATTACCCTATAGTAACAGTTTGTGCCTACAAGCAGGAAACCTGGATATTTTTAAGGAAAACCGAAGGTTAATTTGTCAATTTTATGTTTATCTTATAATAAATATGACCAAAGCTATCAATACCCTACGGGGAAAAGGACCGGTCCCAGATGACTCGCAGGATAGGTCCCAAGGGGGTGGAGACCGGTCGTTGATCGGTCTTTTTCTTTGAAAGAGACATATCACTTTAACATGGCGTTGTCATTGGAAATGACCAATTGCCACATTTTAGACACCTTGTGGCAGTAATGTGGTGTGTCTAAAAATAGCTTTTCAAATAAACTAATAAAAAATTAAGAATTAAAAATAATCTACTTGACGCCGAAGTAGGGCTCGATAACACAACCCCCTACTTGTAAGGCAAACGCTCTACCGTCTGAGCTAATGCTGCTTATGCGTGATGGCTGGCTGATGGTAAAGTTATATATTTTTCGTTTCTGTTCAAATAAAAAAGAAAAAGAAAAAACAAACACTACAAGCAAATAAAAAAAATGGAAAAGAAAAAAATAGAAAAGAAAACAACACTAACACACACACACACAAATATAGTGGCAGTGCCTTCAGTATAGAGTTTGCTAAAAACCGAAAAATTTGAAAACCGCGTTTTCGGTTTTTCAAAATTATAAAAACCGCGGTTTCGGTTATTTTTCGGTTTTCTTGTGATATTATAGAATTGTTTTAAAATAATTTAATATTTATCAGGCATGTCACAGACTTCAATTTCACTTGAAAGTAAAATTGAAAACGCAAATTGCTTCTCCAGAAGTAAATGGTTTTTTTTGAATATTTAGACCAAATATAACAGATAAACATAATTAATTATAAGTTAAGAATGCTGTTTTTAATAATTTCACTTAAAAAAGGATTTGTTAAAGACCATATTTAAGGTTTTAACACATATTTCGCATAAAATTAATATGATTTGGATGTACAATTTCGTAACGTTTTACTTTTGCTTCAGGGTTTTTGCGTTTTCGTAAATTCTAAAATGTTTAAAAAAGACTTTTTGTGGTAAATTCGTGTTCCAACTGCTAAATTTTGATATAAGTTGCCATTTGTAGTTAAAAAAGAGAAGATCGCCAATCAAAATTTAAAATTTTAATTTTTTAGAAAAAATTACGTTTTGCTAATCAACAAGAAAATTATTGAATTTACCAACAAAAAGCGTTTTAAATGTAAATTTTTTTAAGTGAAATAGTTTACGACATTTTAGGGAATACATACCAAGTACTATTGAAAAGCTTTTATGAGTTTAAGCTGCTTAAATATCAATTCCCTTTGGTTTTTGAAAGTGGAATGAAAACGATTTTTTTTTCGTTTTACGTTTTGTGGAGAAACTTTTTAAGTTTTAAGTACAACTATTGAGCCTGTAGCATACTCCATACTTACCAAATCGTTTCATTTTCTATACAAAATTATCCGTAGCACCCTAAACTGCAAATTCAGAAGGAACAAAATTGTTTTCGATCACTTTAGGAAAAAAATGCGGAACTGAAATTGCGAAATTAAATCAATTCCGTAAAAAACCTGTGACATGCCTGTATGTATAACAATTAAATATTTTAATACATTCAGGATATTTATTAAAGTTCGATTGAAAATCTCACTCGAATAAAGGCAATAACACCATTCCTTTTGAAAAAAAAACGCAGAAACCGTTATAAATTTAAAGTTTTTATTCTTTTTTCGGCAGATTAAACTGTATTTAAAGAGTTTAAATTTGGAATTTAGCAATTTGTTTAAAACAATATAAAGTTGAAATTTTATACAATAAATTTCGCGGACTACGAAATAAAACTTTTTGAAAAATAAGCGGTGAAAATCTAAACTGAATACGTGAAACTCAATATCTCTTAAACTACATGACTTTTGGTGGTCTTTTTTCCTAAAATTATAATCCTTTTTCCTAAAATTATAATCCTCAACCGAACAGCAAACTCTACTTCAGTATGCCCCCGATTGACCGGTCACGGGATAGGTCCTTTAATGGCAGTTGACTCGTTTTTTGCGTTGGCCATAATTAAATTAAAAAATCAATTAAAAATTAGAAAATTACCTCAAAAACTCTGATAATATAAATAAAAATTTAAAAAATTGCCCTTAAGTTAAAAAGAAAATTAAATGAAATACCAATTGTTAAAACTAATACAGCTTTAACATTAAAAAACGTTGAAAATACAAAACTTTAAATTTTTTAGCAAAAAATTATAAAATAAGAGCTAAAATAAGCAAATCGTAAAAAAATAAAGTTCAAAATAAATAAAAGAGTAAAATAAATAAAAAAAATATTTTAAAAAATATGCCGCGAATTTTATTTTTTATTTCGGTATCGGTCACGTTTTTTAAAAGCAACAGTGAAAGTAACGGATCGTAAAATACTTAGAAAATTAATTCATGCCCTTTTGTACATATTTGTACTAATTTAGTAATATGCCTTCGGTTGACCGGTCACGGGATAGGTCCCTGGAGGGCAATTGACCCCACATCCCCCGTAGGGTAGTAACAATAAAAAAATAGCCCCTTATCAATTAAAAGTTGCGAAAAAAATTTCTGTTTCCAATTTGCAGTCACATTTTATAAATTTTTTCTCAGTAAAAGAGAGGATTGCATTCTATTTATTTTCTAGCCTCTTTGATTAAGCCTAGCACACATAACTATTCAAGATTTTTACAAAAAAAAACCATAAAAAACCGTTTCTATGGCCACCAAAAAGCTTAGAAAAATTTTTAGAAAGCAGTTTTCGCAATTGGATTTAGAGTCTATTTTATTTATGAAAACTTAAGAAACTTGGCCATTTGGTATTTGATTTCAACACAAAATAAATATTTTTTATTACATTTTTTAAAAAATGTTGTTGCTTTCGACGTATTTTGTTACGTTTCAAAATTTGTCAAATCATTTCGCGGGGGGGGGGGGGGGCTTGGGGGCTCAAGCTCTAGCTATGTGCCTGTCGTGGATCATAACATTCTTTGTTACAAACTTAGTAATATGTTTAATTTCTCTTCGACCGGCACTCAATTATTATCGACCTATCTAAGTAACAGGTATCAGTATGTTGAAACTCAAATCGAAAGATCGAAAACACTGCCTGTAACAAGAGGGGTTCCTCAGGGATCTATAGTTGGGCCACTCTTGTTTTCAATGTATTCTAACGATCTCCCAAGCATAGTAACAAACTGTAATGTTACACTGAGAGAATTATCATCACTTCAGCAATGAATTTCTTCATAGTTTCAATGAAAATTGTCACTGGAACTCTTCCATTGAAACTTTTCATAGAATCTATGAAACAGATTTCATTAAAGTCAATGTTTATGAAAAGTTCATAAAATTAATGAAACTCTTCATAAGATAAAGAGACCACACCTCCAATGAATAAATCATTCATCCAATAAAAAGCTTCATAAAATCTATGAAGCAATTTCAATCATTATTATTTATTTTAGTTGGTTGTTGTCGATGCTAAGCTGGATTGGATAAATAAAAAGTATTTAGGAAATCTAAAAAGCGTAATAAAATTTTAGCATGGCTTACGGATGTACAAAAAATATCTAATGAAAGAATTCATTAAATTAAAAAATTTCATAAAATTTTATAATAATTCAATTAATTAAATTCCTTATTAATGTTTCGAAAAAATTAATATGATTTATAAAAAAAATTTCATAGTACAAAATTCATAATAAACAATTAATTTAAAAAATTATAAAAGATATTTCTCTGAGTACGGAAATTACATAAACCTATTTATTGTATTTCAGAATTAAATGTTTAATATAAAATTCTAATTGTATGAAAATTTTAAATATTAATGAAATGACAATATTTTATGAAAAAATTAAAAAAATGTAAATTCTATTGAACAATTTCACATATATAAAGAATAATTTCATTAAATTTGTGAAGATCTAATTTATGAAATTTAATGAATTTTTTTTAGTGAAGTTGTGAAATTTTATGAAAGAAAAGTTATGAAAACTTTCATAATATTCGAATCGAATGGTTCAGTTGCATCAAATGAATTTTTTGGTTGCGACTACCGAATTATTCTTGATGCAACAGAGATTCCGTTGCCACAGTCAAATTAGTCCTGTCTTAATTGGTTTTCTGTTGCCACAACTGAAAAATTCTGCTACCACAACTGAACCTTGCGATTGGCTACAAATGCGGTTATCAGAACTGAATCTGTTTTCTGGGTGTACATAATGAAATTCTTCATCGATTCTACGAAAAAAATTTTATGAAATTATATCATTAATATAATAAAGGATAATTCTTTCAGTGTAGAATGTATGCAGAAGATGTGTAACTTTATACTAGTTGCAGTAATGCCTTGATTGAAGTGTAAATCAGCAACTTCATCGTATATACAACTGGGCATCAGCCAATGGTCTGGGGCTAAATCTTAACAAATCCAAATGCATTGTAATTCAAAAACGTCTAAGTAAATTTAATACTCTACGCAATATATTTATAAATTATCAGCCCATTGAAATGGTAAAATCTGCTAAAAATAAAATACTCTTCCTTTGATATTAAATCTCTATATATAAAAGCATAACATAAAAGCACAAACCGCTGAAGCTATAAAATTGAAATTTAGTATGTAGGTTCCTCCTCCAGCGCAGACATCCGCTAAGACGGCTTATTTGGAAATTCCTACCGAAAGGGGCAAAAAGAGAAAAAAGTCTCCCCTTGACGTCCTGCCCGAACCATTTTGGTGATAAACCTAAAATTTTACATATGTGTTCCCTAGGGTAGGGTTAACTCACCGACAAGGTGAGTTTTACTAGGAACATGGTAAAAATGGGGGTTCGAAAACGGAAAATGTCCCCATTAACGGCCTGCCCAAACCCCTGGAGCTACGAAGGTTCCTCCTGTATTGTAGATATCTGCTAACATGGGAGTTTTGGAAATTGCTACAGAGAGCGCACAAAAGGGTAAAGTCCTTGGTGACCTTCCCAAACTATTGATACTGAAACTAGGAAGCTAAAATTTGGTATGTAGATTCAAGCGTAGGCGACCACTAAGATGGCATTTTTGGAAATTCCTAACGGGAGGGGGAAAAGTATCCTCCTTGACGACCTGCCCAAACCCCTTTGGCTAGAAACCTACGGTATTATGTATAATGTTTCTAAACAGTTTAGTTAAAGGTTTTTAAGCTAATTTGGCAAAAACAGTATGCATAATCCCTTTAAAAACTACAAATTTAACAATCTGTTAAAGTAGGGTAAGCATTTCATAAAATTTGGAAAATAAAAGCCTCAGTTGAAACCATAAGTATTGAGTTTATATCCATTTAAAGACTTTTTGCAGGGTCATCAACCCAAGAATATGAAAAATCCAATATTTTATATCCAACAAATTAAAAAAATCTGGAACAATTGCACCATTTAAGCGTTTTTTCATTAAATTTACACAAATTGGTGTACAAATAAAATACAAAATAAACTAAACAAAATAGTGATGTTGATTTAATCAAAACATAATCGTCATTCGAATACATTCAGTATTCGTATTATTAAACTGTCTTTAAAATATTATTTTAAACTATTACATAACCAAGATATGTATAAAAATAGTTTTTGTCATAATTTGATTTATGATAAAGTTGAAATTTGGTATAAAGGTTCCTCCACTGTAGTAGACATCGACTAAGTTTGTATTTTTGGAATTTCCTACAAGATATCCCAAAAGGGGGATGTTTCCCCCTTGACGGCCTGCCCAAACTGCTGAAACTATGTAGCCGAAATTCGGTATGTGAGTTCCTCCTTCTGTATAGGCGTCCGCTTAGACGGAATTTTTAAAATTCCTATCGGGAGGGAGATAAGGGGAAAAGTATTCTCATTGACGGCCTGCCCAATCCCTTCTGGCCAACCTCAAATTTGAAATATGTATTCCCTGGAGTAGGACTAACTCACCGGCAACGTAATTTTTTTATTTTGGAACAGAAACATAGTAAAAATGTGGGTTGAAAGGGAAAAATATCCCCAATAACGGCCTGCCCAAACCGCTGAGGCAATGAAGTTGAAATTTGGTATGAATGTTCCTCATCCATCGCAGACAGCCGCGAAGATCGAATTTTTGTAAATTCCTAAAGGGAGGGGCAAAAAGAAGAAAGCCTCCAGGCCTTGGTGGCCTGTAAAAACCCCTTCGGCTAGAAACCTGAAATTTAAAATGTGGGTCCCTGGAGTAAGGGCTAACTTATTAGAAAGATACTATTTTGAATTTTGGACAGGGTCGTTAAAAAATAGGGGCTCAAAAAGGGAAAGTGGCCCCTTAACGACCTGTCCACTCTGCTGGAACTAAGAAGCTGAAATTCCCTGTCGATGGATTTTCGGAAATTCCTACCCAGAGGGGCACAAATAGTAAAAGTTGGCTAGAAACCTGAAATGTAAAACATATGTTCCTTGGAGTATGGGCTCACTTATCGGGAAAGTGCTTTGTGAAATTTTGGACAGGGACATTGCAAAAATGGGGATTAATGAAGCGAAAAGTGCCGCTTAAAGGCCTGCCCAAACTGCTGGAAGTTGAAATTTGGTACTAAAGTTCCTCCTCTATTGTAGACATCCGCTAAGATGAGATTTTTGGAAATTTCCACAGGTAGGGTCAAAAACAGGAAAAGTCTACCCCTTAACGGCCTGGCCAAACTGCTGGAACTAGGGAGCTTAAATTCGGTATTTGGGTTCCTTCTTCAACGTCGACGTCCCCTAAGACGGTATTTTTGGAAACTCATACCGGGAGGTGTAAAAAGTGAAAAAACTTCCCCCTTGCCGAGTTGGGCAAACTGCTGGATATAGAGACCTAAAATTATGTATTAAGTAGGTTCCTCCTCCAACGCAGACCTTCTCGGAATTTTTGGAAATTTCTACCGGGAGGGGTAAAACCGGAATAATTCTCCCCCTTGATGGCCTAACCGAACCCTTCGGCTAGAAACCCGTAATCTATAATATGTTTTCCTTGGAGTATGGGCTAACTTATCGAGGACTTTGGTAAAAATGGTGGCTCAAAAGGGGAAAATTGCCCCTCCCCCTGAACATCTGCGTCTTTAGCTAGAAACCTAAAATTTAAAAAACGAGTGTATATGGAACACTAAAATTAAGAAACTAAATAGGAAACGAGTGGAATTGAAACACTACACAAGTGGAACGAAATGGATATAAACGTTGAACGAGTGGAATTGAAATTATAGACAATGGAAATGGATTGGAAGAGGGAACGAAAAGGAATGGACTATAGAACGAAATGGAATGAGGAGCGAGATGGCATAGAATGGGGAACAAGTGGAATTGAAACACTGCAGTTAAAAGAGGAATGGAACGGAGCAAGTGCAGAGAAATGGAATGGAAAGAGAAGCGACTGATATTAATATCGATACACAAGACAGTAGGAACAAAATGGAATGAAACGGGAAACGAGTGGAATTGGAATAACAGATAATGGGAACGAAATGTAATGGAATGGTGAACGAAATGGAATCTTGGAAGGAGTTGCATTGGAACACTGAAATTTTTAAACAAAATGGAATGGAATTTGAATGACTCAAATTGCCGGAGTTTGGTACTTGAAATTTCGCATGCGATTGAGGCAGATTATATATATTTGGGATTTTTACTGGGAGGAACAAAAAGGGGTGAAGAACCCCTTTTAATTACCTATTCAAACACTATCCACGGAATATGAAACTTATGTAGCATTGAAACATACTCTCCAAAAAGTTAAACAAATTTTCTAAAAGAGAAAAAACCTTAGAAAAAGAATGGAACTTATATATTGTGATATTTAAACTGCAGGTAACAAAGCACCGGTGGAAGAAACCGACGCAGTAAATTTTCAAACTGAATTTGTGAATTTACTTGAATTGCCAGGTCTACCTTTTGCATAAATTGGAATTTAAAAAAACTTCAATGCACGCTAACAACGTAGATACGTAGCTTTGCCCGCTATCTTTAATATTATAAATCGCTTGCCAACCCTGCTTTACGTTATTTATTTTCATTGAAAACTCAAATGAATAAAACTACTTACGGGTCTATCTACCTAAGTTCGCACTTTACCAAATTATCTTGACATACACACGTATATTGCAATTTGTAATGGATTCATTAATAACAATCCACTTTCATGAGAAAAAGTGATCAAATATTTATTTATTTTAAACCCATTGTTGTGTCAGAATTATTTATTTGTGGTGGCTGGGTGAAGTCTTTTATTATAAAAACTGTACTTTAAATAAACAAAGCGAATTTACCCACCCAACCACGAATACGACCTATCTACGCCGATGGCTTGAACAACAGACAATTAGTTGTTACATGCTCACGTGTTGGTGTACTAAATGATTTATTTATATAAAAATGAAGAGGCAAAAAATAGTGTTGTACTTAAACATTATAATAAATTATCTTAATAACAAACATTGTGTTTTATTTTATCTAAAATAAATTTAATTCTAGACTTTAAGGCACGCTAACAACGTAGCGGGCTGCTTTAAATTTTTCTATTTTCATTCAAAACACAAATGAACAAAACTATTTACGGGTCCATCTACCTATGTTCGCACTTTACCAAATTATCTTGACATACACACGTATATTGTCAAGAATTATTGTTGTGTCAGAATTATTTATTTGTGGTGGCTGGGTGAGTGAAGGTTTTTATTATAAAAAACTGTATTTAAAAAACTAAGTTTTAAGAAAATCAGGGGGGGGCTGCGCCCCCCCCATCAACCACGAATACGACGTATCTATAATAAATTTACCTTAACAATTATTTTACCTTAGCAACAAATATTTTGTTTTATTTTATATAAAAGAAATTTAATTCTAACCTTTAAGGCACGCTAACAATGTAGCGGGCTGCGCCCGCTAGTTCTTTTATATATAGAGATTATTATTTTTATTGATAAAATCTTCAAAACAACATTATTCATCTAGGATTAACTAACTTTATGAATCACTAACAATTTATTTGATAGTGAAGACATATTAAATAAGGGTGTTGCCAGAATAAAACGAGAAATTAACAAATTGTTATTTAACGATTATGCTTGACATTTTTTAATAAACGTTTAATAAGGAAAATTAAAATAGTGGGCGCTGTGGTGTAATGGTTAGCGCGTTGGACTGTTACACGTGAAGTTGCGGTTTCGAGCCCCAACCAAGGCAACATCAATTTACGAAAAATATATAATATGTATGAGTTCCCATAGCACTTAACCCCACCGAAGTAAAATAATGTAACATGGCTATGAACTAAAAAGCTTCAACAAAGTTCGCCAACTCACCATCAGATGGCGAGCAACAACTGTTCTAAAATTCAACATCTCGCGCAATTACAGTGTTGCCATATTTGAAGCCCTTCATCTTTCACCAAAGGAAGCAACACGTTAATTAATACGATGAATTTCCTGAGTGTTGCTTCTCTTTGAAAAAAAAATTAATTCTTTACCAATTTTATTCCTTAACGGAAAATTAAAATATCTGTTCCTTGGAGTATGGGGTAATTTACCGATAAGGTACTTTTTGGAACCTCGAACAGGAACGTGGTGAAAATGAGGTTCAAAAGCAGAAAATTGCCCCCTTAAAACCTGCACAATGAGTGAAATTGAAATACAGGGAACGAAATGGAAAGTTAGAAAACCGAATGGAACGGAGCTAGAACAAAGAAATGGAGAGGAAAGAGGAATGACTGAAACAAGGAATGGAATTGAAACACTAGGCAATGGAACGAAATGGAATGGAATGGATCTGGGAACAAGTGGAATTAGGAAACGAAATGTAGTGGAACGGGAAACAAGTGCAATTGAAACATTAGATAACTGGAACGAAATGCAATGGAATTTGAATGACTCAAACCACTGGAGTTTGGTAATTGAAATTTCGCATTTGACTACATTTTACATAGACAACAACTCAGTCAGGGTTAAGCCAGAAATATGAAACTTGGAGTGGAAACATAATCTGCAAAATGATTAAACAAATTAATTTAAAGAGAAAATACCTTAGAAAAATAACGCTATTATTGTATATATTCCGATATTTAAAACTGCCGACAACGAAACATTGGGATTTCAAATTACCTATTGATAAAGTGGTGGAAAAAACTGATGCGGTAAACTTTTCACCAGATTTTGTGAATGCACTTGAATTGTCAGGTCTACTTCTACATATACTGGAATTAAATAAACTTTAAGGCACACCAACAATGTAGCGGGCTTTGCCCGCTAGTTTATATATGATTCCTTTAAGTATGATAGAAAACGTTAAAATACAAAAAATATATCATTTTTGTGGGCCGCGAAAATGTGATACTTGTATTCGTTTATTTTGTATGCTTCATAAGATATTAAAATTTCAGCTCAATCGGTGAATGACAACGGGGATACCTTCCTTGTGAGTCTTTCAATAGAGAAATCATCTTTAAATCTAAAAACTGAGACACAACTAAGAAAGGAGAAATATAAATAATCAAAAAAATTACAATTACACGAACCAGTGCACAGTGGTTTGAAACAAATAAAAAGTGGTAATAAATCTTTATCTTCTGAACTTTAAGTCCGATTGCATCAGTAGTATGAGATAATTATTAAGGAATTTTGGGTTCATGGTTACCCTGTGTTATCACAAGGTGGCTTATTGGGCGTCAAAGTAGACCACCTCAAAAGTAAAATAGCTTTTGGACCGTGTAACTCTTTCAATTATTGCCCAATATGGTTGCTTTTTATACTTTGGAGTGAGCTTGGAGAAACGAAGAAAAAACATGCTTACTTTACTATAATAACTGTTATGGGTTTTAAGTTATTTCATTTTTAGCTTTTGGCCGATTGTGAATTCGATATTATAACGAAAATTTTTAAAAATACTGACATATAGGCAACAGTTTAGGAAATGAAACTGTGAAAACTTTTTTTAAGTATCTCGAACTATTTAGTGTTGAGAAATTTCCAAAATCAAACATTTTTCGCTGATCGCAAAAATTTCATTTTTTTCTCAAAAAGATGCTATCAATTTTTCACTTTTTACTGAGAATTTATTTAATAAAAGTTAATGTTTTATTATATATTCGTAGAGAATGGAGTTCTAAGATGCTTTTAATCCAAATTTGAAGTTGGTACAACATTCACCCTACGTAGAGCATTGACCGAAATTGGTCTAATTTTTATCAGAATTTTTGAGTTTTCGATCATATAACAAAAAAGGCACGCCGATTTTGCTTACAGTTATATAGCGCCATATATTCTGTTTAGATTTCAAAAATAAAAAGTAGGGCCAATTCATAAACGAATCCAGAAAACATGATTTTATAAAAAATGGCAAATTTCCATACACCATAATTTTAGTTGCAAAAAAAGGATAGTTCGTTTTATTATTTTAATTGTTTTACATGAACAATAAAATAGTCTTTATTGCTGCAAAAAATCATTCATGTATCTTGGATATCTTTTAAGATATTGAAAGTGAACTTTCAAAGATGATTTTGTAAAAAATAAGCTTTTTAGTTTTTTCGAAGATTTTTCCCAGAAGTGTTTAAGGTTTTTTTGAATGTTACTTAAAAATTTAAAGTGCAATAAACTAGACATGTTTTCATTGATGTATTAAACGTATATATAAAGTATTGATAACAGGTAAAATTATTGCATATAAAACACACACCTCCGGTCAAAAAATATAACCTCATGCAAATATTGTGCAAACATTCACTTTCTTGTTTTGTAGTTTTTTCGTGGATTTTTCCCAGAAGTGTTTAAGGTTTTTTTGAATATTACTAAAAAATTAACACTACAATAAACTACCCGAGTAAAAAAGTTTTGATATAATCATTTATTATTTTATGTAATTACATATAGTAACTTATAGTTAGATATGGCCACATATTAGGGCGGGTCGATTTAATAATCGCCCATGGCTCAGTGAAAATCGTATTCTAGGGATCAAAATAAGAAACTTTGCCGAAGGAACCATACCTCTAAAACGAATTATACTACCCCCAACTGTTGACTTTTGTCCCGTAGGGTCAAGTTTTGAAAAATCCCACTTTGACCCATTTAGAGTGCCCCAATCGAGTCCAAATGTATGACCGACCCCCACTAACTTTGGAGGGCCGATCCACCCATGCCAGTGGCACACCCCCTGGAACTCCCCTGGGGGGTTCCCCATACAAACATTTTAAAAAATCACCATTTTTGGCACTTTATTTTATTATTTTTTATTTATTTTATTTATTTTTATTATTTTATTTATTTTTTCTCCTTAGAAATTTATTTAGTCAGAACATATGTAAATGAAAAAATTAATTTAACTTAGTAATAGAAAAGAAAAAATAAAAAATTACTGTTTGAAGTCTTTTTTGCTTTCAAGTCTGGGCATTTTTTCTTTTCTATTACTAAGTTAAATTAATTTTTTCATTTACATATGTTCTGACTAAATAAATTTCTAAGGAGAAAAAATAAATAAAATAATAAAAATAAATAAAATAAATAAAAAATAATAAAATAAAGTGCCAAAAATGGTGATTTTTTAAAATGTTTGTATGGGGAACCCCCCAGGGGAGTTCCAGGGGGTGTACCACTGGCATGGGTGGATCGGCCCTCCAAAGTTAGTGGGGGTCGGTCATACATTTGGACTCGATTGGGGCACTCTAAATGGGTCAAAGTGGGATTTTTCAAAACTTGACCCTACGGGACAAAAGTCAACAGTTAGGGGTAGTAGAATTCGTTTTAGAGGTATGGTTCCTTCGGCAAAGTTTCTTATTTTGATCCCTAGAATACGATTTTCCCTGAGCCATGGGCGATTTTTTTGCCTCCCCACAAATCGACCCAGCCTACCACATATGCTTTTAAATTAAAGCATATAGACTTTTATATAGTCATATATTAAATATTTTTTCCTCAAAGGTTTTAATATTGAGACATATGTGACTTTATATTATTACATACTGGCCTACATATAAGTGTATGTGCAAAGTAATATATAAAAGATATAATTACATATACGTTTATATATAATTTAGTATGACACTATACATAATAATATAAAACTATATGTGGAGCCATATAAGAAATATTTCATAATTTGTGTTAGATATGATTATATATTGAGGAATAAGAACCCATATATATCTTAATATGGTTTCATATCTACAATATTTCATGATTTCTTTTATATATAACGGTATAACGTTCTTTATAAAATCATCTATAATTATATATCATCCCACATTAGCAATTTTTTCAAAGTGATTTTATATAAAAATATATGTATAAGGTCCTTTTAAAACCGTATTGTATTAAATGTGGTTCCATATTAAAAATGATTTTGAACTAGTTTTAGATTTTGTAATAACTAGGGATTGGCGCATGACACGATCGTGAGTGAAGTTATTCACAAGTGATCGTGAGTAATAAATACTATACCAAAGTAATTCGCCCGTGAGCGTGAGAATATATAATTCGTACGTGAGCGTGAGTAAGAATATATAACCCGTGCATGATTCGTGTGTGAGTTTATTTTTTGCATCATATGTTTTTAGTAATTTTTACTGTTTTGCGTGAGAATTTTCTGATTGTGAGTATGTTTTTAATATACTCATGTCTGCGTGAGTAAGACACGAAATGCTCGTACGTGAGTAATTTGTTTTTGTTTAGGAGCGTGAGTCAAAATGGCTAACGCGCCCATAAAATTAACAATACTGAAGCTTTAATATGGAATTCTCTATACTATAATGCACACTTGACTGATCTCTTATATCTTGGTTGTATATCACAATCCTATTAAGTTAAAAATTTCAGTGTTGTTAACCTTATTTTAAAATTACTAAAAACAAAGAAAAATTTGTTCATGTTTAATGCACTGTCATGGTAAATCTGGATAAAAGTAATGGAAGATTTATCGAAGTTATAGGATATCCAGTAGACCTGGGGGTTAATCATTACATTTTGTAATTAATTACACATTCATTTACACAATTACATGTAATTGTAATTGAAAAAACTCATTTACAATTACAAATTATTTATAATTGTAATTCAAAAAAGAACAATTACAAGTAATTTGTAATTTGAAAAATGTCAATTACATTTTTTAGGAAAATAAATAATGACAAAAAGCACAAGTTAGGGGTAATCCCAACATGACGTATCCTTTTTATACGCAACCATGCCTATGCAACCTATCCCAGTAAGATTTTTCTACAAAATTTTAACAAAAAACACTTTTTAATTCTAAATGTAATTGAAATTTGTAATTGAAATCACTTTCAATTACAATTACTAGTAATTTGTAATTGAAAATTTTCAATTACAATTACTTGTAATTTCAATTACAAATTACAAGTAATTGTCAGTAAAGTCAGCAAAAAATATTGCTGTGTCAGCAAATTTTTAGTCAGGAGCGTGCTTGCAAAAGAGTTGGTAATTTCAGCAAAAGGTTTGCTGAAAATCAGCGAGCTGATTTTTACCAAAAAAATAGTAATCTTCAGCAAAAGTTTTGCTAACACTTAGTCGAAGGCAAATGAAAAAAATCCTTGCTAAAATCACTAAACTTTTTGCTGAATATTAGTAGACTGAAAAAAACTCAAAAAACTTGTAGCGAAATTTTACTTTAGTTAATGTATTTGCTGAAAATTTAAATATAGAATATGTGTAGAGTTGTTTTTCTTTATTAGTCATTTCCGTTTCCAGACAACCTGCGACATCTACATCTTGTCTACCTGGTTGTCGTCCACGCTATGAATGCGGTTATCAGCACAATTTTTGTAGCAAAATAAATTAGTAAAACATTAGTTCAAAATTAGTTTAGTGCTAAAAAAATATAACTAAAATTTTTCCTGAAAACGGAATTTCAGCAAAAAAATTGCTGAAAACTAGTACACTTGATATACAAGACGTTTTACTAATTTTTCTACTAACTTATTTTTTTGAGTGTAGTTGACTTATTAAGTATAATCTATCATGAACATAACATTAAAACATTATTCCTTGTGCGAGGTCATTTGGCAAAATCTCGGAGATATATCTTTACATTCGGAAAAAATAGCAAAACTTCTTGATACTATCCATCACACGTATGGTTTAAATATTACATCTGAGGGAAATATCAAAATTGAAAATTTTTATAAAAGTTATGAAAAGAAATACGAAGCTAAGATGTCAAAAACACTGTTTAAGGATGGAGCTCAATGTA
Source organism: Leucophora obtusa (assembly GCA_949987735.1). NCBI lineage: Eukaryota > Metazoa > Arthropoda > Insecta > Diptera > Anthomyiidae > Leucophora > Leucophora obtusa. The sequence continues at coordinate 56,961,902 of OX465296.1, forward strand.
GTGATCTGCAGAAAGAAATTAGGTCGGCCAAAAAAGGATTACGAAAATGTTCAATAAAAGAAAAAAAAAATAAGACAAGAAGAAGTCGTTAAAAAGTTTTCTTCACCCAGAAAACAGATTCAGTTCTGATAACCGCATTTGTAGCCAATCGTATGGTTCAGTTGTGGTAGCAGAATTTTTCAGTTGTGGCAACAGAAAACCAATTGAGACAGGACTAATTTGACTGTAGCAACGGAATCTCAGTTGCATCGAGAATAATTCTGTAGCCGCAACCGAAAAATTCATTTGATGCAACTGAACCATTCGATTGGCAACAAATGGGGTTGTCAGAACCGAATCTGTTTTCTGGGTGTTCGAACGATATAAAAGATTCCATCAAAGCATTTTTAATACAAACACAACCAAAAAAAGGAAAAATTGTAGACGTATTACCAACAGCATCTCCCGAGCGATTGAATCGTATGGTGCAAAGTATTTCAACTCCAAAATCATCAAAATCTTTCACAGAAGAAAATGCGTTAGCTCTAATACTAAGCTTAGGATTATCGAGAAACAAGTATGGTATCTTGAAAAAACACTCCAGGAAAAAGGATACGATATTTTACCAAACAGTCAGTCAATTAAAGAAACGGAAAACAAAATTGTGCCATCACCAGTAGAAGTAAACTCTTAAAGTGGCAGTGTTGAACTTTCCCAATTGCTAGATAAAACAGCATCGAGATTTATTTCTAATTTTAGTAAGGAAGATTTAGAAAAATGCCACAATTCTGAATTAAAGTGGATATGTAAATGGAGCTGCGATGGAACGTCTGGATTTACTGAATACAAACAACAAACTACACGCAATGAAGAAGTTGATTATTCAAGTGATTTTATGATATCTTTGGTACCGCTCAGAATGCGGTTATTTAAGGAAGACACTTCCCCATCAACTTCCTCCGAATTCAATAAGAATTACGAAGACTTATGGACAAATTTTACACCATGTTCTAAGTTTGTATGTCGGCCAGTGCGTTTTGAGTATGTCAAGGAAACTGTAAGCTCAACAAAAAACATAGTGGAAATAAATGGATGTATCCTAAAGATTTCATTTCAACTAGTATTTACGATGATTGATGGGAAAGTAGCCAATGCCGTCACAGATACCGCATCGACCTGGACGTGTAATATATGCGCAAAGAAAAGCTCAGAGTTTCACGAAATAGTCAATGAAACTGTCGTTAATGAAGAAGCTTTGACATTTGGAATATCTCCTCTTCATGCAAGGAAACGATTTATGGAATATTGTTTACATTTAGCATATGATATAAAATATATGCAAATTCCAGGAAATGAAAATAAAAGAGTAAAAAACGTATAAATTCTGATAAATTCCAAAATGTTTGCTAATGAAACAAAATCATTATTAAGTAGCTTGTATTATTGGCGACCAATAACACCAAACGTACACAAAATATTATCCCATGGAAAAATAAATAATAGAAAATAGTATCCTTCCTTTAGGAGAAAACTGCCAAAAATATATAAAATAAAAAAAAATATATCTTCAGATCCAGTATTATATTCTATTAGAACGAAATGGCTGCCAAAAATAAGTTTAGAAGATGATTCCGAAGCCAAAGAAATTAAAAATATGTTAACTTTTGACACTTCGGCCTATTTTATACCACATTTTTAGTATTTAATTTATTAAAAAATGTTAATATTGTTAATGGAAAAATAATAAATATTTTTTATATACGTTTAATTCATTAATGGAAAGGGAAATATGTTAAGTTTATTGTAGTGTTAATTTTTTAGTAACATTCGAAAAAACCTTAAAAACTTCTGGGAAAAGTCTACGAAAAAACAAGGAAGTGAATGTTTGCACAATATTTGAATGTGGTTATATTTTTTGACCTGAGGTGTGTGTTTTAAATGCAATAATTTTACCTGTTATCAATACTTTTTATATACGTTTAATACATCAATGAAAAGGAAAATATATCTAGTTTATCTCACTGTTAATTTTTAAGTAACATTCAAAAAAAAAACTTAAACACTTCTGGGAAAAACCCAGCAAAAATAAATGGAATGACTTCTAAATTTATCACTTCCTGCATTACATGACAAAGAATTTCTCCCTTAGGAATAAGTTTTAAACAACATCTAATGCTGCAATAAATATATGCTAGTCAGAAGTTCTTTTTCATGGGTGATAAGAAGTTAATATTTTGTATGGGGGTTGCATAGGAACGTGCTGGCACAGAAATCAGAGGGTTGCGGGTTCGAATCCCAAAAGGTCGAAAAAATTTTTTTAGGCAATTAGTAATTTTTTGTAGTTTTCGCTGTTAAATTTTTATTTTTTTCTATATTGTACACACAAAACTTAATTTTTGAAACGATTTTAAATTTTCTTTTTAATTTTCTATTAATTTTTAATGAAATTTTATGGAAATATAAAAGTTTTAAATAAATATGTAGTTCTTCAAATATTTTTTGTAAAAATACGAAAAAGGTAAATATTACAATTTTGTTTGTATTTAAAAAATTGTAATTTAAAAAATCCATTTTGACCACATTTTAGCTAAATATATTAAATATAACAGAAAAAGAAAAATGCTGTAAACATTTTAGTTAGAACTACGATACTAAAAATAAGTTAAAAATTATCTTTGAGAAAAAACTATTTTTTATCTACTAATATGCTGCAAAACGTTTTCCGGATTTTATCAAGGTAATTCGTTATTTTTAATTAACTAAAAGTGAACTTAAATGTAACAACAATTTTGAAAATTTAACAGTTTTATTTTTCTTTCTTATCTTACTAGTATTTAGCAAAAAACAATCTGCTAATATCAGCAGTGTCTTTGCAAGGTCAGTTTTAATTACATAATTTTTAGTACCTTTTTCTCCTATTTTTACAGCTTTATTTCTTTCTATGAGTGTATTATTTAAAAAAAAAAAAACACTTTAAAAAAAGACAACTTTGTATATTTCCAAATATGTTAAGCGGGGTATACACTAAGGAACATTTGTGAAAGAATGGCCATTTTTTACGAATGTTGATTTGTGTATGTTAATGTTGACATTCGTGCACTTCGTGTTTACAAAATTTTTTGATTTTTTTTGTTCCCTACTCAATGTTTTGTATTTTTGTTAATAAAAAATGAATGAAATGAAGATAACAACAATTTATTGAACAAGACTGCTAAAAGTCAGCTATCAGTAATAACAAGCGATAGCATAGGGGGTAGAGCGTCTGCTTGAAATACCAACGACTGTGTGTTCAAACCCCACACGATGCATGATGAGTTTTTTTTAAATTCAATTAAAAAGAAGTCAAAAAGAACTTCCTTTTCATTGGTTCAAATATAGAATCATTCCAAAGGGAACCGGTACAGTCATGGGAAAAAGGTCTCTGGATTTGGACAAAATTCGGTTTCTAGATTCTCATGACTATCACGAAATTTACTGTTTTCCAATTTTTGTAAAATTCGCCTCATTTCGCTTTTTTTCGCTGTTTTTAGTTAATTTTTTCAGTAAATTTGGGAAAAATACATGATGTTCAAATGATTACAACTTTTGAACGCGTTATCCGTTTGTTATGAAATTTTTACCTAGTAACGCCTATATAATCTACTTTCAAAATAAATTGCTAAAATAAAATGTGTAATGCAAAAAGGATAATACAATTTTAAAAATATCCTTAATTTTCAAATATCTCAAAAAACCCATCTTTAATTTTCTTTAAATTATTGAAGCAGATAACTCAATATTTGTGCTACAAACTGTGAAATTGGAACGCCAATGGGTTCTGTAACGACACGTTTTCGCTCTATGCTGGGGCAAATCTCAGAGTGCCCAGGGTTCGTTACAAACCATTTATATTTGACGAAGAGAGATCAAACAATTTAATTTTCTCGGTTAACGTTGTAAACGGTCCAATCACGAAAGATGAGTACTTAACTTCGGGCTTGCTTTAGCAGGTAAAGGAAGGCGAACTGAGTTTGGTCTCTCCACATGATAAAAGAGAATTTACCTTTGATTGCCTTACTCACGATAATTCCAGTAAGGAAAAATTTCAATGTCTAGTAATAAATCTTCTCAGTGTATCAACAGGAAAAGTTATTAGAGTAGAAATAAACTGTTTTACTAGGAGTGTAATTCGGGGAAGTGGTATAAAAGTCAGAGCAGAAATAAACTTTCCAACTCGGGAGCGTAATTCGGCGGAGTGGTATAAAAGTCGGAGCAGAAATAAGCTTTCAAACTCGGGAGCGTAATTCCGGGAAGTGGTATAAAGTCGGAGCAGAAATAAACTTTCAAACTCGGGGGCGTAATTCGGGGGAGTGGTATAAAAGTCGGAGCAGAAATAAACTTTCAAACTCGGGAGCTTAATTCGGGGAAGTGGTATAAAAGTAACGTCAATTCGGGAGAGCCATATGAAAATCAGAGCCAGGCTTGCCATTTTAGCACTTTTTTTTTGGGAGTTAGCACCCAAAAATTTAAAAAAAGTGCTAGGTGCTAGTTTAGCACTTTTTTAAAAATATTGAAATTTTTTAGCAATTTTTAAATAATTCAATATCTATATGAAAACTGTCTTGAAATACTTCTCGAGTTCAAGAAATAACAGGATTTATAAATATCACAGTCCACACACCAATATACAGCTTCTCTGAATTGGGTTAAAGTTGAATAGTGAATAAATATCTTTACCAGTCATGCCAACTTTTTGTTAAATATTGGCATAACAATATTTACGAATTTCTTAAATAAGAAAAGTTAGTTTGGCATATCTGACTAAAGTTCACACTGAAATGAAATGAGCAATACATTTTGATTGCTTAAATATTTTTGCGGTTCTTTATCAAAATTTTTTAAAATGCGGAAAAAGCTATTCCCAGCAAAATCTTTCATTACCAAATAAGTGGTTATATAATAGAAATTCATAGCTCCACACAACTTATTTTTTGGCGTCTAAACTCATTATTTTTGTTTGGCGTGGTCGTTTTTATAAGTAGTCACGCTTACCTGCTCGCTTACGAAAAAATGAGAAATAAGTAGTTACGAGATTTTGAATAATAAGTGGTTACACACATGCTTACAAAAAGTTGAATTATAAGTGGTTATCCGATTGCTTACTTGATTCTTAAAAATAAGGAGTTAAGCAAATACTATTAGCTTAAGGAAATACATTCAGAAAAATTTAAGTTTTCTCTAGTGTGTAATTTTAGGACTCGTCATAAAAATTTAATCATAAAACATATTTACATATAATAAATAAAAATGTATAAAATTCAACAGTGTAAAAAGTACTTATTTAAACTATGACGAGTAAGTCATTATTTTATATTTAGAAACAATGAATACAATAGGCCTTTATTAGGAAGTCATTATTTTATATTATCAAATAATGCAAAAGGTAATGATATATCATTTTTGGTAATGCAGATAGTAATGAGGTGTCATTACCAATATTTTGCTGGGTTTTAATGAAAATAAGAGGTTTTTCTAAAAGTAAGAGGTATTTTTTCTTCACGGAAAAATATGCAGGAGTATTGTGCTTTTGAGAAGGCATGATTTTAAATAGTTGAAATGCTTTATAATATGCACTTTCGAGAAGGCACGAATCATCGACATTTTAAAAGAAAAACAGGAGCACTAAATAAAAGTGGTGAATTCATGCCCTTTCGGATCTCGAAACAAGTGCTTTCACGCGAGCTATCTCGAACAAAAATCAGGCATGATATCATCAATAATGCAATCGCTTCACTGCTCAACTTTCCCTGACAAAACTGTTTCCAAGCAAGCAGTAATTTCTGCTAGGGACTCTGGTGCTCCTGCATGTATATTAAAATTACAAAAGTATAGGACTAACAAAAAATATTGTTCAGTAAAAATTTTATGAATCCTAAATAGTTTTTCTACAGCAGGAAGAATTTAAAATTAGATGGTTTCTATATATAAATATAATAAATATAATTTTCTTGACCGCAAAAGGCATTTAAATCTGAAGATTTATCAATATAAAAAAATATTTTCAAAATCTGAAGGCATTTCTGTGAAAAAATTTCACATAATTGATGATTTTTCTAACGAAATAATTAACAAAACCTATAATTTTTCGAATAATAGCTAAACTTTCTGTAAAATCTGATATGTTTTAGCTTCAAAATCTGAAATTATTTCTATGGAGAACGTTTCTAATTTATCTCCAAATTAGGATTTTTTAATTTCTTTACTGATTTAAAGCCAGCAATAAATTATGACCCTTTGAAATGGCGACTGTATGAAATGCATAGTTTTTTTTAATTAATAATTCAATATATCAATAAAAAACCATTGTTTGTCAATACTAACTCCAAAACATCAATAAAGATTTAAAATGAATTCAAATAACTACAATTAACCTAAAAATACCATTAACGAAATAACTTAAAATATCTGTTCAACATAGTTGAACAACGTTTATGAATTTTCTTTAATATTATTACTTAATGTAAGCCAACCTACGTTAATTATAATTTAAAGTTATATATATTTGAATTGTATGAATTTCATTGAGTTATCGATGGTGATAATCTTTACCATCTCTAGATTGTAAAACAAATATTTTATTCTGTGTTATTTATCTGACATTTATCGCTACTTCTCCTTTTGGTAAGCCATTTTGTTTTAAAACCGAGCTTACCTGACAGCCATGTGAGGAAAGAGCGGTTCTTCTATTTTCAACAACCAAAGAGGACAGCAGCATAAACCTTTATATAATTGGATTTAAATAAATATGTAAGTTGAAGTGAAATAAGTTTATGTTCGTGTTGCTTTGGGTTATTTATTGGGAGTCTACACTGAATTCCGACCGAACTCAAACCATCCAGGTATCCCATCCTGCTCTTGAAGTTGTTCCCTCCTTCTGGATATTAATCCATAAAAAAAAGGGGTGTTCATACATTAGTATTAACATTCTGATATTTCTAAGTTACAACTCCCTGTAACAGTGACGGGTAATTCAAACTCGCTGAAATATCGACAGTCTCATTAATGTGCATGAGTCCCTCATAGCAATTAACAATATCACTAACCGCAAAATACTTTAACGAAATTATTTAAAATACCGTTTAACCTAACAGACCCTAACTCAAAAATTTTAAATACCCTAGGGACCATCATTTACCTTAAAATACCACTAATGGCTGGTTTACATTATAAGATTTTCGGTGTGATTTTGAAATCCAGCCTATATGTTTTGATTATATACTAAAGCAAAATCATACCAAAAATCGTACAGTGTAAACTAGCCATAACGAAATTACTTAAAAAGCCTTAAAATAATCAAACGAAATAACTTTAAATACCGGTAACTCTAAAACAACTTAACGAAATAACTTATTATACCGATAACCTTAAAATACCCTAACGAAATATTTATGAAATAACGTTATCCATTAACACTAAAGACTGGTTTACACTATAAGATTTTCGGAAAGATTTTGGAACCTTGTCTATATGTTTTGCATGTGTACTAAAGCAAAATACTACCGAAAATCTTATAATGTAAACTGGCCTTAACCTTATGAATCGGTTGCCAACTCTGATAAAAACCCATAATGCATGTTGAAAACAAAAAAAAATCTAGCACCTTTTATTTTGAATCTAGCACATTTTTTCAACGATCTAGCACCTTTTCGCATTTGTCTTATGGCAACACTGGTCAGAGCAGAAATAAATTTCCAACTCGGGAGCGCAGTTCGGGGGAGTGTTATAAAAGTCGGAGCAGAAATAAACTTTCAAACTCGGGAGCGTAAATCGGGGAAGTGGTATAAAGTCGGAGCAGAAATAAACTTTCAAACTCGGGAGCGTAATTCGGGTAAGTGGTATAAAGTCGGAGCAGAAATAAACTTTCAAACTCGGGAGCGTAATTCGGGGGAGTGGTGTAAAAGTCGGAGCAGAAATAATCTTTCAAACTCGTGAAAGATACCTGAAGAAGCAGAAATAAACTTTCCAACTTCTAAGCCAACTTTCGTTCCCACTGAGAAGATATATTTAAGTGAAGAAATAAACTTTCTATCAATTAAATAAGGTCTTACTTTGTGGCCGTCCACTGCCTAACTGACTAAAAACAATCACCAGGCAGCCTTTTATACTGTTGATCGGTTACACACAGACACACTAACATATGTAAATAACACAGCTGTAACAATTATACAGTGGTAACATTTAGTAACTAATATAAAATATAGTGTTGTATTTGGGTAGTAGGTAATTTCATGGTGCTACCATTACGTTATACTAAAATTCAATTTAATTTACAGTGGAGAGCAAAGTAATAGTAGAGCATTTAAATAAAGGCAGGAGTTCATTTTAGGTATGTTAAGGATAAATAAGGGTAACAAAATACGTATTCTAGTAATATAAGACAATATCCCCCGTATTCAAAATGAAAAGTTAGTAGCTTCTTATACATCGCACACAACGAGCTGTTAACTGGAATGTTTTTTAGGCCTAGCAACTTGTTGGAATAGAGTTTATTCAAAATGATTTCTTAGCACACCGATTAAGAAAAATACAAGGCTTTTTTATTATTGTGAATGGAATTTTTTTGTTTTTTGGCTTTTGATAACAGAACATTAGAAGGAATTTAGCAACAATACTAGAATGAGTTTAACAACAGTATTATGAATAAAACTCATGTTAACTCTATGCTAAATTTTCATTTTGAATACCGCTGTATTTGTTTATGTTTACATAATTAAATTAACAATTTTTTTCAGGGATTTACATACAATACAAAGATTGTGTTATCTGTTGAACAATAAAAATGAGTATAACGACTTTTGGTCGTCTCAGTTAAAAAGAAAAACGCTATTTTTTAACAAAGTTTTTTGAATTTTCACAAATAAACATAATACTGCATAACAAAATCTTGACTTTAAAAAATTAATAGAGCTCTGACCATCCATTCTATATACTTTGGACATGCTGATTACAATGGCGTACTTTATTTTTCGATCTAAGGTACATATTTTCCGCGAAATGCCGTTAAAGTTTAGCGGTTTTAAATTTAGTTTTTCATATACAAAAATTTTCAAATGCAATCAATATAAACTTTTTGTGGTGAAATGTAGGCACAGGACCTCTATTCATATTTAAGCTTAAAATTTTATGTATAAAACTTGATACTAAAACCACTGTTCGCATTTTATATAACTTTTTACGGTTTTTTAAGGTTTTAGCCAATTTAATCGCTGAAAGCAAAATCGGCCTTAATAAATGGCTTAGTAAAGAAGCAATTAAAAGGAAATAATTCAACAAAAAAAATGTATTCATCTACAGCGGCCTATAGATTAAAATCGCGACTTTTCAAAAATTTTGTATGGCAGCATAGCTTTCCAAGTTGTCCCCAAAGTCCAGCTTTTAGTATAATATGGGGTGACCTTTAAAAATTTTTGAAAACGTTTGTCAAAAATACATTTATACCAGCAAACAAACTTTTTTGGTATAAAAGTATAACAAACAAAAATATAAATATAATAATAATTAACAATACAAAAATGTAGTAATATAATATATGTTATAAATTAATGTAATATTTTAGCTAGTTTTCTTTGCTTTCCTAGTCACTGTCTTAAATTTTTCAACTTTCAAAATGTGTAGGCTAAAAGAAAATAAAAATTTATATGAAAAAATATCAACAATTTGACAAAACCAATCATCGAACTCTAAAATAAAATTTTTTTAAGGAAAAACTACCCCTAAAATTATCTTCTTACCTCCAAATTTCTCCCTAACAAATTGGCACCCCTTAAAATTCCCACTAAACGGTTGAAAACCACCTAAATATAGGGGGAAACCCCCTAACTTGGCAACACTGACACGAATGCACAAAAAAGTTGGTCTCACGGATATTTTGGTACTTTAATAATTTGAAAACGAAAATTTTTTGTCAACTCAGTCACTAATATAAACAATTATATAAATTTTGCCCCCGCTCACCTGCCCATCTCTAGAAAATCTTTTAGTAAATTTTGTAAATCCGTTTTTTTCTGTTAAATTCAGTGCCGGTTGTAAAAAGAATTTATTCTTTCTGTCTTCTGCTTCTAGTCATTGTTATTTCTTATTTTATACTCACGTAGTCTCGGTCGTAGTGATGTGGATGTGTGCTTAAGCAGGAAAAAGGAAAAAAACCCTGAATAAAATCATGGTTTTAAATTGATCATGTTAATCTGTCAGCGATCTTCATTGATCACTTGTACATTTTGTCTGCTCCAAACAAATCTTATGTTAAATGCATAAACACGTTTAAAACTACACTCATTCAAATAAGTCCGTAAAAATAGCAGAAAAAGTTACTAAAAATTAGTTAAAAATGATGCTGCAGAAAAAACTGCTAATATTAGCAGAAACAGTTTGCTAAATATTAATAAAAAGAAAACAGTAAAAAAAAACTGTTAAATTTACAGAATTTTAGTTATATTTGAGCTGAATTTTTGTTAATTTCAAATAACAATTTAACTTGCTGAAATCAGCAAAAAATTGCAAAATAATAGTAGAATGAAAATAGCAAAAAAAAAACTGTTAAATCTACAAAATTTTTGCTAAAATTTTCTGAAAGCAACAAAACTTTTGCAGATTACTAGTGGACTGGAAAAAGGTAAAAAAGGAGCAAATGAATGAATTAATAAATAAAAAATAAATGTGTATTTAAAAACATACTTGGGACCAGTTTATTCAATGTGTCAATTAATTGAAATTTTTTCAATTGGCATTGTTCAATGCCGAAATGCCCATTAATAATTGATGAAAGAAGTATTTGTTTTCATGTTTTAATAAAAGAATAAATTAAGAAAAAAAAATTAAAAATTCGCGTACTTCTTATATTTTTTATATATTACAATGATTTTTCTTCAATTATGTGTACATTTCATTACCATTGTTTTCATCAATGCTAATTGAAAAAAATTTCATTGGCATTGAATGGTGACGAAATTTGTTGGCATTGACATTGAGATAAAGTAATGCCAATTATATTTCAATGCCAATGAAAATTTCCCAAGAACGATTTTTTGTAAAAGTGGTAATATTTATAGACAATAATAGGGGTTTTCATATAAACTCGTATTTTACTCGTAAACGGTATAAACCTGGTAAGTTTATAAGTTTAATGTCAAACTCCATACATAAAAAATATGGGTTATATTTATACAAGGTTTACCCCTAATATGTTAACCATAACAAAATGTATTTCAGAGACCCTTCTTTCGATTTTTCATTGTTTGCTGATCGGATATGTACTTCCGAATTTATTTGAGTTTCCATTTTCACCTCTAAAGCTCCACCCACAGGAAAGAAGGTGTGGCCGATTAAAAATATCGTAGTCTTTAAATAAGCTTAAAAAGTACAATATTGGGAGAAATAATTATGTATTAAGTATATTAGAGATACTTTTAATCACAATTTTCATATTAAAATGGTTCGTCCAAAATAAACCGTGATCTTTGAAAATTAATGTATTACGATAAATAGAAACTTTTCTCATAAATTTTAATAATTTAGATATTTTATGAGTAGGACAAATTTTCAACCATTTCAATTTAGCTTTATTTAAAATTTTGCATTATTTTTGTCGAGTTAAAAATATGCAGTAATTTTTATGAGTCATTTAACATTCTGTTTATAAGCGCTCCAAAATTGGTGGTTCAGTTTACAAAAAATTTGTAAAATTAGCAAATCTTCTGTTAAAAATTAGTAACTAAAATTCAGAAAAATACTGTAAAGTTAGCAAATTTATTGTTAAAAATTAGTAAAATAATTCAGCAAAAAAAAATTGCAAAAAAGTTTGTAAGTTAGTAATGTGGAGGTAGCAAAAAAATTAACTAAAAATTCAATTTTAACTAAAAATTAGTTAAAAATTTTTTAAGTTGAAGTACTAACAGTTTTACTAACTTTTCTACAAACTTTTTTCTATAAGTGTAGAATTGCGATTAAAACAAGAATAATTACATTAATTTGTATACTACAATTAAAATTATAATTTATTTTTTAATGCTTCGCTGTAATTTTCATATACATAGTTGTTATAGACAAAAACTATTTGAAATAGTGCAATTTATTTTAATTATACCGCAGATTTGGCTAAATTAGCTGGACAAAAGTCGGTTTCTTTAATATCAATTTAAGTAAATATTTTAATCAAATATGAAAGAGGACTTCTCATTGAATTGGAAAATGTACAAAGTTTGCCCAGTTTGTCAAAAGTAACAATATAACGGCACTTTATAAAAGAAACAAAAACACGTATGTACTTAAAATTACCTATTTTTAAAAGCATGAAACTTTATTGAAACCGTCTTTCTTAGTAACCCTTTTTTTATTTTAAAGCTCTGTTTTCTCGCCGCTAATACCAGACGAATACATTTCGAGAACCCGTAAAATATTTTTAGTGCTGTTACATTTAAAAAACATAATTTTTTTCAATAAGAGATAACTTTTTGGGTCCATTACGCTGCATCACCAAATCACTTTTAAACAAACTGCTGAAATATCTACTTTATGGTACAAATTAAATTATCTGCCGAAATTTTCCAACATAGGACTAACAACACCCAAAAATTAATGCTTGACTATTAAAGGCATTTAATAATTTTTCGCAAAAGACAAAAGTTAGAAGAACAAACAAGGTACTCAAACCATGTTAATGACAGGTCATTACCATACGGATTACCAAGCAATGATAGGTCATTACTATTTGCATTACTTTAAAATGCAAAAAAAAATGATTTACTGATAATAAGTTATAGAAGTACTTATATTGTATATTCTTGCTTAGTAATCACTAACTGGTAATTGCTTAAATAAGTATTGATTTAGTCTTTTTTATATTAATATTTTATTTATTAAATTGTTTCGAACATTTTTCCAACTCAATAGAAAATTTTCCGAGGTAAAAAGTTATATATCCAATATGACCAACTATTTTACAATGTAGGGTAACCACTTATTTCCTAACTTCTGAGTAACCACTTATTCCATCTTTGCGAGTAACTAATGGCCTTGCAACTCTCTCAATATTTTTTATTATAAAAAATATTAGGCGGCTTGGAACAGGAACGAACTCCGACTGGTTAATCAGGGATGGAAAAGGCTCACTTAATCGGGCTCTTATACCAAAAAATGTTAGATCGCTCTTACATATTTAAAAATGTAAGTAACTAAAAAATAGCTTTCTCTTTGGCTCGTTCAAAAACATAAAAATGAAATATTTAGATATTAGCAAATATTAGCACAAATTGCAAAAAAACATTTGCAAAAAGCGAAATTTTTGCAACAATATATTCGCTTGCAGAATGTCGATCGCTGATTACCTCTTTTAATTCATTTTCTGTACCATAAAGCCTTTTTCGAATTCCGCCATTATTTTGCAATTTTTAAGTGTGGTTTTTTAAATATATAACCTAGGGATTAAATTTTTGTACCATAAAGTCTTTTTTCAAATTCCGCTATTATTTTGCAATTCTTTACGTGCGTTTTTTTTTTTAAATTTATAATCTAGGGGCTAATACACATTTTAGACAACAAAGTTTGGTGGCTAGTTGCAAAAAAATCGCGAAAAATAAAATTTGCAAAAAGGAAAATTTTTGCATCAATATATTTGTTTGCAAAATCTAAATCGCTGATTACGTTTCCTAATTAATTTTTTGTACCACAATGTCTTTTTTCGCGTTCCGCTTTTATTTTGCAATTTTTTAAGTACGTTTCTTTTTAATTTATAATCTAGGGACTATAATACACATTTCATACAACAAAGTTTGGTGGCTAGTTGCAAAAAAAAATCGCGAAAAATAAAATTTGCCAAAAGGATCAATTTTTTCATCAATATATTTGTGTGCAGAATGTAAATCGCTGATTAAGTTTTTTAATTAATTTTTTGTACCATAAAGCCTTTTTTCGCTTTCCGCGATTATTTTGCAATTTTTTAAGTGTGTTTTTTTTTAAATTTATAACCTAGGGTCTATAGTACCAATTTTATACACAAAAGTTTGGTGCTTAGTTTGCATAAAAAAAAAAACATCGCGAAAAAATATTTGCAAAAAGAAAATGTTTGCGTCATTGTATTCATTTGCAGATTGTTAATCGCTGATTGAGTTTTTCAATTATTTTTTTCTACCACAAAGTCTTTTTTCGCGTTCCTCTATTATTTTGCAATTTTTTAAGTGCGGTTTTTTAAATTTATAATCTGCGGAGTATAATGCCCATTTCATGAAACAAAGTTTGGTGGTTAGTTGCAAAAAAAGAAAATTTTGGCATCGTTTGCAGAATGTAAATCTTTTAATTAATTTTTTGAACCCCAAAGCCTTTTTCCGCATTCCGATATTATTTTGCAATTTTTTACGTATGGTTTTTTAAAATTCATAATCTAGGGCTATACTACTATTGGAATAGTATAATTCCATAGTATAGTTCCATTCTTGATTTTTATAACTAAATTATTATTTTCCATCCCTGGTTACAATCGATGTTTTGAGTCATACAAAGAGCGCACATAATGGCCCTGCAAACATTTAAAAGATACCTTCCTAGAATATATTAAAGCGATATCTTCTATTTGTTATTAGAATGAAAATAATCAAGTAGTATTTGCTTTGAAATTGTCTTCCTTTTATCACGTGGAAGATAAGGATAATAATATTGTCATAACTTTTTATGACAATATTGCGGCAATATCATCTTTGTATCTTTTGGAAGATAAAGCAAATTTGTTTGAAATCTTTTATCAATTTGGAAAAAATTTAAACTAAATTTGTACAAAAACAATCAAATGATATATAGGAAATAAACTCGCGAAAAGTTAAGATTAATTGCGCGGGAAAAATCGGCTAATATGAAATCAAAATAATTAATAAGTTGGTCAATGGATTATGTACGCAGATATTGTTTTTCAGGCTTAAATTTAATAATGAAAAAATTAAATCGTTTTTTTATTGTACTGGGAGTTTATTTAGCGATATCCCTTTTATCTTCCATCTGAGTTATTGCTTTCATATTGCCTCGAAGTATTGTTTTTGTGTAACAGTTGTTTCCGACGGAGGAAACTTCCGCAATACGAAATTGATATTGCCGGCAATAAATGTTTTCTTCCAGGCGATATGTTCGAAGAATCTTCTTCGTATTGCCATGTTTGCTGGGTGATATTGGTTTGAGTATGTTCCTGTTCCAAGGCACATAATAGAATATATGCTTTCTCAGTGATAGAGAGTCCCCCAATCTCTTTATTATATATACTCTTTGGAGTAACTACGTATTCTTTCGCTATGGGTAACTCGTTATTCGCACTTTTTTGTAAGCGAGAGAGGGTAATGACCACCCATGATTTTTTGGACATCGTGAACAAAAGTAATGTTGCGAGTAAATAGCCTGGTAAGTAGTGAAACCCTTTGTGTGCTACTTACTCGCTTAATTACTCGGCAATGTCTATTTTTGCTGGGTATTGAATTCAGTATTTACTGACAAGCTGTATTTGGTAGCCTAAATAAATTTGTGGTCAATAAGTAATTGGGATTCTACAAGTATAGTAAGTAAAGTTTATTATCCATCACCTCAGAGAAGTTGTATTTAACATAAAAATACAGAATTCCTAATGAAACTGTAGGAAGTTCGTCTCTACCAGAAATATCTCAAAAACCCCATCTTTAATTTTCTTTAAATTATTGAAGCAGATACCTCAATATTACAGCTACGGACTGTTAAAATTTCTGCAAAACAGTTTCCATTTGCCAAAGTTATCGCAATAAATACATTTTTTACTAAGGTTAGTATCGTACTAAAGACACTCAGTAAAAAATGTATTTATTGCGATAACTTTTGCAAATGTAAACTGGTTTGCTTGAAAGTTCGCAAGAACAGTTTTTAGAGGTCACCCCATATTATACTAAAAGTTGCACTTTGGGGACAACTTGGAAAGCTATGCTGCCATATAAAATTTTTGAAAAGTCGCGATTTTAACGTATAGGCCGCTATAGATGAACACATTTTTTATGTTGAAATATTTTGTTTTAATTGGTTCTTTACTAAGCCATATCATTTATTAAGGCCGATTTTGCTTTCAGCGCTTAAATTGGCTAAAACCTTAAAAAACCGTAAAAATTCATATAAAACGCGAACATTGGTTTTAGTATCAAGTTTTATGCATCAAATTTTAAGCTTAAATATGAATATGGGTCCTGTGCCTACATTTCACCACAAAAAATTTATATTGATTGCATTTGAAAATTTTTGTATATAAAAAACTAAATGGAAAACCGATAAACTTTAAAGGCATTTAGCTGATAATATGCACCTTAGATCGAAAAATAAAGTACGCCATTGTAATCAGCATAGAATTGATGGTCAGAGCTCTATTAATTTTAAAAAGTCGAGTTTTTGTCATGCAGTGTTATGTTTATTTGTGAAAATTCAAAAAACTTTGTTAAAAAAGAGCGTTTTTCTTTTGAACCCACGCCAATGGGTTCAAAAGAAAAACGCAGAAATTTGAACAGTCCGTAGCTGTAATATTGAGTTGTCTGCTTCAATAATTTAAAGAAAATTAAAGATGGGTTTTTTGAGATATTTGCAAATCAAGGATATTTTTCAATTGTATTATCCTTTTTGCATTCAACAATTTATTTTTGCAATTTATTTTGAAAGTAGATGAATGAATGGGGGGAATATTTTTAGTTGATCTCTTATTTAAGTAAATGAATGTTCTTTAGTTTGACTCTAGATCATAAATTGTTAAATTTCGTTGATGTTAGTCTAAGTTAAGTTGTTGATAACAAATTCGATTTGCCTTTAACTGTCACATAAGTAGACGATTATCAAACATTAACCCACTCAAGGCGAAAGACACTGATGATGGCTTTGTAGCGAAAGCCGAAAATGCGTATTCTGTCTTGCTGGTCTTACCGAATTCTTTCAAGAATTTTTATTCTTTGTAATTTACTTGTATAAATTGTATCATCATTCTTTGATTTGAAAAAAAATTTAAACAGAAAGTGATATTAGTTTATGATCTAGAGTCAAACTAAAGAACATTCATTTACTTCATTAATAAATATTTTATGAAACCAATTACTTATGAGATGTCATCCAAGCATTTTTAATCATAATAAAGTGAGTTATTAAATCTTAAAATTAAGTTAAAAATAATAATTAAAACTTCTTTTCTTCAGTAACAAAGTACATAATAAGGCACTTTTCTACTGTTCCCAATTATGCAGGATATGATACAGACTCATTTTAAAAAATATATGAGTAAGGGGTAACTTCTAAAGATTTATTGTCAAGGGTACCATATAAGTGTTTGGTATCGTGTTGGAAAAGAAATTACCTGTAGATTACGACCTTTTTAAAAAGAATCCCATTTTGTACTATTGGTAGAACAAAAAATTCGGAAATCCTAGTAGGATGGTAAAAATTGCGGTTTTTGTTAAAATGTTTATTTTCACTATTCAATGAAATATTTATTAATGGACATAATCAAACGATTTTTTAACCCTGTGGGAAAACAGGGGTCAGTTAGTTGTGATGCGAGCACCTGTCCCGTGACCGGTAAAAACAGGACCGGTCTGAAAGAACCTATGCTGTTACCATTCTCGTGACCGGTGCAAACAGGACTTGTCTGAAAGGACTTGTCGCAGGACTAGTTAAAGAAGGACATGTCTGAAAGTACCAAACTGGTGACCTGTTCCGTAACCGTTGAAAACAGGACTGGTCTCTAAGTACCAGTCCTGTGACTGGTGAAAGGAGCACTGGTCTGAAAGTACCTGTCCCGTGACATGTGAAAATGGGATGAACCACGTCATTCAAGTGGTACAACTATTAGAGTTGTCAATTATTCGAGTTTTAAACAATCGAACGATTCTATGATTAATTATTAAAAGTTATTGGATTAATGTTTTACGTATTGAGTAGGCGCTTAGTAATCATATCATTCACCGGATTGTTGTACAACTCTTGTTGCGGAACTCCTCTTGTATGTACAGTGGGGCGCACTGGTGAAAACATGTTAGTATTTCAGGAAACTTAAGTACCGAAAGATGTCTGACATACGTCTGTGAAAAAACACATTTTTTATCAGAATTTTTCGACTTGTAGTTTCCTTTAAAATGCTTTAGATTTTTCTTTTATTCTTGAAAATGTCGTCCGTTAAAAGCATTTTTTACAATTTGGTTTTAAACTACCCACTAAACATCAAAAAACTAAAAATTCAAATGCTTTAAAAATTGCATGAATTAAACTTCTTTGAAAGCCATTTGTTTCAGTTAAATTCAAGTTCAGAAATTGAGGTAGGTAACTTTTTGGAAATTCTCTTTTTATTTTCTGTCGGCAACAATAACTAAAATAACTAAATATAAATAATTTTCCAACTTCATAGCAACAGGCATGTGACTGAACTAAAACAAATAAGATTTGCAGAATTTAAAAATATATTACGAATAACAAAAATTTAAGGTAGTGCGCTCGTTCCACTCTTATTTAAAATATTTATTAATGATATACAAAATATTACATTCAATGGGAAACTTTTTATGTTTGCTGATGATATATGTTTGCTGTATCATTATAAACATACGCTCGTACTGGAAACTGAAGTAGAATATGATGCTTCAATATTGTCTGAATACGTTAGACTCAACAAGCTTATTTTAAACACTGATAAAACAAAGTTTATTAGGTTTAAGCCGCATGTCTTAAGAGGGGATCAATCCATGACATTGCATATCGACGGTGTTCCAATTACAGAATCTAATTCTGTTAAATATCTAAGTATGAATTTAAGTAGCAATTTGCAATGGGATTGTCATATTGACTCAATAAAATCTAAAATATCATCGGCTACTGGATTTTTATATAAATTTTAAAGCAAGTTCAACTGCCAAACAAAGTTGTTGATTTACCAAAGTTCACAGCCATTTGTCGTACCTTCCTATAATATATGGATGCAAAAATAACACATCTTTAAAATCTCTTCAATCCTCACAAAATAAAGCTTTAAATCTAGTTTTTAATTTGCCCAGAAGATATCACACCGTGGATCTTTTTAGATGTCATGCGGTAAATATTCTTCCTGAAAGGGGATTATACAAAATGCAACTTATAAACTTTTGTGCTAATTCATAAAAAAAATTTATTTGGTATTTGAAGCTTGCTATAGTTAAAGTAGATATTTCGCTTAATAACGAGTTATTAGAAATCTTGATTCATAATCGTATTTTAACTATAAATTAATTTTTCGATTTGATACTGGCAACACTATTGTTTATTTTCTCTCTTCTCCCAAAAACGTCGTAAGTGATTTAGAAATTTAGTAAACGATTGACTCGGTAATCGGAAGTGAAAATGTATTTCCTTAAATTAGAGAACTAATGATGTGCTAAGATAAATTTAAAAGCCATTCAAAATATTTTTTTTTATTTATAAAGCAAATCAATGGAAATCTGTGTAAAAAAGTAATTTTTTAAAACATATTATTCAAAGCATACAAAAGTAATCGAATTTCGAATAATGTTTTGACAGTCTGTACATCACTATTGTTTTGTTTTTCTTTTTAATTTAATTTTTACATTTTTTTGAAATTTTTTCGAAAATGGTCATTGGCTACGCAATTGTTGTAGTTTTTTTCAGTTTGATGGATGCAAGTTGTTGGAAGCAACACATTCTAGGGATGGGATGGCTTTAGTAAATCATTTCATGTCTGAAAATGAAATAATTAACAAATAAATGGTGGCTTCCTCACTCCAAACTTTATAAAAAGTTTAAAGTTAGTGAGTACCAACTATAAACCTTTATTATTTTCTTCATTATTAAGCAAATATGAATACTGTTTTTCACAAATTAGCTTAAAATCCTGCAATAAGACTGTTGTAAAAGTTTATGAATTAGACCATTTGTTTTTAAATCGATTAGAGGAATTGGAAATTCTTCGGTGCAATTACAACAGAATATTCAAATAAGTAATCGAAATACAAGACATGGACATGATCTTTCGACAACAAGGTGCCGCCTTAAGTTAACAAGACAACGTATCCGTTTTGCTGGCCCTAATGAGTTTAATAATTTACCAAGTGCATTAAAAGATTTTCTGGTATTTTCAACGTTCAAAAAAGAACTAAAACAATTTTTATTAAGCAACCTCGAAACACTTCTTTGGTAATTTTTAATGTTTTTAAGCAGTAATTAAATATTTTTAAAATATATTTATTTCTTTAAATAATGAATTAACACTAGTTGCCTATTAGCCTCTCTAATACCAATATTTGGTGCTAAGGCTCTAAATAAACATTGTATAACTTTTTATTGAAAACAAAGAAATTATAAAAAAAAAATCTAAATTGGTACTTAATAGCAGGCACGTAGCTAGGGGGGGGGCTTGGGGGCTCGAGATCCCCCCCCCCGAAATGATTTGACAAATTTTGAAACGTAACAAAATACAACGAAAGCAACAACATTTTTTAAAAAATGTAATAAAAATAATTATTTTTTGTTTAAAACAAATAGCATATGGCCAAGTTTCTTAAGTTTTCATAAATAAAATAGACCCGAAATCCAATTGCGAAAACTGTTTTGTAAAAAAATTTTAAGCTATTTGATGCCCATAGAAACTGTTTTTGTTTATGGTTTTTTTTTAATCGTGCATAGTTATGATAGTATGCTAGGCATTCAAAGAGGTTAGAAAATAAATAGAATTCAATCCTCGCATTTTCTGAGAAAAAATTTATAAAATGTGGCTTCAAATAGAAAACTGAAATTTTTTTTCCCACCTTTTAATTATTAAGTGGCTATTTTTTATTGTTACTACAAATAATTTTCATCATATTTATTCTAATTTAGACGTAAAATTGATAAATTAACCTTTGGTTTTCCATAAAAATTAGCAGTTCCCTGCTTGCAGCTACAAGCAATTACTATAGGTTGATAATTCTACAACCGGTTCTTTGCATCCGACAATTTCGCTGGGTAGAAACAACCGCTGAGTGTTTGTCTATCGTAAAATAATGTCGAAATCGGTTTAGAAATTGAGTAAAAATGTGAGGACACCGGGAAATTTCCACACAAAATACAACATTTTGTACAAACAATCGGAATAAAAATGACTAGAATTTGGCAATATAGTTCACAGTTCATTTCAATATATTTTATTTTTGAACTAGTGTGTTCTTGTAGTTCACTCGTTCATTCGAGAAATTTTTTCAGTTGTTCATACACTAATATAAAAGACTTTAAAAAATGTTCCTAAAAAACAGCTGAATCCAGCAGAATCTGTTTGCGAAACATTAGAAAGATAGAACTAGCAAGAAAAAATCTCTTAAATTTACAAAATTTCCTGGATATTATTCGATTAAACCATCACAAACAATTTAAAATTTTTGTTTTTTGATTTTCGTAATGCGTATTAAAATATATATGTACTAGGGCGGGTCGATTTAATAATCGCCCATGGCTCAGTGAAAATCGTATTCTAGGAATCAAAATAAGAAACTTTGCCGAAGGAACCATACCTCTAAAACGAATTCTACTACCCCCCCAACTGTTGACTTTTGTCCCGTAGGGTCAAGTTTTGAAAAATCCCACTTTTGTCCCGTAGGGTCAAGTTTTGAAAAATTCCACTTACACGGAAATGATCAATATGAATGACATAAATGACGTATTTGAACCACCATTCACGCGAAGCATTCCATACGATACTTTGAAAGAATATTTAAATCAAGATGATCCACCGTTTAATGATCCAAAAATTCCATCACACATACAAGAAACAGAACGACACGTTCAATTGCTAGCTAGCGTTTCCAAACGAGTTATACCGGAAAATGTAGAGGCTGTTATGGTGACGACATTAGAGAGCCGTGCGAAATTGCCCAGACTTGAAAGCAAAAAAGACTTCAAACAGTAATTTTTTTTATTTTCTTTTCTATTACTAAGTTAAATTAATTTTTTCATTTACATATGTTCTGACTAAATAAATTTCTAAGGAGAAAAAATAAATAAAATAATAAAAATAAATAAAATAAATAAAAAATAATAAAATAAAGTGCCAAAAATGGTGATTTTTTAAAATGTTTGTATGGGGAACCCCCCAGGGGAGTTCCAGGAGGTGTGCCACTGGCATGGGTGGATCGGCCCTCCAAAGTTAGTGGGGGTCGGTCATACATTTGGACTCGATTGGGGCACTCTAAATGGGTCAAAGTGTGATTTTTCAAAACTTGACCCTACGGGACAAAAGTCAACAGTTGGGGGGTAGTAGAATTCGTTTTAGAGGTATGGTTCCTTCGGCAAAGTTTCTTATTTTGATCCCTAGAATACGATTTTCCCTGAGCCAACGATTTTTTTGCCTCCCCACAAATCGACCCGGCCTAATATGTACACTGCAGAAAGCAGTCTACTATTTTCTAGCAAATATTTCTGTTTATTGTAGCAGGAGAGACCGTTATTTGTATTCAACTCAATTAAATTTAAACATAAATTAAATTTTGAATATATAACAATTTCTTTACTGCTTTTTGTCTACTAATATTCAGCAACATTTTTTAGCCAATATTAGGAAGGTAAATTTGCAATTCAATTAAACGAAATTTAACTCAAATACTCGTTTTAATATTTAACAGTTGCATTTTTGCTGTACTTATCTTACTAATATTTAGCAAAAAGGATTTACTAATTCCAAAGGCTTTCTGTGCAGGGCCCCTTTTAACTAATTTCGAGCATCGATTTTTGTTTGCTATTTTTTCCGAATTTTTTCTATCAGTATAAGATTATAATAAAATCGTTCGTTTGCTTACTACAAGTTACTACATTTACTACAGCTGGAAAATTTCAATACAAAAAGTAAACAAAACTTTCCAATTATAGTAAAAGTAGTAAGAAATTCGAGTAAACGAACACACTAATTATGTCAATGGTTTTGATAATTCCGAAGAAAATAACGGAACCGAAAGGAACAGTTGAAATTTAACTTATTCGTGAACGCGAAAGAGCTCCTAACTCTGAAAATGTGCCACATTTTTGGACTTTCGCGCCACACAGATATTTCAAGAGGCCATAAAATAAAAAACCGATCTAAATTTGCAAAATCCTCTGGAATTTTACTTTCATTTCGCGTTGGAAGCATCGGGCTTGAAATTATTGAAACATTGGAATGGCGCACTCCATTGGAAATCAAAATAATAATGATGTAATTCAGTTTTAATATATAAACTTTCTGATAATCTATAAAATTGTAATATAACCTTTTAAAACTAATAACGAACAAGAAAACCAGGCAAATAAATTAAAAATTTGTCCAAAAAGTGTTAAAATGTAATTTCACTGTTAAAATCAAGTAACAAGACTTTGGGACACAGTATTTAAATTGTTTAACCCATTTTTTACCAACATATATTTAAAGACGTCTACCTATCCTTCTACCAAATATTGTCAGAAGATTTTCACAGAATCCATGCTTTGCAGAAAATGGGTAAAACAATATACTCTATATCACAAACGGATTGCAGAAAATTTTAAATATCGACAAAAACCTAAAATTTTTGAAAATTTAAATCACCTAGAAATCAAATTACACTATGGAACATTTTTGGGATTGCCGGTAAAAATAAATTTGTGGAGAAAAAAAAATATTTTTTTGCCTAAAAATTAAAATTTTTTATGAATTAAAAAAAAAAAAATTTTAATTTTTAGGCAAAAAAATAATTTTTTTTCTCCACAAATTTATTTTTACCGGCAAAACTGTTGATTATAAAGAAAAATGTTATATGAACGGATTAAAGAAATTGTAATTCTAAATTTTTCTAAATTTGTTTCATCAAAATCGGACAAGTGGTTCTCGAGTTACAACTAAGCGAAAAAACATCAAGATAAGGAAAAAATTTAAAAGGTCATAAAAAAAATGACACATACGAACGCCAAACCCTTTGAGGGTTTTACTATACTGACCTAGTACCATCACCCTGACTTGGAATTTCTCACCCCCCAGATTGGCTGTTGTACTGTGTTATTAGTTATTAGCAGGCCAACCAAAAAGAAGCCAGAGTATATTTTTTATTTGAAAAGATAGAACAATTTAGATACAAGTTCTGATTTTAAAAATATAAGAATAAAAAAAAAATATAAAAGTTTATTTTAACAAAAGAGATTTTCTAATTTAAAATAAAAATTAAAAAAAAACAAATTTTATAAAAAAAAATTTATGTCGAAAGCAAAAATATACTCTATTTTCGCATAAAAATGATTTTACAGAAAACAATAGGTTCTTCTTTACTGGCATAACTGAGTGTGACGTTTTATCAAGTTTCTTATCGATAAAATCTAATGCTGTTGGAGTAGATGGAATTCATCCGAAATTTGTAAAAATACTATTACCTCAACTACTTCCTCGTATAACATTCTTCTTTAATAAAATATTTACAACTGGTTGCTTTCCTACTAATTGTAAAAATGCGAAAATCGTACCATTACCTAAATCAGGCACTGATTACAGACCCATAGCTATTTTACCGTTTCTGTCTAAAGTCTTCGAAAGGCTGATGCACAATCAAATGATTACCTTCTTAGATAATAATAATTTGCTTTCATCTCGTCAATCTGGGTTTCGAAGGAAACACAGCTGCATAACAGCGCTAGTTGATGTTGCGGAGGAGATAAGAAAAGAAGTTGATGATGGTAAAGTAACTTTTTTAATTCTATTAGATCATTCGAAAGCTTTCGATACTGTTGACCACGGCATCTTCTGCTACAAATTACAAAATATGTTCAATTTTTCTTCAACTGCAACACGTCTATTGTCGTCTTATCTTAGTAACAGATATCAGTACGTTGAAACCTCAACCGGAAAATCTGTGTCACTAGCTGTTACAAGAGGCGTTCCGCAAGGATCTATATTAGGCCCGCTCTTGTTCTCATTATACTCTAATGATCTCCCGGATATTCTAACATACTGTAAAGTTAGAATGTATGCTGATGATGTTCAACTTTACATTAGTTGCAATGAAACCATGCTTGATCAGTGTGTAAGAACTTTGAATTTGGAACTTGATCGCATTCATGTGTGGGCAACGGCTAATGGTCTGGGGATTAACCCTAAAAAATCTAACCGTCTTATTATACAAAAACGATTAGCGAAGAAAAGAATTATTCCCAACATTTCAATAAATAATCAACGTATTGAAATTGTAAGTACCGCTAAGACTCTAGAAATCTTTTTTAATAATACCCTTACCTGGTCTGATCATATTAAATATGCATGTGGTCGAACTTTCTCCATGATAAGAACACTCTGGCGAACCCAACACTGTACACCTTACCTTATTCCAATTTTGTTGTACGGGTGTGAACTCTTTGCCAGTTGTGACTCAATAAGTGAAAATAAATTAAACGTCGTTTTCAATAATATCGTTCGCTATGTATATGGTTTAACAAGACGTGCACGAGTTTCTGCGTTTTCCAAAAAATTATATGGCCCAAGTCTCAATGATTTACTGAAAACTCGAATTTTGACTTTCTTACATAAAATCATTTATTTGCATCAACCTGTACATCTTTATGAGAAACTAATTTTTTCAGACCCTATTTGTAGGGGTAAAAGACTGAAAGCATTTAAATATAAAAGCCTTATATCAACTTGGCAATTCTATATCAATGCCATCCATTTCTGGAACTCAATTCCTTATTGTTATCAAATCTTAAGTAACGCACTGCGGTTCAAAAAAACCATAATTACCTATTTTTCAAACGTATTTGATTAAATTAAATTATTTTCTTTTGTATTATGTTTATAATTTTTCAAATTGTTAGTTTTTAATTGTAAGTCAAAAAACAAAAAAAAAATATTATTTTTTTTTTATTTTTATTATTATTATTATTTGTGCCTTTGCTATTATAAACATAGACAACTTTTTGAACTTATAAATGGCTTATAAATCGAATTTTTCATTTTAAAAAAGTGTTACAAGGTTTTGAAAATATTATGCATAGGTACCACACAGAAAAAAGTATCACAAAATTTTAAGTAATTAAAAAAAATTGTTGGCTTTTTACTTAGATATCTAACAATTTTTTTATTAAATGTTTGTAAATTGTATCAAAAATATCAAAAAAATAGCCTTAGAATTTTTTGAAACAAAAAAAAACAAATCATTTATTTTTTGTCTTCAATTGCTCAAATGTTTGTAAATTGTAACAAAAATTTCAAAAAAGTATTTTTTTTTTTGTCAATACGACAACATAAAGCGAATAATTGTTTTAATATAACAAACTCGTTGTTGAATTTTATTTTTTTATTTTTAACAAATACCCAGCAAAACCTTCTATTACCAGGTAAAGGGAAATGTAATAAGAAACCAAAAATTGTAACTACTTACACTTTGGTCGCATAACACATTATTTTAACATGGGGGTGTCATTGGGGGTAAATGGTTGCCTAAGTCGTACCGGTATTGGATAAAATAAGTGATTACGAAGGAAGTACTGAAATAAGTTGTTACTTGTAATATTAAATTCATTAGTTAGCTAAAATAAGTACATACTTTTATAGAGTGAAGTAAGTCATTACACATTAGTGCATATTTCATTGGTTACATATAGGGAATAAAATAAGACATTACCAGTAATGAATTTGTTTAAAAGTACACCGATCCGAGCAATGTAATTAGATTATAAATTTTTATTAAATCGTACTTTCGCATAATAAGTAGTTATATTATGCAATACCAATAACTTATTATTTTTACCCTTATTAATAAGTTATTATAAAACACAATATCGGTAATATATTATATTAAAGCCTCCAAATAAGTAGTGATATATCTCCATATCGGTAACTCATTATTTCATACCTCCCACATAAGTATTGATATATCACAATATTAGTAACGTATTACTTTAGGTTTCTAAGTAAAACCAAGGGTAAAGGGATACCCATTGCCAGGCAATGCGTGAAAAAGGTCAAACCCATTACCAAGGTTTTGCTGGGTACAAACAAGTTACAAAAAAAAATTATTGTATTTACAAAACACATTGTTAAAAAAAAATTGATTTTATTTTTAACAAATTACAAAAAAGTTACAAAAAGGGATTTGTATATACAAATTCCATTGTTGGTGCCTTTTTAAAAAATTTTTTGTTTGTTTATGCAAAAAATGTGTTTAATATTACAAACAGAATTTTGTAAATTTTTTCTGTGTAGATATCTAACAATTTTTTTATTAAATGTTTGTAAATTGTATCAAAAATATCAAAAAAAATAGCCTTAGAATTTTTTGAAACAAAACAAAAAATAAATCATTTATTTTTTGTTTTCAATTGCTCAAATGTTTGTAAATTGTAACAAAAATTTCAAAAAAGTATTTTTTTTTGTCAATACGACAACATAAAGCGAATAATTGTTTTAATATAACAAACTCGTTGTTGAATTTTATTTTTAACAAATACAAACAAGTTACAAAAAAAAATTATTGTATTTACAAAACACATTGTTAAAAATAAATTGATTTTATTTTTAACAAATTACAAAAAAGTTACAAAAAGGGATTTGTATATACAAATTCCATTGTTGGTGCCTTTTTAAAAAATTTTTTGTTTGTTTATTGCAAAAAAGGTGTTTAACATTACAAACAGAATTTTGTAAATTTTTTCTGTGCATATTATATATATGTATGTTTGATTACTTTATTTTTTTCTTCATAATTAGTTCTTAAGTTATTAAATTATAAAAACTTTATTTAACGAATAATCAGTTCTTCACTGCAATATAAGACTTTAAGTCTTGTGTGTGGTAAAACAAAATAAATAAAATAAATAAATAAAATAAAAGCTAAAATAAGATTAATTTTTAAAGAAAATAGCAAAAATAACCCAATATTTACAAAATAAGCAAAATCAGATAAAATAAGCAAAAAAAAAGCTCTAACAAATATAGCTTATTTGTTAAACAAATAACACAATTGTGAAAAAAAATTTTAAATTTTAATTATAGAAAAAATATTTGTATCTTTGAGATTTTTCAGACTAAAACTATACGCATTTTAAGTTTTTTTCTTTTAAATAAAGTTTTGGGTTAGAAAAGTGATTTTGTGCGTTCCCGGACTTTTGAGCAATTTTGTTATTTAGATAGAGGATTTTGTTCTTACTCTCATTTTACTGAACTTTACACAAAAAGTACTGGAGCACACTTAACTTAAAATAACGGGTTTTTTAACGGTTATAAATTTTTTCCTTTGTAGATAGTTTTATAAGTTTCCCCAGTAAACAAAAAAAAATTGGAAAATTTTAACAAAAAATGTTGGAGTTTCTATAACCGCTTCCGCTATTTAATTGCAGGAGTGCAAATTTTGGAACAGTGGGTTAAAATTGATATTTGCTTAAAAATGTAGCAATTTTAGAAGCGGCTGGCGGAAAAATTATATACAAATCAAAGATTTTTTTTAATACAGATCTCTTCTTCTTTATTTGTTTTGCAAAGAAAATGCAAAACAAGAAAATGTTAATCTGGAAGTAAAAGAGTGTTGGTGTTTTTGGCGAAAAAATCGCCAAATTATTTTTTTCTGAAAAATTTTATTTAAGCGAATTCAGATTATGATTAAAACAAGTATTGCATATAATTTTTCTTATTTATTCAAGAAATTATTCGGTTAAATAACTTATATTAAAAAAGGCCCTGATTTGGTCCCGCTATTCGAGAAAAACTGGACCTGAGTCGGACCAAATTTGGAATTTTACATTTTTAAATGGGAATATCTTGGGAACTATAAAAGATAACCCACAGAAATTAATGTTTTTTATAGGCCTATACTACACTGAACCAAAAGTCGTAAGTGAAATCAACATAAAAATTTTGTTACTTTTTGATGAAACGAATTGTTAAAACAATATATTTCTTATTCAAATTAATATGTGTTTTTTTTAAATCAACTACTTTTTTTTTTTAAATGAACATACTTATTTCCGTCAACAATTCTCTACAAAACAATTGTTGTTTTGATAATTTTTTGTCAATTTTTTAACAAAATTTAATTTGTTAACTCTAAAAAATTTTGTAAAAAGGCTGCAACGTAAATTTGATATAATTTTTCTTCAATTTGAAAAAACATTATTAAATCTGTGGAAAAAAGTTTAGTGAGGTTAGTTTTGTCGCGTCATTACTCGTGCTAGCATGTGTATTTGTAATTGTCGGAAATATCAATAAATTCACATTAAGTGTTTTTGTTTTTCAAAGTATAGATAATTAACAAATTCAGTGACTTAAAGTGAATTGCTAATTGAAGATTTATTAATTTTAATTTAAATAAATTTATATAATTTTGAACGTTCTCAATTAAATCGTACATTAAAATTTCTGTCATTAATTATGATATTATCTATCTTTTTGTTATTTTGTTTAATGCAAACTATTAATGACTGTTATATAATGTATTTGAATTATTAATTTAAATAAACCCGAGTAAAAAAATTGATCTCGCGCAATATCTAATCATATCCAATTTGATATTGTTTAAGATCTGCTGTAATATCTACCTGATCCAATTAGATCTCAAAATTGGGTGTATCCAATCATATCGTATTAGATCCCATTGTATATATGGGGATAAACTAAGATCAAGTTATATCTCAAAATTGGGAGGTCCAATGATATCTTTGGGGATAAACCTAGATCTATTTTGATCCGAAAATTGGCGGATCCAGCTATATATTTGGGAATATTTTTAGATCTAATTTGATCCGAAGAATGGCGGATCCAATTAGATCCAGCTATATATTTGTGGATAAACTTATATCTAATTTGATCTCAATTTTGGCAGATCGAATTAGATCCAGCAATATATTTGTGGATAAACTTAGATCTAATTTGATCCAAAGAAGTGGCAGATCGAATTAGATCTAGCAATATATTTGGGGATAAACTTAGATCTAATTTGATCCGAAAAATGGCACATCGAATTAGATCCACCAACATATTTAAACTTAGATATAAATTGATCTGAAAAATGGCAGATCAAATTAGATCCAGCAATATATTTGTGGATTAACTTAGATCTAAATTTAACCGAAAAATGTCAGATCCAATTAGATCCAGCAATATAATATAAGGTTTATAGGATAAACCTGGATATAAATTGAATAGAAAATTGGCAGATCAAATTAGATCCAGCAATATATTTTGGGATTTAGTAAGACCTAATTTG
Source organism: Leucophora obtusa (assembly GCA_949987735.1). Lineage (NCBI taxonomy): Eukaryota > Metazoa > Arthropoda > Insecta > Diptera > Anthomyiidae > Leucophora > Leucophora obtusa. Next base: position 56,992,087 of record OX465296.1, read on the forward strand.
ATCCGAAAAATTGCAGATCGAATTAGATCCAGCTATATATTTGTGGATGAACTTACATCTAATTTGATACGAAAAATGACAGATCGAATTAGATCCAGTAATATATTTAGGGATAAACTTGGATCTAACTTTATCAGAAAAATGCCTGATCGAATTAGATCCAGCAATATATTTGGGGATAAACTTGGATATAAATTGATCCGAACATTGGCAGATCAAATTAGATCCAACAATATATTTGGGGATAAACTTGGATCTAAATTTATCAGAAAAATGGCAGATCGAATTAGATCCAGCAATATATATGGGGATAAACTTGGATCTAAATTTATACGAAAAAGTAGATCTAGGTATATGTGACCTTCTCCGAGAAAAGGGACCTAGTGTGTCAAAAAACGGGTTTGGACTTAAGAGTGGATTCTGGTACCTAAAAGGGTGTAAAATAAGATGAAATGAGTTGAGGCACCTAACCATACGAAATCACATCTCCCAACTGAAGGTGCGTTTAAAGTGATAATGCGTTATGAAACTTTAAATGCGTTCTTCTCAAAACTTAATTTTCACACACTAGGTCCCTTTTCTCGGAGAAGGTCACATATATATTTTAGGATTAAGTTGTATCTAACTTTATTTGGAAAACGGCAGATCAAATAAGATCGAGGATTATATTTGGGGATTACGTAAGATCTAAATTTATGAAAAAAATAACAGATGAAATTAGATCCAGTAATATATTTCGGGGTTGCGTAAGATCTTAACTTTTTCAATAAGTTGCAGATCGAATTGAATCCAGTGATATATTTAGTGATTTGGTAAAATCTTAATTTTTCCCATAAATTGCAGATCGAATTAGATCCAGCAATTTATTTAGGTATTAAAATGGCAGATAGAATTAGAAACAGCAATATATTTGGGGATTGACATCTAAAACTATCCATAAAAATGACAGATAAAATTAGATGCCGCATTATATTTGCTACTACGTAAGATCTCCATTTATTTGGGATTAAATAAGATCCCAGACATATATTGCCAACTGTTCAAAAAATAATACACTGGCAGAGCACTGATTTTATAAAAATTACAATATTTTGTTAAAATAAGGTTTAAACTCAGAAGGTCTCGAGTTCGATATGCATTATTTTTACAAAATGAATTTCTTTTTATAAAATTAAATTTTTTTTTTCTATAAATTTTTTTATACAATATTTTTTTATTAAATTGAAATCTTTGAATAAAATAATTTTATTTACATCTTTTTAACGCTCTACACCATTTCAATTGTATTAATTGTTTTTAAGATTTATTAATTGTATTTCAGAAATAATCAATTGAATTTCAATTTTATCAATTGTATTTCAGAACTTATCAATTATTTTTCAGATTTATGAATTGTATTTCAGAACTAGTCAATTGAAGTTCAGTTTTATCAATTCTGTTTCAGAAATTATTAATTGTATTGCCGAAATTATCAAACTGTATTTCAGAAATTATCAATTGTATTTCAGAAATTATGAAATGTAATTTAGAAATTTTTCTCTATTAACTATGATAAACAATCAACAAGTTTTGAAATAGATTTGATTATTTCTGAAATACAATTAATAATTTCTGAAATACATTCCATAATTTCTGAAATACATTTAAAATTTGTGAAATGCAATTAATAGCTTCTGAAATACAGTTAATATTGTAGTTGAGTTACCACTTATGACCATATATTGTTTAAATGGCACCATATATGACAATATACTGTTTAAATGGCACCATATATGGTATGTTCCCTATTAAAAAAAATAATATGGAGCTTTATATGGTAATATATAACTTAGAGTCATCCATGTACCATTTGATCCGAAAAATGGCCCGATAAAATTGTATCAGTTGTTTATCAGTTATTATCTAATTGCATCAGTTTAGATCTGACCTGATTAAATTATGTGTTAATCACATGAAATTGTATCTGATTTTTGACCTGATACAATTTTATTAGTTTATATCACATGGTACCAGTTTAGGTCCAAATAGATATATTTGTATACAAAATTATATAGTTATATCCCAATTTTGACCTGATATCAGTTTAAAACTTTGATACAATTGCATAAGGTAAATGTCGGATACAATTATATTTTATTTATATAAAATTGAACCAATTACGATCAAACCGATTAAATTGTATCAGGTCAAAAATGTGATACAATTTCATCTGATTAACACATAATTTAATCAGGTCTGATCTAAACTGATACATTTAGATAAAAATTGACAAACAATTGATAAAAATATATCGGGCCATTCTTCGGATGAAACTGTATATTTATACAGATATAACTTAATCACATATTTTTATTCGGGTTGTTTAAATGATACGATATATCAAAGTATATGGCATATATTATCATATCTGGAACTGTATTAAAAATGTTGTTGAAATGGCACCATATATCATAATGTATGGTTTAAATGTCACCACATATGGTAATATATTGTTTAAATGATACCATATATCAATATATATTGCACCATATATAGTAGCATATATTATTATATCTGAAACTGTATTAAAAATGTTGTTCATGAGGTCCCATATATGAGCATATATTGTTGAAATGGCACCATATATAATAATATATGGTTTAAATGGTACCATATATGATAATATATGGTTTGAATGGCACCATATATGATAATATATGGTTTGAATGACACCATATATGATAATATATAGCTTAAATAACACCATATATAAATATATATCGCACTATATATAGTACCATATATTATCATATCTGGAACTGAATTAAAGATTTGGTTTATGAGGTACCATATATGACCATATATTGTTTAAATGCCACCATATATGATAATATCTAGTTTAACTGTCACCATATATAATTATATATTGTTTAAATGATACCATATATAGTTATATATTGCTAAAATGCCACCATATATATTAAGATATAGTTCTATATATAACTATATATGCAATAAGATCAACCATGTTATGTAATATATAATTATATATGCCATATCTAATATTATGAAGGCCGATATCTAATTAGATGAAATTATATATGGCATAATATAAGGAAAATTTTTCGGAAAAAACGTCATATATAATTATATATGGATATACATAACCACATGTCTAATTATATATTGTAATATATGCCACATATGATTATATATAATTTTTTTTACTCGGGAAGTTATATGTTTTTGTATATAAAATGGTACACGTGTTTTAAATAAAGAGTTTTTAGTATATGCAATATTATAATTTCAATTTTATATTTCATTTTTTTATATTTTATCAAATTCATTATAAAAAAGACATTGTATAAAAAAAAATTTGAAATTGGTGAAATATAAAAAATAATGAAATATAAGTCTAAAAATTAATAATCGATAAAAAATTAATTATTCAAATAAAATGCATTGTTGAATTTAATAAAATGCGTTGGTAAAACAACAAAATCATTATGCAATTTAATTAAATATAATTGTTAAGGCAACTTATTTTTGTTATTACATTTGACGATATTTTGTCAAAATAATACCACATAAAATAGTTAAACGTCAAAATATAAATCTACTAAACAATGCGTTAAATTGATGGACAGGTTTTGCTAGTTGTATAGTGATCACCCATTCATCAATTTAATATGGATTTTAGTTGATTTCACAGCTGTTTTTGGTTCAGTGTAGCAGATTACAATTATGTTAGTTTTATGAAAATCTGATAAGAAATGGAAGATCATGTTTCCGTTGAACCTGGTTTTCGGTTATGTGAAATTTGAGATTTTCAGTTAACCGGTGTGGGAAAACCGATATATTGGCAAAAACCGGTTTTTCGGTTAACCGGTTTGGAAACACTAGTATGATTATTTTAGCTTGTTTATCTTATGAAGATAATTTTAACATGAAAAAGTTAAACATTTGTTCTTTCTCCCCTAAAGCCTTCCGAGTTTGGGCAATTTTTCCTTTTTAACCTGAAAAGTAAATACAGATAAAAATACTACTATGTAAAATGTAAGTTGTTTAGTGTAACGAATAAAAACAGCAAAATTAAAAAATGATAACTGATCTACATACATACATGCTAAGATCACCCATTTTTTTATTTAAGCATTTTATTTTTTTTAAATTGTTTATTTCGAAAACAAAACAATTACATATCTAAAAATCTACTTTGACATTTTACAAATGCCACTCAATCTTAATTAGAAAGAACTTAAACAACCTCATAATGTCTAAAGCCCATTTTTGTTTTTCAAAAAGCTTTTTTTCAACGATAAGTGCTATAATTATTTTAAAGTGTGTTCTTAGCCAACGGTGATGAGATCATGCTATAATATAAGTTCATATAATAGTTTAATTACAAAAGACATAACAATTTCTATTGTTACTTTTCTGATACCCTACGGTTAGATGTTATGTTAAGTAATTATAACTCAGTGCTAATATTTTCAATTTTGAGAAAACACTGGACTTTACTGACTCTGAAATCATTTACATAACAAATCTTTCTAAATATGAGGCATTTCTTAATTTTCTTAAATTGTACGCTATATTTTAACAAAATTTTCCAATAGTCTTATATAATGGAAGAAGGAGTATGAAATCAAATGAAAAAAGTGAGTACATAACTTTTAAGTAGATTGTAAAGTAAAAAAAGTATTCACGTTTTACAAACCACTTCTTTCATTGCTGCCGAAGTATCAGTCAGTGTATTTTTACTTCTTTTTTAGAAAAAATTCGGAACAACTTCAAAAAATTTTCTTCTTTTTTTCAATATTTAAGCCTAATCCAAATAGTGAAATTGTCAAATTTTGTTTTTGAATATCGCGAAAACTATTAAATATATATTAAAATTTCTATTGAATTTTATTTGAGGACAGCTCTTGTTTAGTTAAGTGTTGTTTTTTCAAACGCGTCAAAATACAATTAATATTGTAATTAATATGTATTTTTATTAATTCTAATTTAGTAGGTTTGAAGTTAAGCAGAAGAATAAACATTTTCTTCAAAAGTTATAAACACATTAAATTTGCAAATCAGACTAGATCCTGGTTCTGCCTTTTTTTATGGACAGGCTTCATCAGTAATTTTCCATTAAATTGTATTATTGTTTATATTTTTATTGTCAGATTGTCTCTAAATGAATACTTTCAGAAGTGATCAAACAGACATATACAAAGATTCTACTTTAGATTTTTTGTTTATCTTCTTATTTCCTCCGTGTCACCTTTTTCGCAAATGTTGCCACACTGACCTATGGTTTTTACGTACAAGCACAGGACATTTGTGTATATTGGAGACGGACTACCAACAGGGCATTTTTATTTTTGTTTATTTAGAACATTTTGTAATTTCTCGAAAGTGACAAAGAAAATTCAAAAACCTGCTATATTAAGTGTCAAATATATGTGTAAATACCTGTGGTTAACCATGGTTATGTACGAACTAAGTTACTCGCCCTTAGACTTTATAATTAATTTGTCTGAATTCAATATTTTTTTAATTTTTAAAAATAAAAAATAGAAACCCTAACCCAGTCTAGTTGAAAATCATTCTTTTAAGACCGAAATTTTACTGGGTGAAAATATTAAAATATGTCTACACACAGAAAACAGTCTCAGTTGTGGCCACCGAATTTGTTGCCAATCGAATTCGTGCGGTTACGACAACTATCTTTATATTAAATTATATTTTTCGTCGTGAAAGCCAATATTCGGTTGTCTAATTCAATATTACGTTCCACATCAATATTATTATGTTCCACAAAATTTCATTGAAATTAAAAAAAACTTTTTTCGAATTTACTGGTATTGAACCCGGCCACTCAGGTTAATTGTTCACACTCTTACCCACTGCACCACAACTACTTTTAATTTTCTTAGCCATATTTACTGTTTATACATATGAATATTTTATTTTAATTTAAAAAAAAACATATAAATTTTTGTTTTTTCCGGGATTTGAACTCGGAAATCCGGCGTACTAGGCCAAGTCTCTACCGACTACACCACAAACACTTATTAACTTTGAAGTCTAATTTTGAATTTATATGTTTTGCTTGGAAAACAAATATAGTAAAAAATTCGTTTACCAATACCAAACAATAGTTGTGTGTGTTATCAATACAATCCACAATTCGGTTGGTTCTACAAAAACTCGACTTTAAGGTCATATTTGATTAGGATACCCGTATTTGTAGTTACCACTTTCGAATATTGAAATTTTTTTAATAAAGGTTATAGGTAACACCAATTTTCTTGTCTATTCACTGAATAAATGTCTGCTTCTACTGCATAAAATTACTAAACTGATACTAATTTTAAAATTGATTGGAGATACCAATAATTTGTTAAAAGGATTGTTTTTTAGTTCATTTTCCCTATTTTTAATACCTAGTAAAATATTTTTGGTGTAGTATTCAATTATAGACAACTCCAAATAAAATAACGTCCTGGCAAATTCATTTTAATGGTTTTGATCGAATTCCAACCAATATTTTTCCTGGGTGTATAAATTGGTAACAAAATTGAAAATTTTTTAAGAAATTTAATTTTGCCTTATATTAGGCGTTTAAGTGAAAATCGGAAATACAATCCATCGGTACTAGGTCCAAAAAGACACCGATTCTATTAAATATAAATAAGCTTTGTCCTTGGACAGATATGAGTCCGTATACTAAATTGCATTGAAATATCTGCGAATTGTAGCTTGCGAACAAGTATAAAACCAATTTTGCAGATATTTATATAGGTCTACACAGGAAGCGATTGTAACCAAAATCAATAGACTTTATCCTTGTGCAGTGCAACGAATTTCATCCAAATGTCTTGATATTAGCTACAGGTAACGTGCGAAGAAACATAAGACCCTCTTTGGGGGGACTTTTATATGGGAACACGGAACATATCTTGATACAGACAGACAAACGGACAGGCGCGGATACAAGGGGGGGGGGCTTCAGCCCCATAACCCCCCCATGAGGGCTATGGGGCCAACATTTTTTTTTTTTTTCAAATAATGCTAATATGGAAAACATGAATAATTTAGTAAACATACATTTTAGAATTTGACATTAAACAAACATTTTTAATTTTGAAATTTTGTGTAGATTTTTGGATTTGGATTCTTTTGTGCACCTGAGAGATTCTACATTTTATCCAAAGATAATTCTCAAAATTTTTTTCCAATGAGCTTGTTTTGCAGAATTAATATGAAACTATTAACTATTTTTTGCATTTTACAGAAAAATTAGTATTTAGGGCCAGTTTTATTGTCAGAACAAAGATAGATTTCAAACGAAATTACTTAAGATATATTTAAGAAAGGAATCGTGCTTAGTTCTGACTATAAAACTTACCTTTTATTTTAAAGTGAATACTACAATTTTTTTCTTTTTAAACTTAAGTGCACTACTTTTAAAACTTAACAGACCTTTTTAAATATTTTTTCAAATTTATTGGTCTTAGGATGACCATCTCATCCGTAAGTAATGCTCAAGATATCATTTTCTTATTGCGGACAACTGAAGAGTTGTAATGATGCCCATGAAATAATTGTATTGTCTATCATGAAAATGATCAACCTTTTTGAAACAACAAATAAAAACTAATATGACGATAACATATTAGAATTCGGACTTGAGGTAAAACAATATTCTAACTAAATATTTGAAAATTTCCTTTTATTAATGAAAAGCATCATACACTCAATGAAAAAGTTTCATAAAGTATATGAAGATTTTTCATAAATTTTTTTTATTTATTTTGTGAAGAAACTTTTATCAGTTTAATGAAAAATTTCATTTAAACTCGTCGAGCAAAACTCTCTGTGTGTAGGGTTAATGAGTGTTTGTAGGGAGTTACCTCAATCGACATGTCCTTGCTAAAATAATACATTATATAATAGAAAATTAGGAAATCTCCAATCGCATACCTTAGGTTCTTCTTATAAAACTCATTACCGGTATGGGAAGCCTTTAAAATTTTAGGTCATTCTTATTGTACACAGAACGAATTTACAAAATCCTAATTAAATTTTTAAACACCTTTCTCATACCAAATTTGTAAATACAAAAAAAAAACTTTTTGAAAAGGCACCAACAAAGAAATTTGTAAATCCAAAAAAAAAATCTTTTTTTTTTTGTAACTTTGAATTTTTATTTTTAAACAATTTTTATATGAAAGTAAACAATTTACAAACGAATTACAAATATTTCAAACAAAAAAATTGTTGGGAATAAAATTTCAATTTAAAAGAAAATTTGATTGCTTTTACAAATTCCCATTGTTGGTGCCTACTGTTTTTTCTGTGTAAAATGATTTTCTTTACTTAACCTTCTAATGCACAAGGCTGCCTAAAGACGGTCTGCAGATTTTAAATAGTTTTTGCCTAAATAACAATATTTTATTAAACAAGTTTTATTATATCTATAGAAAATTTAACTCTCTACTCTTTTGCCTTCGAACTTTTTTTTGTATACGGAACGGTTTTCAAGCGAGAAGCATGTAAAGTGAAAATTTAGAAAATTTGAAAAAATTAACTTTTTAAAACAGAAAAAAATATTTGAAAAATTGCCAAAAATACATTTATGCTCTGGCGTACATTACCGACAATAACAAAGCTAGTTTGAAGTCTCTAATTGTAAAATCAGTTAAAAATTTTTCTCCAGGACTCACAGGATAACGCCAGGATACGTTTTACAAATATTTCTCTAACTCAAAAACTAGCCAACAGATTTTCTTAAAATTAAACACAGATTATATACAAATTTATTTATATATAAATTTGTTAATGTTTAGTGCCAAACTCGCCAAATTTCGTAATTTTCAAATAGCGAAAATCGCCATAACTTTTGAAATAACAACAATTGATCAACAATTTTCGGTACGTAATTTTATTTTATTGATAGTGTTATTTACAGCAAAATCCGAAATTATTCGACCACTGGGTTTCAAGATACGTCTCCAACCTTTGTTGTGCTATATCGCCTAAATAAAGCGATAAATTAAAATTTTAATATTTGTTCCATAGTAGATTTTCAACGCCAAATATATGGTTTAAATATTGTTGTAATCAGAAGAAAGAGCATTAGAGGGTTAAAAGTTGTAATAATTAGGGACAGTTTCAGAGTCAGAACAAACAAGGTTGATTTTTTCTTATAAATATATTTTTAAGTAAGAAATTTTGTTTTCTTAAATATTTCTTAATAAGAAATTTTTAAAGATGCGAGTTCTGATAATAAAACTGCTCGGCACTGATTCTATATTAAACCTATTATATTAGGAAACATTTTTGTATTCGAAAAACTCTGACACTGGAACATTTTTTTTATTCTAGGTTCAATATGAAGGTTGTAGGAATTGGAGTAATTTTTATTATAAAAGGTTCACAGACACTGCCAAAATTTTACAATTTACGGCGTATTCCTATTATCAAATTGTGAGAATTTTTTTCGTATCAGAATCTCCATTGTGTTTTTAAATGATTTGGAAACGTACTAAGTCGACGATTTTAGATACATTTTCTCTTAAAAATAGTTCGGATTCTGTACTGCGATTTCTTAACTTATTTATGACAAAATTTGATAGTTAACGAAAAAAATTTTTGAATATAGAAACTATATCGTTAAATTATTACAATAACAAATTTTTCTAAGTTTATTTTAACAGTTTTTTGGTTAAATCTTACATTTTCAAAACAACTAAAACTCAAATTAATTTTGTTGGTTCTTATAAGAAATTACCGAATAAGCTTTACTTAAACTCGACCGACAGTTGTCTTAAGTTAGAAGCTATATTCATAAAATCGTTAACGAAGATAGGGGACCACACTAATGAAACAGATTTTCACTGACAAAAAACTAACTGAACTTTCAAAAAATGTCGAAATGGGGTTAAACAGATTTTTCCGAACCCTTGTTTGGTACTCTTTGGAACAACTTAGCAAACCTATGCTAAAACATGTTCATAAAATACTACCATATAAGATATAAAAAATGTTTAGCCTCCCCCTTGAGCGAATCCTGGATCCGCGCCAGCAAACGGACATCGCTAAATCGACTCCAAGAGTGATTCTGAGTACATTGCCCTTTTCGCGTGTAGAGAAAAAAAGTACAGATTTTTTATTTTCGGGTAAATGTATAAGACTTAAAAAAAAACTAGTGTTTCCATACAAAGAAATGCAAAAAACGATGTCAAAAAAAAAAAAATTTCACATTCCTATGAAAACTAGGAGTGAAGTATTAAATTTTCATATTTTGCTAATTACGTAATTAAGGCATTATGTATCAAGCCCAGCAAAATCTTTCATTAACAAATAAGTAGCTATATAATAAAACTAAAATTGTTTACAAATTATAAATCGGCGTCAGTACTAGATATTTTTGTTAGACGATGCCGTCTAGCTTACGCGCGACTACTTACTGAATTATAAAGATAATGTGATATTGGCAACTACTTTATGAGTACACACAAATTATTTTAAAGGCAAAATTAACTAAAATATAATTTAAAACGAATAAAATTTCAGTGAAAAGCCGGTCTACTCACATTTTTATTTAATTTAACAATTTCTTTATTTTCTTTATTTTTTATTTTGTATCAATAATTGACTATAAGAAACCGTAAAATCAACTCAAAGTTTATTTATTTTAATTATAAAAATAACAAACTCAACGGTGCGAAGAAATAAATTTAGGGCCTGTTGATCTATTACGAACGTACTCTAAAGGATAGCAATTGACAATTACTTTCGTCAAAAATATATGGGAAACAAAAACAAATTTTCGTTACTTTGCTTTCGTTTAGATTATTTTCGTAATACATAAAAAGGGGCTTATATTTGATTTTACTAAAAATTTAAAATGAAAACAATTGAAATTATTGTATTGTTGTTTTTTTATTTCAAACAACTTTTACTACAAAATACCTTTTTTTTTGGGCTCATTTTTTTAATTTTACTTTAAAACAATAAAAATTGAATAGAAAATTTGACTGTTACGAAATATCCGTTTTTTCATTTAGTTAAATTTTTAAATAACTTGTGAAAAAAGTTAAAAATTATATTTATTCTACGAACAACTGCTATTACTTTAAAACTAACTGAACGGAAAAACTTCAGAAACAACTAAAAATAAGTGACTGTATTTATTTTCTGAGTGTAAGACTTATTAATTAACAACTTATAACCACAGTACATAAACTTACTTATTTTGGTAACTACTTACTTTATAGTGACTTTTCCTACACTAAGAGAAATTATCGATAAAATTAACTGTAATTTCAAAAAAGTATACTTGCACTGCAAGTATGTATATCTAAATTTAACCAGTACTGCAGTTAATCTAACTACAATTGCGGTTAACAATAACTGTAACTGTAGTAAATTGAAATGTAATTGCAGTGTACCCTTTTTTAACTGTAATTGCAGTTAATTTCACTGATATAATTCTCTAAGTGCACATTCGAAAGCCTAGCTTTTTTCAGACTTTTGAGTCTCTTGTTTAAAAGCTCCTTTAAAATTTCCCCGAAATTTTTTCTCTGATAAGCTTCTCAAATTCTGTTAATTTTTGTGGAATAAAAACGTTTTTATATTTTTGCATTCCTACAATTTATTTCTTAAAGGAACCGGCTTTTGATTATTTTTTTTATATCCCAGGTAAAAATCGTCATATATGGATCCATTCAAGTTTAATGTATGTTCGTGCATGCTCATAAACAAGCATGCTTGTCCATTTATGGATCCATAAATCTCCACACGTGCATCCATATATGTTCATTAGAGTGTCCCTTAAAAATAGATTTGTCATTACACGCCCCAGTTTTATTGGAAATGTTCCCAAATGGAAGAAATCGATTTTTTTTGGAAAACGTTAACCCGTGCCGAAAGTTCGACGAAAATGGCCCATTTTGGACAAGAATTGTATTACTATTAAAAATTCCCAAAATTCGAAATTTCGTAAAAAATTATTTTTTAGTTCATTTATTCATTTAATTTAACTCGTACAAATTTGTACAAGTTTTTACTGGAAGGTGTTTGTTTACACAATTACTCAGTAAGGTGAGAGGAAAAATAGAGGGTAAAGTGACAGTTCAATACCAGAGAACTTACAAGTTTTTACTGGATGAATTTTTGCTAGTAAGAATTTGTAAGAAAAAAAACATGATTTAAAACATATGATTGAAGAAACAAAACATTTGTCTAAATAATTTTGAAATAATTTTTTGTAAAAATAAAAAAATATTTGAATATACCCAGCTAAAAATTGACATATATGAATACATACAGGTTAAATGTATGTTCATGCATGCTCATTAGGGTTTGGGATTTCCCGGACTTTTTTATTTCCCGGGAAACGGGAATGAAAAAATTTGAAATAAATATTTATATATTAAATATTTTTCAACAAAATTGTTAATGAAAACCACCTATATAAGTAATTTTTGTTAAAAAAAACACTATTTCAGTACAAATGCAGTAGTGAGAATTCAAAGTAAATAATATCAGAATGTTGAACATTTGATTTCACGTAAATTACTCGCAGCACTGCCAAATGAATTGCATGATTCCAGCAGAAAGCACCTACTACTGGACTGTCGGAAACAAACCGTTTCATCACACTTGGCCCATTAGATATGGTGGCCACAATGTTATTCTCCAAAGACAAATAAAACTCTTCTAGTCATATTTCTACAATTCTTCTTATTTCATCAGCATTACATCTTCCTGATATATAAACCAACCCCAGGTTATAAAATGAATTATTTCCGTTTATACATATGTTCAAATATCTCTTTTGTGATATTCTTGTCCATTCATCTAAGATTATAGTAAATCTCCTATTGTTAGAAATACTGCTCGATATTTCTTTTATCATGATATCTTTTACATGATTGTAGTAATTTAATATACTGTTCTTTACATCGGTTTCATTTTTTTGCAATGCCAGGTTTTTATTATAAAAACTTTCTCGAACAAACTAAGATCTAGTTATGGTGCGGATTGACTGCGGCTAATTTGGATACCATTTCAGGAAATGTTTTCCCTACCATAAAACCTTTAATGCTTGTTGTTGTTTTCTTCAAGAGAAGTGCATGACCATAAATTTTTTTTTTTTTTTTTTGTGAACCAAATTTAGATGTCGGATAACCAAATTTAGATACCACCGTTAACCATTAGTCTTTTCTTTTCACATTTATTAATGAAAACGTTACTTATACAATTATTGACCCTTAATATAAAGGAGTGTTTTAAATTTAAAGTCGACTTTATTTTTAATCAAACGGTTTTGTTAATTTTGTGTATGAAAACCTTACAAAAATATTTATATTTTCAAATATTTTGATGGGTTGAAAATAAATTAACCAATCAGAATGCTCCAAAAATAAACCAAGTCAAGGTATACTGCCACCCAATATTTTAACTAAAGTCGACTTTACCTATTTAGGTAAAGTCGACATTTGAAAAATTTATATAGTAAGGGCGATTATTTGTAAGAAACAAAGCTCTTTTTTCATATTTCTTTTAAACATTTTACCAAGTTTTCAGGTTTAACTACTTAAATTTTGAATAAGTTATGCGAAAAATCTTTATTAGTTGAAATGCTCCTAATTACTTGGCAAAGATTTTATGTGTGTCAAATAAATGTATTCCCTTTTAAAAGATTTTAACAATGACATTTTTGTTTTGGAATTTAAAATGTTTTTTATGACTAAAATTAAAAAATCATATTCGAAACAAAAACAATTTAAAAAAATTAAATTTTTAAATTTCCCGTTTTCCCGGGAAAAATATATTATTTTCCCGGGATTTCCCGGGAATTCCCGCCCGGGAATTCCCGCCCGGGAATTCCCGAACCCCAAACCCTAATGCTCATAAACATGCATTCATGTCCATACATGGATACATAAATCTCCATACATGCATCACATATGTCCACACATGTGCATTAACGAAATTTGAGGTAATATCTACAAGTATGTACATGAATGAACACACATGAACACGCATGAACATGCATGATCATGCATGTAGATATTACCTCAAATTTCGTTAATGCACATGTGTGGACATATATGATGCATGTATGGCGAATTATGTATCCATGCATGGACATGAATGCGTGTTTATGAGCATGCATGAACATACATTTAACCTGTATGTATTCATATATGTCGATTTTTAGCTAGGTAAGTTTATTTACGATGGAAGGAGTAAGTACCCAGCAAAACCTTTCATTACCATGTAATGAGTTTTAGGTATTGAAATCTTAAGTGTTCACTAGTTACCTTTTAATTACTAAACTACTTATTTTAACATGGTGATGTCATTGGAGGAAAGTCATTACACTGATGTTACCTGTAAGTAGTTTATCAGCTGTTCTATAAATAGATGTTGAATATAGATTTTAAAAAATATAAAAATTTAAAAACCAATAGGAGCTGACACGTATTGATCAGCGTACCCCACGATTGTCAGGCAAACACTCTAACCATTAGACCACGACATCACTATGATTTTCATTGCTTTAACTTATATACACATTTATTGTGGCAACTGTTATACATGTCTATTTTTCACAAAACTTGTTGTTATTAAATACTGCTTAATGAACATCAACATTTCTATAAATAGATGTTTAATATAAATTACAAAAAAAAAACAAGAATGGAAGCTAACACGAGTTGAGCAGCGATCCTCATGTCTGTCAGGCAAAAACGATAACCACTAGGCTACGCCATAGTTATGGTTTTTAATGATTTAGAACATATATTATTGGTTTCAGCTATTGTGAAATAGTAATGTGTGGGGTATAATTATCGGTAACTCATTACATTCAGTTTAAAAGTAATTCAACGGGTAGTGAGATATGAGATCTAAGTAATGCATGTAGTAATGACCAGTCATTACCAAGGTTTTGCTGGGTAAGTGATCATTTTATTAGGTTTTATTTATTAATTCAATAATTTGAATACGCAATCAGCTATTTTAATAACTGTTGCCAATTTAGCTATTTTCTCGGCAAATCTAGCGATACTTCAACTCGTTTAGGGGGATAAATTATAATTTAGCTATTAGCGGGAAAACTAGCGATTTTTCTTTTTAAGACAGTCTTCACATTTTCTTAGCATTTTTTTACATTTATTTCCTTGACAGAATTTTTGAATCATTATTATTCAGCGATTTATCGGTAAATTTTTATGGAAAACAAAAAAGTTCGAAAAATTTGGCGATGTATCAATAATTTTTTAAGAAAGTTTTAAGAAGTTTGAAAAATATAGCTATATTCGTGAAATTTTTCAACAGAACCTAAAAAGTTCGTGCAATTTAGGGATTTCTCGCTATTTAATTTTTTTTATGATTTAGATATTTTCTAGTGATTTTTTAGTTTGATTTAGCGATATTTTTAGGGAAGAAGTTGGCAGCAGTATTTTACTAATTCTTACAATTTTTCTGTTTGCATACATTTTTAGATATTTTTCTTTTTGAGAGTAAATTTTGCCTTACTCTCTATAAATTTGTTACTGAGTAATTTTTACTGGACTTTACTGGAAAAGTACCCAAACACACCTATAGTCAAAAAGATTCAGGCATGGAATTTCGACTTCATCGGATACATTAACCCACTTTAGCCTGGAATCCAAAATGACCCACGAAGTTGATAAAAATGCAAAAACATGTTTTTTTTAAATTCATTTTAAAATTTTTTTAAAATGCCTAATTTGGAGATGTCGATTGCTATTTGTACCACATAATAGTTGATATTGAAGAAAAAAAAAATAAATTGGAAAAATGATAATTCGAGTTTGTGTTTGGAGCGACTGCTTTCCAGGATATTTTACAAAAATTGCTCATTTTGGCAAAAATTTAAAAAAATTTTAAAGTTTTCATCAAATTTTACACAGTTTTCGGAAAAGGATCACTTAAATTTGGTTAGACTATAATTATCTTTATATTTGTTTAAAAAATATTTAACCCTCAGTGGCCTGGGGTCAGAAAAGACCCATGAAACTTAATATTAGTTATGACTACGAGATTGTAAAGCCATTAAATTATTTTTAAAAAAATCTCAACTGGATAAAAATAATTATTTTATGTAACTTTATCCACATGGGGTTAATTTTTATTCTTTTGGCCAAAAACGCCCCACTAGGAAATTTACAGAATAACACCTTTCATAATTTTCCGAAAATTATCACTTTGAATGAATAAAAAAAAATTTTTCCACTTGATAAAAATTATTATTTTGAGTAAATTGATCCATATAGCGTTAATGTTTTCACTTTTCACCAATAAAACCCACTAGGAAATTTACAGAATAACATTTGTCAGATTATATTATGAAAGCTGTTATTCTGTAAACCCGGGTAAAAATCTTAATATGGTATCATATATAATTATATCTTATTTGATAAGTCACCATATATAACGACATACAACTAGATCCGAAAAATGGGTCATCTTCTTGTGTCTAATTATATCAAATTTTATATAATTTGATACAGTTTGATCCGAGATTTGTCCATATCCAGGACATCAAGTTACATCTAATTCGATATAAAAACATCTGATTTTATATAATTTTGTCTAATAGTAGGTATATTTTATATGCATACCGGCTATTAAATTGATATTGAAATTTCTATAGCTTGAACAATTTTAGAGGCCCAAATTTTATAACATAAAATAAAAATTTTAATGCTTTTGTCTTCTAAATCGTACGCATCATCTTTTAGTATAATTTTATATGCAAAAAAATCACGTGAAAATTATATGGCTGCCCGAATAAAAAAGTTTATATAAAATTATATATGAATGTATATATTTCCAATATGTAACTGGATATAATTTCATCCGAAAAATGGTTATATTAAATTGTATCAAATCGGATATAATTATATTTACAAGGATACAAAGTTAAATCAAATGATCACCTTATATCCGAGTTTTGTCCCGATCAAATTGGATATAAGTTAATACAATACGATATGATTAAATTTAAATGATAAAAAAAACTTTGTATTGGAGGGCAGCAAGATTTCACGTAATACACACTACCAGCCGCAGGTAGGTAATGAGTAACTATTAAAAACGTTATTGTATAAATCCGTTATTGTTGAATTTATTTAAAGATAAGCCCCAATATACAAAATCAAAAAGCATATTCCCCTTATGGAAATTTGTGTGTAAAAAAGTTAGCAGCAAGTTAGGCAGCATACACTTTGTAATTTGGAATACGGGTGTAGATCATTTCTTCTCGAATATGGGAATTTTCTTTGTACTTAGAAATTTTTATAAATATGTTAAGTTTTCTTTTATTTTAAATAAAATTTTAATGATTAGCCCGGCAATGCACTTCTTAAAAGTAAAAAAAGCTCAGAAAATATTAATTTAATGAAAAGCCCAAACCACATAGTGAAAGTGCCAGTGGACAGTGGCAGTGCTGTCAAACTTTGTTCTTGAACTTCGCGAAAAGATGTAATATTTTTAAAAAATTCTTATTGCGTTTTGTTTGAACACAGCTTTTGTTTATTTATAAACTTTTCTAATTTCTCGGTAGTGACAAATAGAGAGGATACAAAAAACTGCTTTATCGACAAAACGTCGCACTGCGTTTATGAGGTTTAGTCTAAAAAATTTAGTAAAACATATAAAAAAATTGTTTTTGATTAAATGAGTTTGGAACTTGTATCTGAGATTAATATATTGTAATACATACAATAAAATCAAAAATATTTTTCGTATCTCTTTATATATAAAATTTTGAACGGTTTTATCAATTATATATTCCTATATAAACAATTTGCAATAAAGCAAATACTGATATATGATTTAATATGATTATATATGAGAAAATTTCTAAAAATGTTTCTAATATATCATCATATAAAAACATATAAAGTCGCATACAATATTTTATATTATCATATATTTTAATATTAAAAAATATATGTTATATATACTCTTTTTTACTCGGGTGTGGAGAAATTAACTCTTAATTTATATTAATATGTACGAGATCATATAGAAAGTTATATAAAATTACAAGAATATATTTTTAGTATGACGATACATATAGTGTTATATAACTTAGTATCGAACCATATATAATCATATCGATCACTACATATATTTTGATTAGCTTTATATGGCTTATGTAGTTATATATGGAGTCAGATTTGGGGATATGTAATAACATCAATTACCGTATAAAAAATTCATTGAAAAAATAATATCAGATGTAGTTGTAAATAATGATATCCCGAGTAAAAAAGAGTATATATAACATATATTTTTTAATATTAAAATATATGATAATATAAAATATTGTGTGCGACCTTATATGTTTTTATATGGTGATATATTAGAATTTTTTTTAGAAATTTTCTCATATGTAATCATATTAAATCATATATCAGTATTTGCTTTATTGCAAATTGTATATATAGGATTATATTATTGATAAAACCGTTAAAAATTTTATATATAAATAGATACGAAAAATATTTTTAATTTTATTTTTTATATAACAATATCGTCGGCTTGCCTGCAAGTAGTGTTATGCGTTCTTTAACAGGTTTTCAGGAGGGCGAAAAAACTGGTTTATATTATCCTTTTAACCCATTATTGCCCAGGCGGTAATTTAACTTACCAGCACTTTAATCACGTGTAAAACCTACATTATATAAAAAAACTAAATTTTCTTTGGTGTATACTTTAACTTAATGTGTTTTAAGAAAACAATTTGAAGGATATTTATTTTTTGTTATCCTTTCGCGTTTGGGAAGGACTTTCGCCAAGCTCCAAAAAAGATCATATTTTAAAACAACTATAAAAATATTATAAAAAAATTTAATTTTTTTTTACACACTGGTTCAAAACCCTCATTAAGTCTACTTTTATTATGTACATAATTCAATTTAATTTACCTCGACTAAATGTTTGAAATAACATCAATTATCCTTGTGGTAATTTTACTTACCATTGGGCAGTAACATATAGCAAATTAGGCAAGATTTAATAAAATCGCGAACAAAAGCACAATATACCCGCCATTAAGCGCTGTATGCTTAATACTTCTTATTGGCTCGCTATGGTTGGTTCAAGGAGCATTAAATAAGGCGAGGGCAACGGCGAATTCGATTCGTCGTAGTCAATTCGCCGTAAACAAAATTTGTCTTTAATTTGTTTAGATCGTGTTCAACAACCGTGGTAACGCCACCTGGTTTTTAATTTTTGTATATGGTGTTGACGTGGTAACGCCACCTGGTTGTCGATTCGCCTGGGGTTTGTTGATTCAAATTTCATTCGAATTGAAAATGGGGAATTCCCTTTTTATCCCAAGGTTAGCATGCTGTAATAAATATTTTGTTTCAAGACTTTAGTCTTGCTTTTCTTTTCATGTGTAACAAAAGTGTAAGAGTGTTAAAAGTGAAATAATTATTTTTTATTGCGAAAATGCCATCAAAAAAGTATTTAAGAATTGAAGAAGTAATTGCCATTTTGGAAGATGAAGATGAAAATGAAGAAATTGCTGCGGTTGCATCATCCTCAAATGTCAACGTTGTGTATATTTCACCTGACGCAGACGAAATTTCAGATGAAGAGCAAATTGATGATAACGTTATGAATGATAATGGTGCAATAGATGTGGATATTGCTGGCACAGTTGAGCTTGAATATGAATCAGAAGACGAATCTGAAAATGATAAAATTGCGGAGCCTACCACAAAGCGATATAAATCTATAAACGAATTTAATGTACCCAAATGGACCACAAGAATTTCATCATTTGATAAAACACCAGTAGATGTTGAAGAAGAACGTGTTCGTAATGTTGTTGAAAAACTAAGTGGAAAATCACCAATTGAACTATTTAATCTCTTTTTTGATGATGAAATGCTTCATTTGATTATTGAGCAAACTAATATATACGCCTCTCAGTGCAACGTGCCTTTTATTGTTGAGTCGCATGATATAAAACGTTTTATTGGATTTTTGTTCTTTACTGGCTATCATAAATTACCAGAATGGAAACTATACTGGTCAAATGATCCATCTTTTGGTGTTGAAATCATTCGTAATGCTTTTCCACGAAATCGCGCCGAAATGATAAAACGATTCATTCATTTAGCTGATAACACTAAAATTGATCCAACAGACAAATTCGCCAAAGTGAGACCTATGGTGCAACAAACGTTTTATACAGTTTGGAGTATTCGCTCACAATCTATCTATTGATGAGGAAATGATTCCCTATTTCGGAAGGCATTCCTGTAAAATGTTTATAAAAGGGAAACCTATCCGTTTTGGATTTAAGGCATGGTGTCTGACTTCATCAAATGGATATCTGTACAATATAAAACTGTATGGTGGATCGTCATCAAATTATGACAAGTCCATTGGATTAGGAGCTGATACTGTTCGCAGTTTGCTAAGAGTTGTAGAATCTCCATCGAGTCATACCATATACTTTGACAACTTCTTCACATCATACCACCTTATGTGTTTACTAAGCACAGAAAATTTTTTTGCTACAGGTAATTTGCTACTT
Source organism: Leucophora obtusa (assembly GCA_949987735.1). Lineage (NCBI taxonomy): Eukaryota > Metazoa > Arthropoda > Insecta > Diptera > Anthomyiidae > Leucophora > Leucophora obtusa. The sequence continues at coordinate 57,012,665 of OX465296.1, forward strand.
TTATTATATATAAAACTGTTGTATTTGAATTTCTATATTTTAACAGGAACTGTTCGATGCAATAGAATCGGTAAAGCCCAATTGCCAGAAAAAATGACCAAGGGTGAAAGTGCAGCTCTTTTTGATATGACGAATGAAGTGTTGGCCATACGGTGGAGAGACAATGCACTTGTCACTGTTCTTACAAATCATGGTGCCATGGATCCAAAATCAAACACAAAACGTTATGATCGCGTAACCAAAACGCATATTAACGTAAAAGTTCCTGGCGCTATTGGACAATATAACAAGTATATGGGGGGAGTTGATCTACATGACAACGCGTTGGCTAATTATCGGATTGCTGTACGATCCAAAAAATGGTGGTGGCCATTGTTTATAAATTTGCCAAACCTTAACACAACAGTTCATTGTATTTTAAGATGTTCTGGAAACCCGAGACGTTGCGTAATTTGTCATACTCATACGCCTTTTGAATGTCAAGTATGCAAAGTGCGGTTGCATCAAAAATGCTTTTCTTTATACTCAAAGCACTTGGATTAAAATTTAAAAGCTACCAAAAATTTAAAATGTAAAACAATTTAATCAAAATGTTTATTTTACTTGTTCTTTTTAATGAATTTTTTAATTTTTAATAAATATCTTTTACTAAAATAAGAATTTTAACTTTAAATCAAATTCTTGTATTATTCCAAAAACACTTAACATATCTGCCCACTGGTAAGTAAACTTACCATCTCATATCTCAGAAACCAATTGTTCCATTTTCTCAAAACTTTAAATATATCTTAGTTGCACCCAAAAACTACTTTGTGCAAAGTTTCAGCGAAATCGGTTCACGTTTTCGGGTAGCGGGCAATAATGGGTTAATATATTTCATTGACATCATATGCTTTAATATTGATTGCAATAAATAAGGTCGTGAATCATTAGGGCATATGATGTCAATAAAATATCTTAAAAGCATAATATAAATCAGTTTTTTCGTTCTCCTGAAAACCTGTTAAAACCAAAAACATAGCACTTCTTGCAGGCAAGCCGACGATATATTAGTTAATATCAGACCCATGTTCGAGATTAACTAATATATTCGAGATTAATGTAATATTTGATCAAAAATAATTTTTTATATGCTTTACTAAATTTTTTCATTAAATTAATATTTTCTGAGCTTTTTTACTTCTAAAAGTTTTTTTTTTTAATTTAAAAAATCCAATTAAAAAAAATTAACATTTAAAATCATGGCCCGGCTCGTAATGGGTTAATAAGTCTAGGCATGTTGCATATCATTGGAAAGGTATTTCAAGTACCTCCCCAACGATATATATATTTTAGTCTGATCCGATAAGTTTTGAGTGGTATTTCTCCACTCAAAGTCCAAAGAAAATTCCCATATTTGATAAAAAATTATCTAGTTTTTAAAGAATAACAGATTTATACATTAACGTCTTTAATAGTTACTCATTATCAACAGTAGCCCTCGGCTGACAGTCAGGCATGTGATGAATATCGAAAACGATCTGATTTTCAATGGTAAATATTTTAGGATCTGTACAATACCAATTTATATTTTATTTCCTAATTTAGATATCCGGCGTCAAAAAAAAAAGATAAATAATAATTTGAAGCCAATTTGATTTTCGCGAAACAAATTATTCTAGATTGAAAAACTGTTCGTTTTCGATTTTCATCACACCCCTGAGTGTGTAGGACCCGAAATCCTGCTGCCCTCCAATTCAAAGTTTTTTTTTATCATTTAAATTTAATCATATCGTTTTGGATTAACTTATATCCAATTTGATCGGGACAAAATTCGGATATAAGTTTATCATTTGATATAACTTTGTATCATTGTAAATACAATTATATCCAATATGATACAATTTAATATAACCATTTTTCGGATGAAATTATATCCAGTTACATATTGCAAATATATCCATTAACATATAATTTTATATACACTTTTTTACTCGGGATGTGTGTAATGTGACTCAATTCACCGTCAGATATAACCCAATCGCATTATATATAACAATATATAACTATTTTTACTCGGCAATTTCCTAGTGGGGCGTTTTTGGCCAAAAGTATAAAAATTAACCCCCCGACTAAAAAAGTTGTTATATAATCATATATCACCATATATAAACCCATATATACGTCCATATCTAATTTGATCCGAATATTGGAATATATAATTATATCAAGCGATACAATTTGATCCGAAAAATGGGTCTATCTAACTGCATCAAATTATATATAAATACATATAATTTGATGAAGATTTTCAAAGAAAATTTTAGTAAATATTGTTGAGATCACTTATTTCATTCATATTAAATACTATTGCTTAATGTTTAGAAAAATTTTTGCTAATAAACTTAGAAATAGCTGACAAAATATAACATTACATATTAAAAATTTGTCGGAACAAATTTTTATAGGTTAGAGTTTTGGTCTTTCTTACAAAATGTGTGTCTTTCTTATAAAATAAAAAATTAACTTTCACAATTATTTTTTTTTTTCACGGAAAAATAAATGAACTTAAACCATATTAATTTCAACATATGTTTGTCTAATTTTTATTTTTAAATTTAAAGTAAAAATATTTATTTCGGCTTTTAATTCCACAAAGAAAAAAAAATGTCTCCCCTTATTTATTTTTTTAACCCTTAAATGCATGATCTCTTCGATTTTAACCATTTTTTTATATATGATTTCTAAAGGCGTGTACATTTCAAGAAAAGTACCAAAAAACGTGTTTTAGATTTTTCACAAATATACAGAGCAAAACCAAGATTTTTACTCTAACTGTTTAAAAATTCTGCACTAAACTATAGGAACACTACCCAGCAAAAAATTTTCAAAATAGGGAATCGAGTTGGGAATCAGGTATTTTTGGTAGAACGCCTTCCCAATTGGATTACCAACTTGTTTCTTTTAACAAGGCGTGAGACTAAATGCAATCGATTCTTTGGAATCGCAATGGTAGCTAGTTACTATTTTTCTTACAGAACACCTTTGATTTTTAGTAAAAGAAGGTGTTCTAATAATAAAAAGAATAAGCGAGTTTCTAAAAATAGATATTCTCAAAATAGAATTTACGAATTAAATTTTAAAATAAATAAAAAAAACTTACACATGTGTTTCGTTGGGATTTGATCCCTGGCTTCCTGCGTGTCAGGCGGATACTCTTCCACTGAGCCACCGTCTTGCATGATAATTTATAGCTTAAATCAGATTTTATTTTTTTATAATTACTTTATACTTTTTAGCACAAGCTTGTTTTTTTGATAAAAGAGGTAGTTCTTTAGAATTTATATATAAGGCCTTACAATACACCTTGCAAATTACAGAAAAGGGAAGCGAATATTAAAATCGCTTTATGGTTATGGTTAAACTAATAGAATTCGACTTATACTAAATTAGACAAATACTAAATAGCATATCAGGTTTAGTGTATATTTATTATATTAGCTGTACTTCCACTCTTACTTATCAACATTAAATAAATAAAATATAATAAAATAAAATAAATCAAATAAATTAAACTAGATAAAATGAAATAAATTAAATAAATAAATTAAATAAATTAAATAAATTAAATAAATCAAATAAAATAAATAAATTTTAATGAATTAAATAAATTAAATAAATCAAATAAATTCAATAAATTAAATAAATTAGATAAATTAAATAAATTAAATGAAAAAATTAAATTAAATAAACTAAATAAATAAAATAAATTAAATAAATTAAATGAATTATATAAATTAAATAAATTAAATAAATAAAATAAATCAAATAAATTAAATAAATTAAATAAATTAAACAAATTAAATAAATTAAATAAATTAAATAAGTTAATAAATTAAATAAATTAAATAATTATTATTAAATAATTTAATAAATAAATTATTAAATAAATTATTAAATAATTTATTAAATAAATTATTAAATAAATTATTGAATAAATTAAATACATTAGATAAATAGATTAAATAAATTAATAAATTAAATAAATAAATTATAAAATTTCAATTGTCCTAACAACAATAGAATGTTTTTATGTGGAAATTTCGAAAGGAAAAGTTCCCAGAATCAGAGGGTTTTTCGATAGAAAAGGTTCCCAAAACCTTAAAATTGTATATAAACCATTTTTAATGGAAAAAGTAGTCAGAATGTGAACGTTTTTCTATGGCAGAAATAAATCAGATATTAGCAAAGAGAAAACATATTACACTCACTAAAGTTTGTCGGTAGAATCTACTGAAAATGTCAGTTAAAACAAAGATATATGCAGTTAAAAAGGCGACAAAGGTATTTACATTTAAAATAACTAAAAATTGTGTTATTTTTACCTCCTGAAAAATAACTAACAAATGCATTAAAAATAACTACTAATGTCGTAAAATTAACTGAGAAATTTTTACTAAAAAAATTTCAAAACAACTGACGAAATCGGTAAAAACTGCTGTTTTTTATAGTCAAATGTTTTTGTTTATAAAAGTTATATTTTAATAAAAAAACTATTTTTTTTCTTTCGATTACAAAAATATCACAAAAAAATATTACAAAAACTCGAAGTAAAAATTCCAAACCGTTCTCCAGTTTTTATGCTTTATGCATTGGAGATACAATACAAGTTTCTGATTTTTATTTGCAAACTAGAAATATATCAATAATAACAAATATAAACTAAACAAGAATTTTTAAATAAAAAAAATCAACGACATTTTTTATTTTTTAATTAACTACCAAAAATAACTGTTTGCTGTAAAATTACTGTTTTGGTAGTTGTTTATTATGATATTAAAAATAACTGCTTTAAACAACTGTTACAAAATTACAGTACTTTTCGTTAGTTGTTATCTTAAATAACCGTCATAAAAGTTGTTTTGAATTTTTCTGTAGAAAAACAACTGTAATTTCCGTTAAATATAACAACTACTGATTACTATACAAACAACTGTCAAACTTTTTTGAGTGTAGCCAATGGATTGGTTCGGTGTACTAGTGGAATATTTCGTTTGTATCTATCAGAAAATTAGTTTTTAGAATGTAATTTCCCTACGGGAAATTTTAACAAACTGTCACCGAACTGGCCCCTTTATATGGAATAGACTGGTCACTTTTAAATGGCGTTGTCATAGGACCCCTTGCGACATGTCACAAGACAAATCCCAGGACAGGTCCCTGAACTTTGTTTTTTATGAGAGTTCAGTAACCTGTCCTAGGATTTGTCTAGTGACATGTCACAAGGGGTCAATTTCCGCCTCCCATGACAACGCCATGTAAAATTGACCAGTCTATTTCATATAAAGGGGCCAGTTCGGTGACAGTTTGTTAAAATTTCCAATAGGGTTATTTCCGAGAACGGAAATTCGCTGTCCTAAACAAAAATTCGGTAGTATTATCCGAAAAAATTTGTTGCAGCAACTGAACCATTATTGTTTTTTTTGGTTATATTTTAAAAAATTTGTACTGATTTCAAGTCAGAAAAAAATGGTATGTATCAAATGAAAAAATATGGGGTTTTGTTGGCCTTTTTAAACTACTTTGCCAAAAGATTTGTTTTGGACGTTTTGCAAAATACAAAGCAATAAATTAAAATTAATCGATTAACTGACAAAATTGCAAAAGACAATAGATTTTCCTTTTATTTTAATTCTCAATATAATAACTTAAAAGAAATTTTAGTAATTTTTTATATTTTGTTTTGAATAACTGCTAAGAAAAATTAAAAAATATATTTCTTTGTAATGTTACTATTTATTTAATCGAAAACAACTTTCTGGTTTACTTTTTTAATTACCATTGAACATTTATTTACTCTTCATGCAGTGATTGTGTATATCAAAAATAATATTTGTGATAAAGCGCAAATTTATTGGGAAGAAATGGGAAATAGTCCTTTAAATATTAAAATGCCGTATTAGCACAAAATTTTTAAAATAATTTTTTCACTGTTATGTTTAAAACTAAATAACTTCTCTTTTCAAAATGTGGAACTACGTCTTAATTTGTTGTTTTACTACCAAAATGTAAACGGTTACTTTCTAAGATCAAATAATTTAAAAAGTAAATTATTAATTTTTGAAAACTTTTGTTAGTAAATAATTATATTTGAATGACTTTCTTGCCTTGTTTGTTTTGATTTTTAGAATTGATTACAATACCTCTTGCTTTTTTTACGATCTTGTTAGAATGTCTTTGGTAATGCAGTAAAGAAATTTGGCAATGAGATTTGTAAGCGGTTATATGGCAATGCCTTGTTAAGGTAATGGGTAATTTTTTCCTGGGTATGTACATAAGGGGCCCCCAATACCCAAAAATGCAGTTTTGTGCATCAAGTGGGTTTTTTTTTATTAAAAAACCGGTATGTTGCCAAATGACTACACCATGCATTTAAGGGGGGAAATTATTTTTAGTTTAATAAAGAGTATTTTGCCAACTATTTGAAAAATATACGTTGAATTCAATTATAAACATTTATATATGTATGTATATGTCAAAGTGCAAAATTCAAAACCAGATCCACAATTTCGGAGTTTTTTTTAATTTTTATAGTGCAATTAAACTTTATAAAATTATGTATAATTAGAAATCATGTCAGATAAATTTATACATGAAATTAATATAATTTTATATTAACTTTGTTATATATTTTGAAATAAGATTGTTTAGAGAAGCTTATACGCCATTATATATAATTATGTTTAAACTATATTTGCTGATCTCTTAATATCTCTTAATATATAACGTCATATCAAACATATTTATAAAACCAAAGTGTTAATATAAATGTATGTGGTCATATAAAGCCACACATATAAACATTTATAATTATATCAAATCATATAAAATTATATGAAAACTTTTTTAGTCGGGCCCATATGGATCACGTTACAAAAAGTCATTATATTTATCCAGTTGAGATTGTTTTTTTTTTATCAATTTAATGGCTTTAAAATCTCGAAGTCCTAAGTTTCATGGGACTTTTCTGACCCAAGGTCACTAAGAGTTAAAGATTTTTTAAACAAATATAAAGACAAAGGACATAAATTGTATTGGCTGTGATTGAAAAAAACTTTAATTAACCACACTCAGCGCTATGCCGACCGTGGTGTATCTAGTTAAGAGGTGATGCTACGAGTCATAGCCTGTGCAGATAGCTACCGGTTCAAACCCCGGTCATGGCAATACACAAAAAAGTTTTTCAAAGAGAGACAAATTAACAATTAAAAATTACTTTGATCAGTTGACACGTAAACTAACCACTGACGAGTCTTTGGGTAAGACGAAACTGCGGCAGTCTGGTGATCCCCTTGTGTCTGTTAAATTTTTAAATAAAAATTTTTTCTTCTTCCTCCTATAAATCAACTCTAGAAAAAATTCTTTAGTAATTAATTCTAATATTAATTACGATTATCCTATGCGACGGTTACAAACCCTTACCTAAAAAAATAATAAAATTGAAAAAATTTGCACAGCAAAAACATAACCTCTCCAATCAACACTCGGTATCCAACTATTGAATGTGAAAAAAAGCGCATTATAATGTGATAATTACTTGTGAAAAAGGAGAAAAAACAATAGGATTAAGAGAGGAAACATTCTAATTGAAAAACAAATTGCTCAAGTATTAGTTAATTCTGGCTCTTCTGATTACAAAGGACATACATTGTATTGACTGTGATTGAAAAAGCTTCAATTAGCCACACTCAGCGCTACGCCGACCGTGGTGTATCTAGTTAAGAGGTGATGCTACGACTCATAGCCTGTGCAGATGGCTGCCGGTTCAAACCCCGGTCATGGCAATACACAAAAAAGTTTTTCATATAGAGACAAATTAACAATTAAAAATTACTTTGATCAGTTGACACATAAACTAACCACTGACGAGTCTTTATGTAAGATGAAACTGCGGCAGTCTGGTGATCCCCTTGTGTCTGTTAAATTTTGCAATAAAAATTTTTTCTTCTTCCTCCTATAAGTAAACTCTAGAAAAAATTCTTTAGTAATTAATTCTAATATTAATTACGATTGTCCTAACTAAAAAAAAATAAAGATAATTATAGTCTAACCAAATTTAAGTGATGTTTTTCCGAAAACTGTGTAAAATTTGATGAAAACATTCAAATTTTGTTAAATTTTTGATAAAATGAGCAATTTTTGTAAAATGTCCTGGAAAACAGTCCCTCCAAACAGAAACTCGAATTATCATTTTTCCAATTTATTTTTTTTCTTTAATATCAACTATTTCATGGTACAAATATTAATCAACATCTCCAAATTAAGCATTTTAAAAAATCTTTAAAATTAATTTTTGCATTTTTATCAACTCCGTGGGTAAATTTTGATTCCAGGCAAAAGTGGGTTAATAATATCCGATGAAGTCACAATTCCATATCTGAATAATTTTGACTATATTAACTGAATAAGTGAAATAAAAAGTTAATTTTTTCGAAATTTAGAATTTTGGGAATTTTTAATAATAATATACTTTTTTTCCCAAATGGGCCATTTTCGTCCAACTTTCGGCACGGGTTAACGTTTTCCAAAAAAAAAATCCATTTCTTCCATTTGGGATCATTTCCAATAAAACTGGGGGGTGTAATGAACGAAAATCGACAAAGTGCTATTTTAAGGGAGAGTCTAATATTCATACATGTGCATTCACGAAATTTGAGGTAATATGAAATTTTGATTTTACTTAATATTAGGTATATTTAAGAGACAATCGGTCATATAGTCCATATGGGCTATAGGTCGAAATAAGTACCGATCCTATCTAGAATCAAAAGGCTTTAGTCTTGGGCCCATCAGCGTACCAAATTTCATTAAAATGTCTTCATATTTGCGACCTGTAACGTGGAAAAAGTCGATTTTTGGGTGACCTTTATATGGACACTAGGTCTAGCCATGGACCGATTTTGAACATAATACATAAGCTTCATCCTTGGGCCCATGTTAGTCGGTGTATCAAATTTCATCACAATATCTTAATATTGGCAAGTGTTGCTTGCGAATATGCAAATTTTACACAGGCACTATGTAGCCATTTTTAGTTAGCTATTTTTTTAACATTGGAACAGGAATAGTATATAAAAGTTAAAATATGGGTCCCAGCATTCGCATTCTTATTTAGCTCGAAAATATCTTTCGTTAAATCTCTATGAATTTTGTGAAGTAGACCTTTATGGCAGACTTGATCAAAAGCTTTTACAACATCTAAATGTATTGCACCGCATACTTACTTTTTTCCATCGATTTTTCCGCAACATCAACTATTGTGATCGCCTATTCTATTTTTGAATGGCACTTTCTGTTTCTAAGAATATAAGTGCAAAATATACACTTCCAAGGTACCAAGTTCAGAGAGAAAATCTGCTTTGAAAACTTCTTTTTAAGAAAGCCAAAGTGTGTAGATCAGAATGGCAAATATTTTTAAAAATATAAGCTTAACAAATTTTCAGAATTATCCGCGTAACTATTTTGTAAAACATTTGGTTGATTTTAGCGAATCGATTTCCACTTGTAGTTTAAAAGATTTATACTAAAATTAAATAACGGTTACCAATTGCTTCTACTATTTTCGCTTTACTAATATTTAAACGATGTGCTGGCCAAAAATTATCTATCTTTTCTGTAACTTTTACAGAGTTTTATTTCTGTGTGCTGATTTGTAAGAGAAACGTACGTATTTACTTTACATAGAAACCCCCTGTTGAAGATAATTGGTGATTACAAAAAGAAAGCAGATGTCATATAAGATTAAACACTTTATGATTAGTCCGTTTAAACTAATATAGACTATCATCCGTTCGGTGTTGACCGGCTATAATTACTTTACTTTTATCATTTTGAGGTTTATAAAGCAAAAAGCAAACAATAGAGGAAAATATAAATACAAAACACAGCGATAAATTTATAAAACTGGCAGACACATTGACGGCAAAATTAAAGTCGTGGTGTAAAAAAATAAATATGTACATATAAAAATATAATATAATTAAAAAATAAAATTTAAACGAATTGATAATGCACGAAAAAATTATTAAAAAAGTATATATATGAGGTATTCTTTGTCAAACGGGACAATCCTCTCTAACAGATATGTGTTCAGTTTTAAATTATAGTTTAAAAATAATTTAAAAATATTTACTTTTTAATGCCGATTGGCGTATTTTTAAATTCAATCGGAGTTCTTGTGAAATGTTTCACTCGTGGGTTTTTGGGTTTATTAAATAACAATCTGAAGTTACATTTTCAAAATGGCGGATATATCCAAAATATCACTTTGTTTTATTTAATACATTTACCGTTTTGAATTTTGAAAATCTAAAACAAAATTCATATTAACCGACCTCAAAAGTCCGTTTGTTGGGTCACATTTAAACAATTTTGGCCGCTATTTCCGATATGCCTTATTGAATTTTTAAAAACGCCACCAGCATTGTAAAATAAATATTTTTACTGATTTTTTTAATTACAATTAGGGAATGCAAAACCCACACTTTTTAATTTTCCCTTAAAAGCGGGAAACATATTTTGAATTCCCGGAATCCCGCTAGAGAATTAAATTATAAACATTTTTTATAAAAGTTTTCAAAAGTTTTGTGCAGAAAATATCTTATAGACCCCAAATTTTAATGGTAGTGTGAAAAGGCTCAGGTCGCGGTTAGTTTTTCTTGAAATTTGAAATAACAAAAATCCAATTATATGTATATTTTTGAAAAATTGTATATGGTAAAACAAATTTTAGACTAAAAAAGTTGTGCGTCAAAAAATAAAAAAAATTAATTATATAAAAAAAATTTAGCAAATTGGAGAAATTTTTAAAAATTATAGAAAAAGCCCTTAACATACTTAAAAATTTCTAAAATTTGATGGACAAATTTGTCTTTACTTCAGTACAGAAAAAGTGCGACTCAAAATTTATTATACAAAAACTATTTCATTGCTTTTTTAAAAAAATTTAGACGAACTCTTTGGATTCGTTGTCTTTTAAACAGATAGTAAAAGCAACTTAAAAAGTTCGATCAGGTGTACAAATTAATGCAACATTTTACTATTTGGAAGATTTTGTAAATTTTTTTTGCATATGAAAATTTGAAGTTTCTGAAGTAGATTGAATAGTTTTGAGGTTGCTAAAAATAGAGAAATTAAGTTTTTACAATGGTAAATCTATCAAATTACTTGATATATTGGATTCGCCGTTTTGAGTTTAAATAATCTAACATCAGATTTTTGTTAACCATGAACCAAATTCTTCGATTTGAATAATGCAAGAGAATCCTCCAGGTTGAATTTTAAAAATCATCACTCGAAAGAGAAAGGCAAATATTTTTAAACCAATTTTAAAACTTTAATCCATAATTTTAAATTACACTATTTTTGGAGAGAAGTGAGGTGCGGTTACCGAAGAATAACTCATATAAGTTAAATATAACGTTCATTCCATAAAAGAACGTTCAAAATTTGGCTTTTTTCGTTTTTGTTAATAGTTTGCACTCTTATAATTAATTCATTTTATAAAATCGCATTTTCATTCTTGTTTCTGATTTTTCAAAAAATAAAAAAAAATGCTAAAAGATCTGAACTTTAAAGGCAATATCTCCTCAACTGCTGTTACTACTTTAAAAATTCTAAAGCCATCTGAAAGCCGCGATCGTCTCCTTTAAGAATAGTAATTCAAGTAAAACCTTTCTTCAAAAACGTATTTCAAATGCAAATAAAATTTTTTAATATATATTAAACACGTGCACAGATAGAACTGCTTGTACAAGTTTCGGTATGTCTTCTGATTTGAATACGTATTGATAAGTAGTTTAGTGTTTCTGGTATAGTTGATATTGTTATTCTTTCTAGTAGATTGTGTGTAAATGAATAAAGAGAGAATGAGCGTAATATATTTGTTTTACTATAGTATGCTCAAACAAATAAAACAGATAATGAAGATTGTACGATAGATACTTATTGTACGCTGCCAATAAATATATTGTGAAAATTTCGCCCAAGTCAACCCCATGTCTTCCTTGGACGTATTTTTCACTAATTTTATTTAAATTAAATACAATTTTTTGTTTAATTGAATTTTATTAATTTTTAAATACAAATTTCACAACAAATTTAATCTTTAGTCACTTGATTATTTGTTTCCACAACAATTACTTGAAAATATTTGTGGTACAATAAGTATTTGAGAACAAGAAACAAATAAATGCTTCACTCAATACAGAACAAGAAATAACTGGTATTGTGTTTATGAATAAAGTGAGTGCGTTGAAACAAAACATAACAATATCAGTTACACTTCTTCTCTTATTTATACCAATAGTAACAGTTATGTATATGGTATATTTGTTTTGGAAATACTTTAAGATATACAAGTGCACGTCTTTAATATATATTGCACTTTTTCCCCATATGATTTTTTAAAAGTTGACATTTTTGAAAAATTCTGATTTTTGGTACAAGAAACAGTTTTATTAGGAATCATAAGGCTAGATATTCTAAGCTATTTTTCAAAAGTAGTTTATTATCTTTTTCAATACAAAACGTAAATACTTTATGTCTTAGAATTTTAAAACTTTTTTTTGCCATTTTTGTTAAATCAAAAACAAATTCCAAAAGTAGTAAACTTTTAAGGCAGTTATCTCCTTCTGCATTTAAAAAAAATTTAATTTAAAAAAATTTTTAAATTAAAAAAGCCCCTGAAGGATGAAATTGTCTACTTTACTATTTGTAGTTCAAAAGTATCGTATTTTTCCGTATAGGGGATAAAAGTGCAAGATATAATCAAAAATTGCATTCGCATTTAAAATGCGGAAAAAATTTTAAAAATACGATATTTTTGAAGACGTAAATTATACAATTGTGTCGTTCAGGTACTTTTTAAATTTTTGAAATAGCCAAACCACATTAGAAAATATTGCTATTCAATATTCAATACTTTTAGGTTTCTTTGGTTATAGCAAAGTAAGTTGTTTCAATTTCACGTAAAAATTGTGCAGACTTTGTTTTCACGCAAATTTAATATAAAAGATTATTATTATTTTTATTATGAAAAAGTGGTATTTTGTGAATTTTAACTAATATTTCTTGAATTACAGTTGCAACAAATCAGTAGAATCTAAGCAAACCTTATTATTTAGAACGTCTTCCTATTGGAAATATAGATCTGACATATTTGCTAGGATATAAATCAGGGCTAATTTTTAGCTAAACATTTCGTGCAATAATTTTTTGATTTTCATTATTTTTTTATATTTTCATTATTTTCTATATATATAAATTATAAACATAAATATATGAAGAAAATTATTTATATTACTGTTCTAAATTTTGTATAAAAAAGTGTTGACGAACGGTACTAAAAACTTCTTGTTGTTTTTATAATTATTTGTAGAAAGTAGTCTCTGATTTGTTTGATGTTTTGTGAAAATACTTTTTTATATTTTTTGATTAATCGCTTAAAAAATTTCAATAATACACAACAAGGTTTATGTGCCCAGAAATTTTTTAAAATATACAAAAAAGGCAAATTTAAACTGAAAATTATAAAAAAAAGAAACCTGCCAACAATTGAAAAGCTAGAAGAAAGCAATTATGATGGATGGAAGACACATATGCTAAGCGTGCTCATTCATTCCGATTTGTGGGGATATGTGTCTGGTGATATTGTACGCCCTCCAGAACAGCCTCTTTGTAACGAATAGGTCAACAAGGATCAAAAGACGCTGTCGATAATTTTGTTTATGGTGACAACATTGAAGCACATCAGTTGGTACGCAAGCCTGTTTTTCATGCTAGGAGCAAACACATTGACATTAAAGTGCATCATGTAAGAGAAGTCTACAAAAAAGGTGAAACCGATTTGAAATATGTGCCGTCCACTGAAAATGCTACAGATGTATTTACAAAACTTCTGCCCAAGATCAAATATAATGAAAATGTCAAAAAGCTTTGTTTTTGGTAAGGGGAGGTGTTGACGAGCAATATTAAAACCTCTTTGTTGTTTTTATAATTATTTGTAAAAAAAATAGTCTCTGATTTATTTGATGTTTTGTGAAAATGCTTTTTTTATATTTTAGGATCAATCGCTTAAAAATATTCAGTAAAACGCAAGAAAAATTATAATTTTTAAAAATTTCGTGGGAATCGTTTCTTAGAGGATACGTGTGCAGAATATTGTATAAAAATTGTAAAGCCCCAAGGGCAAATTTTGGCTGATGTTTCATGGAATAAGCGATGTGTATATAGCAAGTAATAAATAATTAAAAAACAATATTTAATAAACAAAATACCTTGTTGGAAACGTCCGTGATCAAACGCTGGGGACGACTCGCTGGTATTTCAGTGCACCTGAAAACATTCTTATATGATTTTACACAGAAATAACACTGCATGCCACTCAAAAAATTAATGGAGATCTGATTACAATGGCCTCAATAAGTGTAATGCGTTAGTAAGGAAGCAATTAAAAGGAAATTATTTCAATAAAAAAAATGTATTCATCTATAGCGGCCTATACACTCAAATAAATAAGTTAGTAGAAAAATTGGTAAAACGTCTTGTATATCAAGTGTACTAGTTTTTAGCAATTTTTTTGCTGAAATTCCGTTTTCAGCAAAAAATTTAGTTATATTTTTTTAGCACTAAACTAATTTTGAACTAATGTTTTACTAATTTATTTTGCTACAAAAATTGTGCTAATAACCGCATGCATAGCGTGGACGACAACCAGATAGACAAGATGTAGATGTCGCAGCTTGTCTGGAAACGGAAATGACAAAAAAAGAAAAACAACTCTACACATATTCTATATTGAAATTTTCAGCAAATAAATTAACTAAAGTAAAATTTCGCTTCAAGTTTTTTGAGTTTTTTTTAGTCTACTAATATTCAGCAAAAAGTTTAGTGATTTTAGCAAGGATTTTTTTCGCAACTAAAAAAAAATAAAGAGCTTTTAAAAATGAAAAGTCTCGTTTACAAAACTGAATAGAGTTTTTTAAATCGAGCAGCTCGTATAAAAAATTTAATAGCGCTCTTTTTATCGAGCAGCTCTTTAACGAAATTTAATTGAGTTTTTTGAAATCGAGCCGCTAAAAAAGCTCGCTCCCATTAAAATAATTTAGTTATTATAACAAACAAAAACGGTAACTTAGTTACACTATATCCAACAGTAATATTAGCTGTGTTTGTGTGACTCTCTATCAGTGTTATCAAGAACGATTTTGACAGTTTTTCAACGTATTCCGGCTTTCTACTGTCAAAATTGTTCGAGATATCATTGATAGGAATGCCGCACAAACGCAGCTATAGTCCCTAGATTTTGAATTTTAAAAATTGAAAAAAAACATAGCTGAAATTGAAAAGTTTCAAATATCAGAAAAAATCGCCAAAACATAAAAAAAGTGCAAAAATTTAAAAAAATAGCCAAAATTCAAAAAAAAAATCATCAAAAGTGAAAAAACTTTAAAATTAAAAAAAAACGTCAAAAGTGAAAAAATCACCAAAATAAAAAAATCTAAAATTTTAAAAAATCGTCAAAAAATTTAAAAAAAATCGGCGAAATTGGAAAAAATTAAAAAAAATTGAAAAATTCGTAGAAATTTTAAAACAAATCTCCAAATTTAAAAAATCATGAAGATTTTATAAAAAAATTTAAAAAATCTACAAAATGTTAAAAAATCTTCCAAATTTCTCAACATTGTCAAAAACTAAAAAAATCGCCAAATTAAAAAAAAATCGTTAAAATTTAGAAAAAATAGCCCAAAGTTTGAAAAATTGCCTAAATTGAAAAATCTTGAAAAAATGGTCATAACTTGAAAAAAATGTCAATATTTGGAATATTTAAAAAAAATCGTCAAAAATTATACAAAATCGGCAAAATTGCAAAATGTCGTAAAAATTTTGAAGAAATCATCAATATTTGAAAAAATTACTGTCAATATTTGAAAAAATTACCAAAATCGTTAAAATTTCAAAAAGTCGTTCAAAATTGGAAAAAATCGGAAAATTTTGAAAAGTTGGCAAAGTTGGAAAATTTTGTAAAAATTTTGAAAAAATCGTCTAACTTGAAAAAATTGTCAATATTTGCAAAAATTGCCCAAATAGTCAAAATTAAAAAACAATCTTCAAAAATTAGACAAAATCGCCAAAATTGCGAAATATCGTAAAAATTTTTTAAATTGTCAATATTTTAAAAAATTACCAAAATTTCAAAAAGTTGTCAAAAATTTGAAAAATTACCAAAATTAAAAAATTTTGAAAAAATCGTCATAACTTGAAAAAATCGTCAATATTTGAAAAAATTGCCCAAATAGTCAAAATTTAAAAAAAAATTTCAAAAATTAGACAAAATCTCCAAAATTGTAAAATATCGTAAAATTTTTGAAAAAATCGTCTTGAAAAAATTGTCAATATGTGAAAATTACCAAAATCGTCAAAATTTGGAAAATTGGAAAAAATCGGGAAATTTTGATAAATTTAAAAAAATTAAAAATTTTTAAAAAATTTCAAAAAGTTGTCAAAAATTGGAACAAATTGCAAAAATTGCCAAAATTGAAAAAATGTAAATATTTGTGAAATTCGACAAAAATTAGAAAAAATCGCCAAAATTGAAAAAAATTTTACAGGTATTAAAAAACGAAATTTCAAAAATTTATTTCTCGCATTTATTTTTCCTTGTTCCAAAACCGTTGTTCGTTTTCATTTAACTCATTTGGTTTTAAAGATATTAGCGATATTACAAATAAAAGCCCTTTTCTCTCTACGAGGCTTAGTCAAAATTTAGTTTCGGTATCGGGGTATTGGTAGTGGGTTTTGACCTTTGGTGCAGTCATTTTTCCTCTAGCTCTTCTAGTTTGGGAGATTTGGATGCTTAAAATTTTATTTTAGCGATTTTCGCACTTATTTTTCCACAAATGACTCACTATGACTTCCCTGTTCCAAAACCGTTGTCCGTTTTCATTTTACTCATTCAGTTTTCGAGATATGGGCGATATACCAAATAAAAGCCCTTTTCTCTCTACGAGGCTTAGTTTTCGAGAAAACCCGATTTTAAAATCTAGCAACGCAAGTCAAAATTTAGTTTCGGTATCGGGGTATTGGTAGTGGGTTTTGACCTTTGGTGCAGTCATTTTTCCTCTAGCTCTTCTAGTTTGGGAGAGATGGATGATTAAAATTTTATTTTAGCGATTTTTGCACTTATTTTTCCACAGATGACTCACTATGACTTCCGGTTTTGGAACAAGGAGGTCATTGTGAGCAAAGGGCTTTTATTTGTAATACAGTAATTTTGACTTAGCTGCACAACCAACTTTTGCAAGAATTTTGGTGCAGGTAAGCCAAAAACGCAGCTAAGTCAAACTATTTACCTGCCTTAATGTGCAGGTATACCAATACAGACTGAAAACAAAGAAAACAGATAAAGCAAATGTTGACAACTTTGTGCTTTGCACCAGATCTTGCGATTTTTATGGTTAAAAAACGACTAAAGTAGGATATTTTTGTTACAAAAAAAGTTGACAACACATTTTGTTATGTGTTTTTTTTCCTAGAATTGAAAACCAAAGCAAAACACAAGAGGCAGTTAACGGTAATATTTTCAAAGGCTTAATTCTTTCATTCACTTTTTAAAAATTAATGAAATTTGGGTTAAATTTCATTCCCTAATAGCATTCTTATGGAATAAATTCGATAGCTTAATTCCCTATAGCTTAAAATTTTATGAATTCATTCTATTTTGATTGAATTCTTACTGAATGAAACCCAATTTACCTGAATTCATTTAATAAAAAAGTGAATGAAAAATTATTTGTTTTCATTCACTTAATCAAATGAAAAATTTTAATTTGTATGTAATTGCTGAAATATTAGCATAATACAATGAAAAACGTTTAAAATTCATCTAACAGAAATAAATAGTATCGTATGCTTTGTTACAGCTTGTATGCTTTGGTTTTTATTATATGTTAGTTTCAAACTACACTGCACTAAGTGAATGGTAATAAAATTTCTTCATTCAATTAGTAAAATGGTGAATGAACATGCGATTTGAATGATTCAAGTTAGGAATTAATTCAATTCATATTAAAGCTTTGGGAATGAAGCTTATGAATGAATTCTTTACGAATGGTTTAAGGGAATGGTACATGAATCTTTTTAAAATCTGAATTTAATTTTTAGTGAATTAAGCTTAAATTGAATTAAGTTTTTCGAAGCTCTGAATATTTTTTATAAAAATAATGTAAAACTGCCAAAAATATGAGGCAGTTATCTTAAATGTGCAGGTACAAAAAGTGCACTTAAAGAAGACAATTGTGTACATAATTTTGTAAAGTAGAAACGAAACCAAAATTTTGTGCAGTTATAGCAAATGTGCACCTAAGAAAAAGGCAGTGAAATCAAAACTACTGTATCGCTAGTACAATAATTTTGACTTAGCTGCACAACCAACTTTTGCAAGAATTTTTGTGCAGGTAAGCCAAAAACGCAGCTAAGTCAAATCGTTTACCTGCCTTAATGTGCAAGTATACCAATGCAGACTGAAAACAAACAAAACAAATGAAGCTAATTATGAAAAATTTGTGCTTTGCACTAGATCTTGCGATTTTTATGGTTAAAAAACGACTAAAGTAGGATATTTTTGTCACAAAAAAGTTGACAACACATTTATTTTATGTGTGTCTTTTTTCCTAGAATTGAAACACAAAGCACAACATAAGAGGCAGCTAACGGTGATCTTTTTTATGAAAATAATGTAAAACTGCCAGAAATATGAGGCAGTTATCTTAAATGCGCAGGTACAAAAACTGCACTTAAAGAAGACAATTTCGTACATAATTTTGTAAAATAGAAACGAAACCAAAATTTCGTGCAGTTATAGCAAATGTGCACTTAAGAAAAAGGCAGTTAAGTCAAAACTACTGTATCTTTAAACTAAGTGAGTTAAATGAAAACCGATAACGGTTTTGGAGCAAGGAAAAAATTTTGGCGATTTTTTCTAATTTTTGTCGATTTTCACAAATTTTTACGAGTTTTTAAATTTTGGCAATTTTTCCGATTATTTCCAATTTTTGAAATTTTGACGATTTTGGTAATTTTTTCAAATATTGACGAATTTTTCAAGTTCTAATTTTGAACGATTTTTTTTAATATGGCGCTTTTTTATAATTTAGACGATGTTGATAAATTTTGAAGATTTTTTAAAATTTTGTCGACTTTTTAAATTTTTTTATAAAATCTGCTTGATTTTTTAAATTTGACGATTAGTTTTCCAAGTTTTGTGTTTTTATTTAAATTTTTGGCATTTTTTTAAATTTTTTTCAATTTTGGCAATTTTTTTTTTAATTTTTGGCGATTTTCTAAATTTTAGAATTTTTTTTATTTTGGTGTTTTTTTCTAATTTTGACGATTTTTTTAAAATTTAATTTTTTTTTTTGTTTTGGCGATTTTTTCTGATATTTGAAACTTTTTTTCAATTTCAGCGATTTTTTACATCCATGTAACGTTAACGTGCCTATTCCTACGAGTCACAACTAAGTTGTGACTAAAAGTCGCAGACCTTTATTAAAATTTTCGTTTCAAAAAATTTAAGAATTGGTATCGCCACAATCATAAAATTGACAAATAAAATCTGAATTTTTTTAATTTTATTGTTGCTTTGTATGAAAAGTTGTGACTCTCAGTCTTAAAAATAGTCTTATGACGGCCACAACCAGTCAAAAGTAGGAATAGGCACCTAAAATGCACAAATATAGACATAATTATTGTGAAACTTGACGAGTGCAGTAGTATTGAAAACTACTATATATATTAGCCGTGTTTTCGACTTAACTATATCCGTTAACTCATAAAAAAATTTAAAGTGCATAAAAACGCGCTTAAGACGAAAATAACATATGACTTTTCGTATGCACGTTACCTTTCAACACGGATAAATATCAACGTTGAAAACTCAACGTTTATACATTTTCACATCTAACGTAACTTATTCGTGTTACTTCCTAAAAACTTTTGCTGAGGTACGTTCGATTATAACGAAACAATTATAAACATAACGTTTTTAAAATTTTTTTGTACCACAATCGGTTTAACGTAGATTTGCTTTAAATACTTAACGTTGATAGGCATGAGACAAAATACAGCTATTATGTCCTATGGTTCCATTAGGAACAAAGGGCCACAAAAAACTACTATAGTACTTAGTAAGTACCATAGTACTTAGCAAGTACCAAAGGTACTTAACAAGTACCATAGTACTTAGCAAGTACCAAAGGTACTTAACAAGTACCATAGTACTTAGCAAGTACCAAAGGTACTTAACAAGTACCATGGTACTTAGCAAGTACCAAAAGTACTTAACAAGTACCAAAAGTACTTAACAAGTACCAAAAGTACTTAACAAGTACCATGGTACTTAGCAAGTACCATAGTAATTAACAAGTACCAAAGGTACTTAACAATTACCAAAGGTACTTAACAAGTACCATAGTACTTAACAAGTACCAAAGGTACTTAGCAAGTACCATAGAACTTAGCAAGTACCTATAGTACTTAGCGAGTACCATAGAACTTAGCAAGTACCAAAAATACTTAGCAAGTACCAAAAATACTTAGCAAGTACCCGTAGTACTTAGCAAGTTCCACAGTACTTGTTAAGTAACTTGGTACTTAGAAAGTACCAAGTAATTAACCAAGTAATTGTACTTAAGTACTTCAAAGTACTTGTACTTAAGTACAAGTACATTCAAAGTACTTGTACTTATTTTTTTTAAGTACAACTACCAAATACTTGTACTTTACTAGTACTTAAGTACTGAGGTACAGAATACTTCCCGACTATGATATAGAGTGTATGAATAGAATACACAAATATGATTTATTCGCGAAATTACTAGCAGAAACTTCTCTGCAAAACTTTTTCTAAAGTTTAGTTCAAAGGGTCTTTATTTAAAACTTTTCTTTTGTTAATTTCAGGGGTTTTTCGAAAATCATTAATAAATCATTATCATTTATTCGGTGTCGGTATTCTAATTATAATGACATTTCAGTTCTTTCGGTAACGGCTTTTTTTGAAGATAACAGCATTATCGTTATTTCGGTAATGCTTTTTTAAGGGTAACGGTAGGCTGTTCAAAGGTTTTTGAATCATTGACGGGACCTTAGCGGCATTGCCTGCCAACACTGCTAAAAAGAAAGTGTTATTTATATAGGCTTAAGAAATTTCATTTTAGATTTATTTTCCAACTGGCATGTTAAAAAATATTGTTTTCGAATGGTACGACTAAATGTCTCTCATATCGTATGATTGATGATTACTCATCGTCATTATCAAAACCATCAATATAAAAAGGTAGCGAAAATTATTGTTTAACAAACTACTTACCCACTCATTGAAATTGAAGGCTTTAAAACAAATGTAATAAATGTTAAATGCTACTATTTAGAGAAACCTATGGCACATAACATCATTTTAAATCAGAATTAGGATTGTAAGAGCTTCTATTGTATATAGTAGTTTGAGACTAATAATGAAAAACATAAATTTGTTATTGAAAATGTCATTATTGTATATCAAAATATTCTCCTTTATGATCTATACACTTTTACATACGTGCGAACCACTTGTCATAGCATTTTATCCATTTCGCATGAGACACCTCCTAAACATGGCTTTTTAATGCATCTACGGCTTTTCTCCTGACAAAAATCGTTGTCCACGTGCTGGAATAAGAAAAAGACATTGGGTGCAAAGTCAGGATGATCCATTAATTCGTTCTTTTGGTTGCTCAAAAATTAACTTGTTTGAGCCGATGTGTAAGTGCTCGCGTTGTCATGGTGAAGAATAATTTGTTTTTGGGGGTTTTTCAAATTTCTCCGAAATTCTGGCGAAGAAAGGGTGGTGTACCATTAAGAACTAACTGTTCTACGTTTTTCCAAAAACCAGGCTACTATTTGTTTCGAAATGCTTAGAAACCGAACAACTTTTGTTGGATTTCTATCATCATTAACTAACAATACAGTTGACTTCTGTTTAGTTCCAGGCACATATGCATAGATCCATGATTCTTCACATGTAACAATCTTATATACGACTTTGAAGCACCGCTATTCTATTTCTTGGGCATCTTTTCCAACTTTTTTCATATTTTTAATAGTAAATGAAATGAAGCTATCAGCTTCTATTACAATTTTTTGAAATATCTGCCAGATCCAGTCACAACAACAAAAATCGTTTTCCTGTTGTTCGAACAGACTTCGACAAAATGTCAAGTGTCTACAAAAGTTAATTTTAATTCTCATAAGGACTTTTTCGAGCAGTTTCATCAAACATGTGCACCTATTGAAAAACGTTATAAAGGCAAGCGTATTCATTCCCTTATAGCTGAAATATGCTGGAAATTGTTTGATAATGACATATAATTGCCTAGAGCTAGAAGAAAAATGTAATAAATAAATGCTTGCTAAAATACCCAAAGTGATTTAAGTGGTTAAACACAAATTTTTATTTTACCCACTTAACCTTTTATGCATGATGATGGAAATTTCCATCATAACATTTATTGAAGAAAAAAATGCCCATAACACGTAATTTGTAATATTTTGTTACTAGCAGCAATTTACATGTCTAATTGTTTCAATTGGAGTACATCTGTCAAAAAATTAAAGTAAGCTTCATTATCAATTAGCAGGTTTAAATTTGTCACCCAATACATTACAGTGATTTTTTCACAAAAAAAGAAAAAATCATGCAAAGAAGGGTTAAATCACTATGGCGCGTCGGCTATTTTCTTCTTATGCCAGAATGCTTGATGAAAGAAGAAATAGACTTTTTGAATAAAACATCGACAAAATTTGTTTCCACCATAAAAATTTGGAATAACATTTAAAGAATTACAGTGAATTTTTTTAAATTATTTACAATTTTTATAAAATAAAATTTTCAAAAAAACTTTTTTATAGTTCAACTAATTTTTATTCTCCTTAATTACTTAAGTTTAAAAATAAACAAAATTCCCGAGTAAAAAAGTTTTGATATAATCGTATATTATTTTATGTAATTGCATATAGTAACTTATAGTTACATATGGCCACATATGCTTTTAAATTCAAGCATATATACTTTTATATAGTCATATATTAGATATTTTTTCCTCAAAGGTTTTAATATGGAGACATATGTGATTTTATATTATTTCATACTGGCCTACATAGATATGTATGTGCTATATATTTATAAGTACATAAAGTAACATATAAAAGATATAATTACATATACGTTTATATATAATTTAGTATGACACTATACATAATAATATAAAACTATGTGGATCCATATAAGTAATGTTTTATAATTTGTGTTAGTTATGATTATATATATTTATATATTGACGAATATGAACCCATATATAACTTATAACCTTCTTTATAAAATCATCTATAATTATATATCATCCCATATAGGCAATTTTTTCAAAGTGATTTTATATAATGATTTTATATATGATTCCATATAAAACCGTATTATATTATATTTGGTTCCATGTTATCAATGATTTTGAACTAGTTTTAGATTTAGTAAATAATATTTTTTGCATCATATGTTTTTAGTAATTTTTACTGTTTTGCGTGAGAATTTTCTGATTGCAAGTTTTTAATATACTCATGTGTGCTGAGTAAGAAACGAAATGCTCGTGCGTGAGTAATTTGTTTTTGTTTAGGAGCATAAGTCAAAAATGCCTTACGCATCCACAACATATATAACGTTCACTTGACTGCTTTCTTATATCTTGGTTGTATATCATAATCCTATTAACTTTAAAATTTCAGTGTTGTTAACTTTAATTTAAAATTACTAAATTAAAAGAAAAATTTGTTCATGTTTATTGCACTGTCATGATAAATCTGGATAAAAGTAATGGAAGATTTATCGAAAGTATAAGATCTCTAGCAGATCTGGGGTTAATCATTACATTTTGTAATTAATTACACATACAATTACACAATTATATGTAATTGAAATTGAAAAAAAAAATCATCTACAATTGCATATTATTTGTAATTGCAATTCAAAAAAAAAACAATTACAATTACAAGTAATTGAAAATTTTTTTTCATTTAAAAAAATAATTTTTGTATATTGTTAGATATGGTCCTATATAATATGATAAAAAGTATAAGCTTATTATTTAGATATAATTGTATCAAACTATGTCCGCTTTATAACAATTTATATAATTTTATACAAAAAGATTTAATTTGATGTATTTGGATGAGGACAAAATTTGGATACAATTGTATCGAATTGCATAAATTTGTATACAATTCGATACAATATGATACAATAAGACCTTCTCATTTTTCGGATATAATTATATCTAATTACATAAAAGATCATATATAATTAAATATAACTTCATATGGCTCCATATCATTTTTTTTTACTTGGGCTTATATTCAATGAAGAAAGTTTCCTAATTATTATTATAATTTTTCGTTCGCGTGCGTGAATCATAATTCACACACGCGCCAATCTCCTATTTGGACACATATGATTATTATATGATTATATTCTAAAACTTTTACCAAAATTTACCAACGTCTCTCGTCTTCCGCCGAGGACAAATGTAAAATTTTTGGATGTTTTGTGCTTTTCAGGTAAATGTACTCGTATCGAAATATTTTGTAAGTTTTTACAGATTTTGATGAAACTTGACCAGAGTAGTCTCCGAAATCTCAAATCGAATTTTTATGGATTTTTAAGAAGAAAACTACCTTTCATTTGCACCTAGTGTGCTGCAAATGCATAAAGGGGATAATTTTGGTGCTTTTTTTTAAAGTCAATGACAAAAAACTTTTTATGTTTATTATACAGATATTTTTAGAAAACAGTCTATATTAACAATTTAGACAATATGGGTAATTTTGACCCTCAGGGCATACGTAAGGATAATTTCAGTTGCTTTTAAAAATCCATAATTACCCAGCAAAAAAGAAACGTGATTTTAGAATCACTGCGTTACTAGAAGCACGTTTTAGCACTTCTTTCGTTTCTTCCATCCAGAAATGCACTAAAAGAAGGCAGAGTTTTTGATTTTGTTGTATTTAGGGGGCATGTGACATGATTTTTGTTGGCACTGACCCACTTAGAAGCAAAAAATTACAACAAAAATATAAAAATGAAGGAATTCACAGTTTAAGGGGTAATGTGCTATTGTTGTAAAGTTACATGATTTCTGAGGTTTAACCCATAAAAAGTTGTCAAATTTACGATAAATGATAATTTACTACTTAAACGAGTAAAAAGGTTAAAGTCGGGCATGCCGACTATACAATACCCTACACCAGTCTGGTGTATTGTTTGGATCCGAAATTCGAATGGGTTAAAATGGGGCTTGTGTCAAAATTTTCTATAATGTGAGTCAGCGCACCAAATTTCATTAAAATATCTTAATATTTGCGACCTGCAGTTTGTAACCAAGCCAATTTTGGGGGGACCCTTATATGGGCACTAGTTCTAAACATGGACCGATGTTCACCAAAATCAATAGGCTTCGTCCTTGGGCCAACATAGGTCTATGTACCCAATTTCATCAAAATATCTTAATAGTTGCGACCTACAGCGTATAAACAGTATAATTTTGGTAGGACCCTTATTTGGTGAACTAGGTCTAAACATAGACCGATGTTCACCAAAATCGATATGCTGCGTTATTGGGCCAATGTAGGTCTGTGTACCAAATTTCGTCAAAGTATCTTAATATTTACGACCTGCAGCGTATATACAATATAATTTTGGTAGGACCCTTATATGGGCACTAGGTCTAAACATGGACCGATGTTCACCAAAATTAAACTTGTTCGTCCTTGGGCCAAAATAGGCCTATGTACCAAATTTCATCAAAATATCTTAATATTTGCGAACTGTAGAGTGCGCACAAGATTGCATGGACAGACAGACAGACAGACAGACGGACGGACGGACAGGCGGACAGACGGACATCGTTAAATCGAAATAAAAAAAATTCTGAACCGATCGGTATACTATAAGGTGGGTCTACGACCAATATTTTTTGGTGTTACAAACATCAACACAAACTTATAATACCCTGACCATATAGTGGTGTAGGGTATAATGACCACATAGTGGTGTAGGGTATAAAAAGCATAAACTGTGAATGCCCTCAGTAACAAAAACGTTCTCACGAGTTTCGCAAACGCTTTTTTTATTGTGTTCTAATGTTTTCGGTAGCGCTCGTGAGATAGGTTTTACAGCGGCCGTACGCCAAAAGCTCCTTAGCCGCAAACATTTCTTCGCCCCGCCGAATTAATACTTCGACGAACGTCTAGCTTCCTCATATGGGGCGGTATGCGGAAACAATTTGAATTCTTAACCTGTAATTTATTTACTTAAAAGGGTTGGACAAATCAGTTCTATAGAATTATAACAATTTCTTTATAGTGTACAGATATAGGAAAACCATGGATGGTAACCGAAACGAATGCGGTTATCGTTAGGGTAACGATATTTTAGGTTATTTCGGTAACGGTATTTTAAGGGTAACGCTATTTCATTTATTTCGGTATCGGTATTTTAAGAATAACGGTATTTGAGTTATTTCGGTAACGGTATTTTAAAGATAACGTTATTTGGGTTATATCGGCAACGGTATTTTAAGGTTAATGGTATTTCAGTTATATCGGTAACGGTATTTTAAGGGTAACGGTAGTCACGTATTTCGATGAATCCCGCAATTTTTTTTACAAAAAACAAACGAGATTAAAAACAGAACCAATTTATCAATTTAAAGTACAAAACATACTCAATAACCACATGAAATTACCAAAAGCAAAAAATTAAAAATAACGGTAACGGTATTTTAGGGATAACGGCATTTCATTTGTTTCGGTAACAGTTTTTAAGGCTATAGATATTTCATTTATTTCGGTATCGTTATTTTAAGCATAACGGTATTTCAGTTATTTCGGTAACGGTATGTTAAGGATAACGGTATTTCGGTAACGGTATTTTAGGGGTTACGGTAGTCAGTTGAAAGGGTTTTGAATCGATAACGGTATTTTAGCGGTATTGCTTGCCAACCCTGAGGAAAACTTTATTTATATAGTACAATTGTAAATATTGTTGTTTAAAACAACAACAAACCGCCAAGATATGAATGCTTTTAGACACGTAGTCACCAATATACATACTTTGAACTACTAGAAGTATAAACACAGCTGTGTTAAAAGGGGGAATAAATATAAAAAAGTTTAGTAAGTACTAAAATATTTATGTTACTCACTAAACAAACAAGTTCTAGAAATGAAAATAACAAGACAAAATAGCAACAACACCCTATTTCAAAACAGGGAGAGATATTAACCATATACAATAATATACTTTTGTACGTTCTACTTACCCTTAAACCCCCTACAAAGTAAACCAATAGTTGGACGGTGGTGGCGATGGTGGTGGCCTTGTCACGCTATATTTGCACAGCTGCTTAATTTTACTAATGGTATGTTTCGGGGTTTTGCCTATTCCTCCCTAACTAAGTGTAAAGATATTGTTATTATTTTGAGGAGCGAACCAATATTTTTTTCAATCATATTAAAGGAAATATTTTATATTCTTATTACTAAAAAAATATACACGAATTGGTAAAAAAAAATCACATGTTGAGTGTTGTTGTACCTTAATGCCATTGAAAACATATTCATTTTGTTAAGTAAATTTTTACCAATATACACCCAGAAAACAGATTCAGTTCAGATAACCGCATTTGTAGCCAATCGCATGGTTCGGTTGTAGTAGCTGAATTTTTCAGTTGTAGCAACAGAAAACTAATTGAGAAAGGACTAATTTGATTATAACAACGGAATTTCAGTTATATCAAGAATAATTCGGTAGCCACAACCGAAAAATTCCTTTGATGCAACTGAACCATTCGATTGGAAACAAATGGGGTTGTCAGCACCGAATCTGTTTTCTGGGTGTACATCGAGCTCCTATATTCAATAAATGCCAACTCAAAAAAGCTAACTTCTCAGGAGAGCTTAAAAACTAGTTATTTCGCTTATTATTGTAAAAATAAACAATGTACCTTCCATAAGATTGTTTAAATATTCTTACTAATTTATAATTTAATTTTTTGAGATAGCATATTTTAGTATATCAAAACCAAGGTTGGCAACCGATACCGTTATAGTACCGTTATCCGTCTCAAAACCCTTTCAAATTGACAACCGATACCGATACCAATACCGAAATTCTTGATTTCAA
Source organism: Leucophora obtusa (assembly GCA_949987735.1). Classification (NCBI taxonomy): domain Eukaryota; kingdom Metazoa; phylum Arthropoda; class Insecta; order Diptera; family Anthomyiidae; genus Leucophora; species Leucophora obtusa. Next base: position 57,040,965 of record OX465296.1, read on the forward strand.
AAAATACCGGTATTCAAAAACCTTTTCCCTTAATACCGGTATCGTACCGGTATGGAATCGGTTTTAAAAAATTGTTTTTTTCACGTTTTTAGCAAAAATACAAATTTTTTTAATATAAAATTGTTAAACAATTAAACTTTATTATCCATTGTTAATAGAAAATCGTGTTATAAATTCAAAGTGCGGTTATCAGCCTTTAGTTTGCATTGGCAACATTGTTTTTAATTTATTTAACTTCATAAATATTCTCTAACTTGTGACAAATTTAGTAAATATAATTTAATATATGAACTGGTTTCTTAAACCTTTAATTGAATTTACAGTTTCTTTTAGAGAATCCTTTTATTAATTTTATAAACTTATTTTTTTTTTTATTTTATTATATGATCTCAATACAAATATAAAATATTTGTAGTGAATCAACTTGTGTTCCGAAAATCAAAAACAAAAAAAAAAACACTCTAATATAGGGCCTATATTCTGCAAAATAACCATTGGTACTTTTTTGTAAGAGAGCATAACTTAAATGCCTTTATTCCCTTATTTTATTTAACGACGGTTATATATATATATCATGTTATACATCACTGGAAAGCTTATAAAAAAATAAATGATCTAATGTGGAAATAAGTATATTTTATATAAAAAAGACGGAGTATGTAAAAAACGCATGTTTTTTAAACTTTTTGTATGGGAGCATATTTCAAATTTATGAAATTAAAAAAGAGTATATCACAGGATTAATATATCCATCAAAATATGAAGTTTGATGTACATATTTCCTATGTTTAGCACAGAAAGAGGCCTAAATTCTTTAAAAATGTACTAAAAAAGGTGTTTCGGGGAAAATTTTGGCAAACCTAATGTAGTGCGAATATCGAAAAACGCAAAAACACGTGTCCGCTTAAATTTAATAAGGAATAATATATATGAATTCAGCAGCCATAGCAATATAGTTCTCCATATAAAGTACCCAAAATTTTTGAAAACTTTAAAACAGCAAATTCGAAAGAGCAAAAAAGTACCAAAAAAAGCTACCAGTGAAAAGCCCTCAAAAATTTCTTTCCAACAATACCACACTTGCACATGGTTCCTTTGGTCGAAATATCTTAAAAAGCAAAAAAACCTAAAAAGGACCCATTTTTGAATCCCTTTTTGGACTCTTAAAATTCCGAGGTGGCCGATAACCTGAAACAGGTCGATCTTAGATTTTTTTCTCAATCACATGTCCAAATTTCATCAAAATCGGAGTGTTTGGGCTGAAGTACTTCCGTTGTTAGAAATGTATGCTTATATACTTATACTTATACTTATACTTATCCTTTATAAAAATTTAATAAAATCGAGTTTTTTTATAATTAAGAACGTTTTTGTTATATGTTTGTAAATTTTTTCAATAATACCGGTATATACCGGTATTAATGTTTCGGTATCGGTTATACCGATACCGAAATGATTAAAATACCGTTACCGATACCGATGCCGAAACAAATAAAAAATCGATACCAATACCGATACCTATACCCTTATTTGTTTCGGTTGCCAACCTTGATCAAAACACAATTATTTTTTCGAGTTAGCATATTTTGTCTTAAAATAAAAATACGATTTTTTTTGAAAAATGTTTATTACATTGCTCTACAAAAAAAGGTGAATGTTATTGCAGTGGTTTTAGGATAATTAGGGGGTGCTGATTTCGAATCTGTAACCAGTTTGTTCAAATTAGCTCTAGGTTTTGCGCAATTTGCGATATAAATTTTTAAAATTTTTCAGTCGATTTTTTCAATAAAAATTTTATAACTTAGTAAGTATAGCTTCAGAAAGAAAACGCTTTACACAGTTTAAGCTTAATTCCGTGCCCTATTTTTCAAACTTAAGTGTGTATCCATACCTCAAAAACTTTTCTAAATATAGTCGCTCAAAGTCAAAATTTAAGCATTTGTTAAGGTTTTTTAAAAAAAATTTTAAATATAAGACGAAGTCCGATTCTAAATATCAAATCCAATTTGAAAAGAAAAAGGTCCAAAAATTATTTATATGTCATATTGCATTAACAAATTATGTGCACTTTAGAGCCTTTTGTAATTAAATTTAGACTTAAAATTATCTTACAACCACTGCAAAGTTTTACAACTAGTAAATATTGTCATATTTTGTACAGATGTGTTATTTAAGTATTTTATGAGATATTTTGTTCCATATTAGATAGAAAAATTTAAAAACTACTCGAAGTGGTCAATTTTGGCTCTCTCTAACTCACGCTGTAGTGTAACAGGGTCACTCCAAATGTGCTTTTTTGGAAGCTTATGTCATGAGTATAATCATTTCAATCCGATAAATATTTTAAAAGTTACATATATATTACCAATTTTTTTGTTGTTTGGAACTATTATTTACTAATATGATAAAAATTACCATATCTGGAAAACAAGCCATTGGATATCAAAATATTTTCCAGATTCATATTCAGCATGCCAAATGCAATAAGATGTGAGGTAGATTTGTAATAAATAATTTTTTTTTTAAAAGTTGGAAATTTACTATGGGAGTTAGCATTTATTTTCACCAAAAAAAAAATGTACTTTGAGATCGCATAATAACAAAAATTGATATAAAACGAGAACTAATTACCTTTTTGCTTTGAAATTTATATCACAGATGAGTATTGCATAGGGGAGCTACTTGCCATCGGAAATTCATTTTGCCCAAATTTAAGTTGACATATTTTGAATATAGGCTCTCGATATGTATTTACATTATAATTAATATTTCGGCAAGCAACAGTTCTAGGAAAAACAAATTCATTAAGTGAAAATAACTCTACACTCAACAAAAAAAGTCTCTAATGGCTAGTGAAAATTTTGCTGTTATAACAAGAAATTTACCTATTTTGAGCCCTGCGGTAATGCATATCGACTGATTTGTGTTACAATGGCATAAGTATAAAAATTTAGTAACCGCTATGTAGTAAAATTGTTGCAAACAGTAATTTAAAAATTATTTACTAACAAAATTTTACTAAATATTATTCATAATTGTGATGATAATCTGAATAGCTTTTCCCCCTATACAGAGAGAATTTTGCTAGACGAGTTTTAATGAAATTTTCCAGTAAACTAATGCATATTTCTTCGAAAATTAAACGAAAAATTTCTTAAATTTGATAAAATCTCTTCATTTGTTTTATGAACGTAGTTTCAATGAAACTTTTTCATTGAGTATACGAAACTTTCAATAAATATATTTAAATTTTTCACAACATTTTGTAAAAAATTTCATTAATTCAATGAAAAGTTCAAATGGACGAGTACCATTGAACCTTCATTGATTTTACGTAAAAATTCATTAATAGCATGCAATAACATAAAACTTTTTTTAACCCTTTCGACCCCAACTTTGGCTTGGGATTTTCCGACCCAAATTTGTGTAAATGTAGATCTATGCCAAACAAATATTTTTTATTACTTTTAGGGCTTTACAGCACCCCCTAGCGGAGATATTTGGAACTAAAATTCAAATATTAACATGCTACCGGTCCCGAACGGATTAAGATTTTTTTTAATTCAAATTTTTTATTTTTTCTGTTACTAAACTCTACATAAAAATTTTAGTTTTTTTGAATTTTATTCATCACATAATTTTTGAGACTAATTTAAACAAAAATTTTAGTTTTACTTAAACTTTGCTGTGAGAAAAAATGCGTATGGAAAAACAGCTCGCAAATGAACACTTTCAAAGCCTACTACAGGTACGTAAAAACAAAGTTGCCAGTAGGAAAAGTTGGGAGTGTAAGGGTTAAATGAAAAATGATGACATGTTTCTTTATATTTAGGAAATGATAGTTTTCTATAGGTTTGTGATGAAAGCATAACTAAAGGCTTTACTCGTTCATTCTATTTTTAATTCAGTGAATTCAGTAGTAGGGAATTCAAATGATTTTTTCTCACTCGATTTAAAAGTTTGGGGTTGAATCGATTTCTAGTTCATTCAATTTAGTAACTTGGAAATAACATTCGATTTTAAAATTTTGAAAATAAGTAGAAAACTAAAAGAATATTGGAATTAACAGTTAAGCCATACAAAAAAAAACGAGTAAAAAGGTTAAAGTCGGGCATGCCGACTATACAATATCCTACACCAGTCTGGTTAAAGCCAACTAAAGTTTGGATCCCAAATTCGAATGGGTTAAAATGGAACTTGTGTCAAAATTTTCTATAATGTGAGTCAGCGAACCAAATTTCATTAAAATATCTTAATATTTGCGACCTGCAGTTTGTAACCAAGCCAATTTTGGGGGGACCCTTATATGGGCACTAGGTCTAAACATGGACCAGTGTTAACCAAAATCAATAGGCTTCGTCCTTGGCTTATATAAATCGGTGTACCAAATTCCTTCAAAATATCTTAATATTTGCGACCTGCAGCGTATAAACAATATAATTTTGGGGGGACCCTTATATGGGCACTAGGTCTAAACATGGACCGGTGTTAACCAAAATCAATAGGCTTCGTCCTTGGGCTGATATAGGTCGGTGTACCAAATTTCAGCAAAATATCTTAATATTTGCGACCTGCAGCGTATAAAAAATATAATTTTGGTAGGACTCTTATATGGGCACTAGGTCTAAACATGGACCGATGTTCACCAAAATCAATAGGCTTCGTCCTTGGGGCAACATAGGTCTGTGTACCAAATTTCATCAAAATATCTTAATATTTGCGAACTGCAGCGTATAAACAATATAATTTTGGTAGGACCCTTATATGGGCACTAGGTCTAAACATGGACCGATGTTCACCAAAATCAATAGGCTTCGTCCTTGGGCTGATATAGGTCGGTGTACCGAGTTTCATCAAAATATCTTAATATTTGCGACCTGTAGAGTGCGCACAAGAATTCATGGACAGACAGACGGACGGACAAACGGACGTACAGACGGACATCGTTAAATCGAAATAAAAAAAAATTCTGAGTGGATCGGTATACTATAAGGTGGGTCTGGGACCAATATTTTTTGGTGTTACAAACATCAGCACAAACTTTTAATACCCTGCCCACATAGTGGTGTAGGGTATAAAAATAGGGACACCCTGGGTAAAATATTCCCATGCACCGGAATACACAAAATAGAAAAATAAATAGAGTTTCAACAATTTCAACATTTCCATTTCAGTAAAGACTATTCTTTTCGTCAATAACACTGCATGACACTCAAAAAATTAATGCAGATCTGACCATCATTTCTATATATTTCGGACATGCTGATTACAATGGCGTACTTTATTTTTCGATCAATGGTACAGATTTTTCGCTAAATGGTTTTAAAGTTTGGCGGTTGTCCATTCAGTTTTTTATATAAAAAATTTTGCAAATTCATTTGATATGAATTTTTTGTGTTAAAATGTAAGCACAGGACCAGTCCCCTTATTTACGATATAAATGCGACGTGCTAATCTTGGTTTTTATGGTTTTTATGGTTTTTTGCAATTTCATCGACTTTAGTCGCTGAATGTACAATCAACCTCAACAAATGTAATGCCTTAGTAAGGAAGCAATTAAGCGGAAAATATTTAAATAAAAAAAATGTATTCATCTATAGCGGCCTATACGTTAAAATCGCGACTTTTCAAAAATTTTATATGGCAGCCTAGCTTTCCAAGATGTCCCCAAAGTCCAACTTTTAGTATAATATGGGGTCACCTCTAAAAACTGTTCTTGCAAAATTACTAAAGTGCAACAAACCATAAAAACCTATATAAATCGCTAAGAAGTGGTTTAAATATCAAGATTAGCACATCGCATTTATATCGTAAATATGGCCACAGGTCCTGTGCTTACATTTTAACAAAAAAAAATTCATATTAATTGAATTTGAAAAATTCAAACTTTAAAGACATTTAGCGAAAAATATGTACCATTGATCGAAAAAAAAGTACAAGTAATCAGCATGTCCGAAATATATAGAATTGATGGTCAGCAATCAGCAACGAAATTTTGTTAAAAATTCAATAATTTGTAAAATGAAAAATCAAAAATGTTTACTGAAGTATATCGTTTTCCTAACAATTAGTATAAAAATAGTACAGTGAAATTGAAAACCGTTCAAAAATTTTTCTCCTAACATTTTTTTATGAGTGTATTCAACACATTGTTTTTGATGAACCTCCCCTCAGATTTATAATTTGTAATAACCCGAGTAAAAAAAAATTATATATAATCATATGTGGCATATATTACAATATATAATTAGACATGTCGTTATGTATATCCATATATAATTATATATGACGTCTTTTTCCAAAATTGTTCCTTATATTATGCCATATATAATTTCATCTAATTAGATATCGGCCTTTATAATATTAGATATGGTATATATGATTATATATTACATAGCATGGCTGATCTTATTTCATATATAGTTATATAAAGAGCTATATATTAATATATATGGTGGCATTTTAGCAATATATAATTATATATGGTATCATTTAAACAATATATAACTATATATGACGCTAGTTAAACTAGATGTTATCATATATGGTGCCATTTAAACCATATATTATCATATATGGTGGCATTTAAACAATATATGGTCATATATGGTAGCTCATGAACAAAATTTTTTTATACAGTTCCAGATATGATAATATATGCTACTATATATTGTATAATACCATATACTTCGATATAGCATATCATTTAAACAACATACCATGTATGGTGCCATTTAAACAATATATTTTCATATATGGTGCCATTTAAACAATATATTGTCATATATGGTAACTCATCTGAAACTACAATATTAACTGTATTTCAGAAATTATCGAATGTATTTCAGAAATTATTATTTGTATTTCAGAAATAATCAAATCTATTTCAGAATTTGTTGATTGTATTTCATAGTTAATAGAGAAAAATTTCTTAAATACGTTTCATAATTTCTGAAATACAATTGATAATTTCTGAAATACAGTTTGATAATTTCTGAAATACAGTTGTGAATTTCGGAAATACAGTTAATAATTTCTGAAATACAATTGATAAAACTGAAATTCAATTGACTAGTTCTGAAAAACAATTCATAAATCTGAAAAATAATTCATAAGTTCTAAAATACAATTAATTATTTCTGAAACACAATTGATAAATCTTAAAAACAATTGATACAATTGGAAATGGTGTATAGCGTCAAAAAGATGTAAATAAAATTATTTTATTAAAAAAATTCAATTTAATAAAAAAAATATAATTTTATAAAAAAATTTATAGAAAAAAAATTATAATTTTATAAAAAGAAATTCATTTTATAAAAAAAAAAATGCATAGCCGTGAACGGTATCGAACTCGAGACGTTCTGAATTTAAACCTTATTTTAACAAAATATTGTAATTTTTATAAAATCAGTGCTCTGCCAGCCCTAGTAAAAATGATTTTTATATATTCATATATGATTTTTATACACTCATTTATGATTTTATACAATTATAACTTGTCGAGTATTGTGAAACGTATATTTTTATATGATTATATCAAAAGATATTTAATTATATAAAATTATATTAACCAGATCCACCATTTTTCGGATCAAATAATATATTTTTTATATAATTATATTAACCCATACATGATTTGATCCGGAAAATGGTGGATCTGGTTAATATAATTTTATATAATTAAATATCTTTTGATATAATCATATAAAAATATATGTTTCACAATACTCGACAAGTTATAATTGTATCAAATCATAAATGATTATATAAAAATCATATATGATTATATAAAAATCATTTCTACTAGGGAGTGTATTATTTTTTGAACAGTTGGCAATATCTGGCTGGGATCTTATTTAATCCCAAATAAATGAAGATCTTACATAATACCCAAATATAATGCGGGATCTATTTTTATCTGTCATTTCTGTGGATACCCTATTAAAAAAATTAATGAAGTACAACATACAATCATATCTTTTTTTGATACCGGCCAAAATAAAATTTTATTCGAAAAATGGTGGATCGTACTGCAGTAATTTAGATCCACCTTAAATCTAATATGATGAAATACGATCAGAAAAACGAGTTTATCTAATTATATAAAATTGGATGTAACATAATGATAATCAAGAAATAATTTCAATAGAATGGACCGTTTAATGCAATCTGAGCGATATCTGAATGAATTCCCAGCAAACCAAACGATATCGTTTCGAATTCGTAACGATATCATTTCGATGATACGTTTGTCCGAGAATGATATAATTAACGACCCAGTGTAGAAAATCATTACCAGATATGTGGTTATGTAACTACATACTTGGTAATGGTAACTAGTTACTTTTGTTATTACATTTCTTATTACCTTTATATGGCGATGTCGCGAAAAATAATGAGTTGTGGTTACACACCAATATACGAAAAATCAAAAAATATATCGTTATCTATGTGCTTACCAGTACTGACAAAAATAATGAGTCTAAAAATAGATTTTCAAAAAAATAAATTATATAAAAAAAAAATATTTTTTATTGTATTTTTTTTTAAATAAAATTTGCTGGTGCGGGAATCGAACCTGGGTCTACAGATTGCCAGTCAATAGCTCTACCATTTATATCGACATGTAATATTTAATAGATAAAAACACAATTGACCTGCTGCACACAAGTAAGCTTACTCGCCAACATACAAAAAATCAAAACATATGTGGTTACATATATCCTTACCAGTGTATAAAAAATATTGAGTCTAAAAATAGATTTAAAAAATTAAAAAAAATCTATAAAATTATTTTCTATTTGAAATAATGATAAAAATCAGTAATTATCAGTAACTCATTATTATATGTTTTAAAATAATGCAGAAGGTAAGTGGGTGTCATTACTGGTAGTCCAAAAAATTATGATATGTCATTACCGTTTCTACACTGGGGATTCATAAGTAATAGGTACTGTGAAGAAAAGTGCGCATTCGTTAATGATATCGTTTTTTCATTAAACAACGATATCGTTTTTTCATTAAATAACTACATCGTTATGATATCGAAAATATCAGGCAATGCGATAATATTTTCGTCATATTGCAAAATTTTTGTCGTTATTTTATCACTATTCGATAAAAATATAATATCATTAACGATATCGAAATAAAGAAGTATATATATATGATATCTTTAACGATTAAATTAGAACAAGCAAATGTCACATTTTCCGAAAATTTATCGTTATTTTTAAAAATTATGATATCATTACGAGTTCATATTTTTGTATCATAAACGATAGCAAATATGATACTTAATATGAATTCGTTAACGATACTGTATCGTTTCATGGTTTATTGGGTTATTTTTGTCTAATGTTATCAATTAAAATGTAGCTTTTTGTATTAAATCTATTTTTATATAATTAGATTAACCCATTTTTTCGATCTACAATTTTTCGAATCCAATTAGACCTAAGTTTATCCCCAAATATATAGCTGGATCTAATTTGATCTGCCATTTTTCAGATCAATTTATATCTAAGTTTATCCCCAAATACATTGCTGGATCTAATTCGATGTGCCATTTTTCGGATCAAATTAGATCTAAGTTTATCCCCAAATGTTAGTTTGCAAAAAAAATTCGCGAAAAAAATTTTTCGAAAACAAAAGTGTTTGCATCAATGTATTCGTTTGCAGAATGTAAATTGCTGATTAGGTTTTTTAATTAATTTTTTTACCATAAAGCTTTTTTTCGCGTTCCGCCATTATTTTGCGAATTTTTAAGCGCGGTTTTTTTAAATTCACAATCTAGGGACTATAATACCCTAGATATGGTATACCAAAATTATCTGGTTAGATTGCAAAAACAAAAAAAAATTGGGAAAAAAAATTTACAAAATTTACGAAATCAAAAAATGTGATAAATTTTTGGGCCAAATTTGTGAGAAGCAAAAAGTGTTAATATTTCGGTTTTTTATTAATGGAATCAGTAAGTTTAGTCATTATAAACCTAATTGCAAAAAATCTCTTCTACAAGTTGTCGCAATAACTTTTTATGCACAATTTAAATTTTTTTGTGGTAACGGAGTTTACATTTCTGCAAGCAAAAGATATAACAAAAAAAATTGCGTACGAATTTTCTTCAATTTATTAGTTTTTCGTATTTGGGTTTTCAACTTGCTTTCCAATGATATATATTTTGTGTTTATCAAATTGGCGGTTTCGCGAATAAAAATACAATTCAATTCGCGAAAAAAATTTTTTTTTTAATTTTGTATTTTTGGTCCTTTTAAATGCTTTTCAAAAATATAAAATTTTTTAAAATCCAAACAGCGGTTGCGCAGTTACAAAATAATATATTAAAAACATAACATTTCGCGATCAAAAAATTATTAAATTGTGTAAAACAAATTTAATTTGTCAAACTAATGTCAGTAATGACTCGAAATATCGATTCAAAACCAATGAAATGCAAAATCAATCGTTTTTCGCTCCAGCAGCTTAGGGTAAAAAACTGATAACTTTTTTTGATTTGACGCAAAATTATTAGTTGAATCGTCTTTTGACGCATAAATATTAGTTAAATCACCTCTGTTTATGTTTATTTTAAAATATTTTAAACATTTATCTACATTTATTTGAACGAAATCTTATGCAAACAATTGTGGTTACGGAGTTTACAGTTATTTCAGAATCGCTTTGCCAGAATTTTTTTCCGAAACAAAATCGCATGATGCCTACAAGGTGAATCCAAATATGACATTGTTTTTATCACTCGTTAAATAGTTTGGTGTAAAAATTAGGAACGGAGTTTACAACATTTTTTCAAATTTTATTAAAGACATCCTTTTTCATCTCGAGAATGTTACATGCTGCAGAAAAGCTTCAAGTGTGTTATACTGGATGATTACTTAAAGTCCAACGATCATTTGGGTACAAATAACATTATACTTTTCGCAATGTAATTAATAGATAACTCCAAAATTCTGGTGTATGCATTTTTATCAAAAATTATGACAAAAAATCGTTACAGAGTTGAAGTCGTGTTAGCAAAGATATGAGAAAAAGTTTGTAAAATGTATTAATTTTTGTTAATAGCGTAACTTTTCCTCTTCATATAAATTCTTACAGTTAGTGTTTATCTTCATTGGTTATTAAAATATAAGCTCCCATGCAAAAAAGTATTTTGTGGCTTACGTATTATACATGATTTTATCCGAAAAACGAGTAAAAAGGTTAAAGTCGGGCATGCCGACTATAGAATACCCTACACCAGTCTGGGTAAAAGCCAACTAATGTCACCAAAATCAATAGGCTGCGTTATTGGGCCAATATAGGTCTGTGTACCAAATTTCATCAAAATATCTTAATATTTGCGACCTGCAGCGTATAAACAGTATACTTTTGGTAGGACCCTTATATGGGCACTAGGTTTAAACATGGACCGATGTTCATCAAAATCAATAGGCTTCGTCCGTGGGCCAAAATAGGTCTGTGTACCAAATTTCGTCAAAATATCTTAATATTTACGACGTGCATCGTATAAACAATATAATTTTGGGGGGACCCTTATATGGGCACTAGGTCTAAACATAGACCGATGTTCACCAAAATCAATAGGCTTCGTCCTTCGGCTGCCATAAGTCGGTGTACCAAATTTCATCAAAATATCTTAATATTTGCGACCTGCAGCGTATAAACAATATAATTTTGGTAGGACCCTTATATGGGCACTAGGTCTAAACATGGACCGATGTTCACCAAAATCAATAGGCTTTGTCCTTGGGCCAACGTAGGTCTGTGTACCAAATTTTATCAAAATATCTTAATATTTGCGACCTGCAGCGTATAAACCATATAATTTTAGTAGGACCCTTATATGGGCACTAGGTCTAAACATGGACCGATGTTCACCAAAATCAATAGGCTGCGTTACTGGGCCAATGTAGGTCTGTATACCAAATTTTATCAAAATATCTTAATATTTACGACCTGCAGCGTATAAACAGTATAATTTTGGTAGGACCCTTATATGGGCACTAGGTCTAAACATGGACCGATGTTCACCAAAATCAATAGGCTGCGTTATTGGGCTAATATAGGTCTGTGTACCAAATTTCATCAAAATATCTTAATATTTACGACCTGCAGCGTATAAACAGTATAATTTTGGTAGGACCCTTATATGGGCACTAGGTCTAAACATGGACCGATGTTCACCAAAATCAATAGGCTGCGTTATTGGGCCAATATAGGTCTGTGTACCAAATTTCATAAAAATATCTTAATATTTACGACCTGCAGCGTATAAACAATATAATTTTGGTAGGACCCTTATATGGGCACTAGGTCTAAACATGGACCGATGTTCAAAAAAATCAAACTTGTTCGTCCTTGGGCCAACATAGGTCTATGTACCAAATTTCATCGAAATATCTTAATAGGTGCGACCTGTAGAGTGCGTACAAGATTGCATGGACAGACAGACAGACGGACGGACGGACGGACAGACGGACATCGTTAAATCGAAATAAAAAAAAATTCTGAACCGATCGGTATACTATAAGGTGGGTCTACGACCAATATTTTTTGGTGTTACAAACATCAGCACAAACTTATAATACCCTGACCACATAGTGGTGTAGGGTATAATGACCACATAGTGGTGTAGGGTATAATGAGAACATCTTACTGTATCATATTATATCTAAATTGGTTTAATAAGATTAAAATTTTTACAAGTGGATAATTATTTGATACAATTATATATACTTTGATTGATTAAGATATAGCTTTATACAATTTGATCCGAATTTTGTCTCCACTCAAATGTATCCAATTATATTTAATGTAATACAAATGAATCCAATTAGATACACTTGTATATAAAAGTATGTAGTTATATGTGGCATATGTAGTGACATATAGATAGATATATAATTGGATATTATCATATATTGCACTGTATAAAGTGTAATATGAAGGAAGATTTATTTATATATTTAATATACAACGTTATACAATGTTATACAATGTAATATAATTTTGTATGAATACATATTTTGCAATATATTACCACAAGCAATTTTATAAAGTCATATAAATCTATATCAAAACTTTTTTACTTGGGCTATTATAATTGAAAAACCTTATGAGTTACTGGTTACGGAGTTTACATTTGGCCTATAAAATGGGTCACAAATTTTATCTATTAACCAAAAATTGGTCAGATTGTTATAAATTTTGTAAAACATGTGAAAATGCGCTGATATATATCGAAATATATAACTCTAATGTAATCCATGCATTAGGAATTAGGTGGTTACACGGTTTTTATCACATTTTTTGATATCACCCATATGTACAAGGGTTCGTCAAAAAAAAAAATTCTTTGATTTTCTGATATCATCACTTTTTTTTAAAGTTTTTGTATAGAAAAAAAGAATGGCGTTTTTTTCTTTTTTATTTCAACTCCTTCCACTGGCGCAAGTCGGCCAAAAACGCTGATTTGGAGACCCATTTTCTGCAGAGCAAAAACGGCTGCATTTCTGGGAAATCTGACTTTACCATTCGATTCGACAGCAAAAATTAACGTAAAAAACATTTTTTTTGCGTTTTCTGAATACATTAGAGTTGTCCAAAAATACACTTTTTTCAAAAATTTAAAAAAATTACTTTTTTATTACACATAATAAAAATGTATTCCCTGCTGAGAATATTGGTACAAAAATTTTTGATATACCGCAATCCGCTAAAAAGTTATTTAGTAATCAAATATGTTTAGTAAAAAAAATCTTTGTAATAAACATTACAAAACTTACATATTATTTTGTCATTACTAAAAAATAAATTTATAATGCGGCAGCGAGTATTGAAAGCTGCATTTTAATTAGCTCAAATACTTTTTCATTGAATTAAAAAAAAATCCAAATTTGATTAGCTAATAACTTTTTAACGGTTCGCGGTATATCCACAATGTACCCATGTACTCCACCGGAAATACATTTTCATTGTGTGTAATGAAAAAAATTACTTTAGAAGTTTTTGAAAGAAGCGGATTTTCGAACCACTCTAATGGATATCTGGTGTATTTTGAAAATGCAAAGAAAAAGTTTTGTGTATTAAGTTTTGTTGTAGAATCGAATGGTAAAATCAGATTTCCTATAAATACAGCTGTTTTTGCTCTGGAGGAAAAGGGTCTTAAAATTAGCGTTTTTGGCCGACTTGCGCCAGTGGAAGGAGTTGAAATAAAAGAGAAAAAAAAACGCCATTCTTTTTTTCTATGCAAAAACTTTAAAAAAAGTGATGATATCCGAAAATCAAATTTTTGTGACGAACTCTAATATGTACCTACATTAGACCGTACCTCAAAAAAAAAGTTCGCCGTACACCCTCTAATATAAAGTATTTTTGGAAGGCGATTTCAAAAAAAAAATTTTTTTTTTTTGCCGAACGTAAGGGTCGCCTTTTTTAATTTTTTGTTATAGCTTTAGCATTTAAAATCGGATTTTAAAGTGTGATATATATTGATTTTTTTGCCTCGAGGAGACCAGTGTTTTGCTATATAGTAAAAATCCAATTAAAAAAAATTTAAAAAGGCGACCCCTACGTTCGGCAACCAATATATGAAAAAAATTTCTACTGGGTTAGCGAAAAACTTCCTTAGCAAAAGTTTAATGATTTTTTACGAGCTTTAATTTTCTAACATTAGGGTTGTACATTAGGGTCGTAGCAACTGAGATCTGGTGGGTAACTACTAGAACGGGATACTTGAGCTCAAAATGCCCTTAGAGCAAAACACTGGTCTCCTCGAGAGAAAAACATCGATGTATCATACTTTAAGATCTGATGCCAAAGATATAACGAAAAATGTAAAATGGCGACCCCTACGTTCGGCAAAAATAAATAAAATTTTTTTTTGAAACCTCCTTGCAAAAATACTTCATATTGGAGGGTGTACGGCGCCCTTTTTTTTTTGACTGTAAGGTGGTACGCTCTAATGTACATATGTATGTATAGCAGAATGTTAATCGCTGATTAAGTTTAAAAATTTTTGAGTGCGGTTTTTTAAAATTCATAAATTTGGGACTATGATACTCATATCTTATGCCAAAGTTTGGTAGTTCGTTTGCAAAAAATTTCGCGAAAAATAAATTTTGCAAAAAGGAAAATTTTTGCATCAACATATTCGTTTGCAGAATGTAAATCGCTGGCTGAGTTTTTTAATTTATTTTTTTTCGCGTTCCTCGATTTTTTTGCAATTTTTTAAGTGCGGATTTTTAAAATTCATAATCTAGGGACTATAATACCAATTATCTCATATCAAAGTTTGGTGGTTAGTTTGCAAAAAAAAATTCGCAAAAAAAATTTTACGAAAAGAAAATTTTTCCCATCAGTGTATTTTTTTGCAGAATGTAAATTTTTGATAAGAATTTTTAATTAATTTTTTGTACCATAAAGTTTTTTTCACGTTCCGCCATTATTTTGCAATTTTTTAATATAATTTGGTATAATAATAATAATATAATGGTATAATACCAAAATTAGCTGGTTAGATTGCAAAAAAAAAAATCACGAAAAAAAATTTTGCAAAAACGAATAGTTTTGCATCAATATATTTGCTTGCAGAATGTTAATCGTTGATTAAATATCGAAATTAATTTTTTGTACCATAAAGGCTTTTATCGCGTTCCGCCATTATTTTTCAATTTTTTAAGTACACAAATCCTACACTAATAAAAAAATTCACGTACAAATAGGTAAAAATTGTGCTGGCGCAAATACATGTACTATTTCCTCTTATTTTAGCAGAATTTTTACCTAATATTTGTACGGGCTTTTTAAGAGACAATAACAGAAAAATTAGTTCAATTTAATCTGAACGCGTTTAACATACTTTTGTACTAACTTATTTTTATGAGTGTATGGTTTAAACGACCACAGTTTGTCTTTTGCACAAAATTATTCAGTCTATCATGCTTTGTAGAAGTCTTTTCGGCGGAAATAGACGAACATTAAAATATTAGCCCACACAAGACGAAATACACTGATGATGGCTTTGTAGCGAAAGCCGAAAATACGTATTCTGTATTGCTGGTCTTATCGAATTCTTTCAAATATATTTTTATTCTTTGTAATTTACTTGTAAAAATTGTATCATCTTTCTTTGATTTGAAAGTAATTTAAACAGAAAGTGATATTAATTTATGATCTAGAGTCAAACTAAAAAAGAACATTCATTTACTTAAAAATAAGAGATCAACTAAATATTCCCCCATCTTAAAACACATTGACACGGTGCAAAAAATATAATTTAAATAATATACATTTAAATTGAAATTTAACGGTTCGTTGTAATTCAAAAATCTGTGGTTATCATACACAGAGTTGAATAGAATCAGCTGAGATATCTTAAGAATTAAGGTTCAAAGCAAAATAGAGTAATAATAACAAAGGATACAAATGGAATTGTTAAATTTCGTTGATGTTAGTCTAAGTTGAGTTGTTGATACGAAATTCGATTTTCTTTCAGCGGTCACATAAGTAGACGAACATTAAAATATTAGCCCACACAAGACGAAACACACTGATGAGGCTTTGTAGCGAAAGCCGAAAATACGTATTCTGTATTGCTGGTCTTATCGAATTCTTTCAAATATATTTTTACTTGTAAAAATTGTATCATCTTTCTTTGATTTGAAAATAATTTAAACAGAAAGTGATATTAATTTATGATCTAGAGTCAAACTAAAAAAGAACATTCATTTACTTGGAAATTTTTATTACTTTTTAATAACGCAAAAGTATATATAATTGATGAAGAAATATGTCCATATAAATGTTGTTTTAAGAATTTTTACAAAATTTTTTATGTAATTGTAATCAGAAAAAACTAAAAAAAAAGTTTTATTTTGTTTTTTCCTCACTACAAAATAAAACTTTTTTTTTTATTTTTTCCTCAATACAAAAATAATTCTCAACTTTCTTGAAAATATAAATTTTGTTTTCGAAAAGAAAACAAAAAATAAAAAATTTATGAAAACAAAGTATCCATCAAGAAAACTAAATTCATTTGCACACAAGTTATTTTTTTAAATTGAGGAAAAAAACAAACTAAAACGTTTTAAAAGTATTAATATCGGGTGCCTGGTCATACTATTTGACAAAATGTTGGTTTTTAATTTTTATTTAAAAAATAAAAATTGTTTTTTCGACATTTCTTCTTGTTTAATACAAAGAAGAAGGGTAAAAATGAAATTTGCATTTACTTATACCGATGGTATGAAATACAAAAACAAAAAACTTTCATAATATTTCTATTGTTGGCTATGCTTTGCAGAAGACTTCGAAAACATATTTTTTTGTTTGCTCCCTTCCCATTTTGTTAATGTAGCAGACTACATTTAATATGAGATTTTGATGCTTCAAATTGCATTGCACTACTGCCACCACTTTCTGAAGAAAACTGATCGTTTCGGGGACCTGGAAAATCCCCGAAACGATCGTCTTTTCATTCCTGAAAGTGTAGAGGTTTTTAAAAGCAAAAACTATGTGAAGTATTTGTCAGGAGAGTATGCTGATGAAGAAAAATAGAGTTTTTTGAAAAAAGTACTTATTATGTTAATTCATAATAAGGAAATTGGCCTCGAACTGAATTAATAAATTTCTAATTAGTCATACTATTTGTTTAAAAATTATTAATCTAAATTTACCTTTCATTTGAGTAAAATCATGTAAGTAGGCGTTCAAGGATATTTAATTCTTTTAATTTATCCTTAGAAATATAACAGTTGTTATTCAATCACTCTCAAACTATACATAAACTAGAAACCCTAATGAACCGAAATTGACTTCAAACTTATAATTCTGCGGAGTAGATTCGAAAGTATTTAAAAAATATATAAACCATTTATTTTGAAAGTGGTATCAGTCCATTTTCAAATAAAAATAAGTTAAGCATGGAATTAGGTAGACTACAAGGGGATTTTTCTATATAAAAAACAAAAAAGAGAAAAAAAACTTAAAAATAATTGATTGAACGAAGGTATTGGTATTATTTTTTTACGGGAAAGTTAAAAATACTGTTGGAAAAAATTGTATTGGCAATATATGTGTTCAAAGTTGAAATTCGCGAAAATGTTTAAAACAAAAATTTTGTCAATTTTATGACAAATTGTGTTAACGATTATGCATGTCGCGTTTATTGTTAAAACCATAGATGGGCACAAGTACATTAAGTACAAGTACCATGGTACTTGTATTTGAAATTTTTTAAGTACAAGTACCAAGTTTCAAATGTACTTTGTAATGAGTACCAATTACTAGGGAAGTACTTGATACTTAAGTACCAATACCTTAAAATGTACTAGGTACTTGCTAAGTACACTTGGTACTTTCTAAGTCCAAGGTACTCGCTAAGTACACTTGGTACTTGCTAAGTCCTATGGTACTTGTTAAGTACTTTTGGTAGTTGCTAAGTTCTATGGTACTTGCTAAGTACTTGTGGTACTTATTAAGTACTTGTGGTACTTAGCAAGTACCTATGGTACTTGCTAAGTACTATAGGTACTTGCTAAGTACTATGGTACTTGCTAAGTACTATGATACTATATTTTGTCTGTTTATATCTTTTTAAAAAAAATACAAAAAAAATTAAAAATTTTAATAAAAGACTCAGGAAGAACCAGTTAGCAAGCCTAAAAAAGATTAGTGGTATTCATGTAGCGTCGTATATTAATGTTACATAGCGTAAACCTTGTATTTATACCAGGGATGGAAAGAAAGCTCGAGCGAGCCATAAATATATAAATTTTTTTAAAAAGCTCGGAAGCCAAAATTAAAAGAGCTGCTCAAATAAAAAAGGTCGCAACTAAAAAAAAATAAAAAGCTTATAAAAATGAAAAGGCTCGTTTACAAAACTGAATAGAGTTTTTTAAATCGAGCAGCTCGTATAAAAAATTCCATAGAGCTTTTTTTATCGAGCAGCTCTGTAACGAAATTTAATTGAGTTTTTGAAATCGAGCCGCTAAAAAAGCTCGCTCCAATTAAAATAATTTAGATATTATAAAAAACAAAAACGGTAACTTAGTTACACTATATCCAACAGTAATATTAGCTGTGTTTGTGTGACTCTCTATCAGTGTTATCAAGAACGATTTTGACAGTTTTTCAACGTATTCCGGCTTTCTACTGTCAAAATTGTTCGAGATATCATTAATAGGAATGCCGCACAAACGCAGCTATAGTCCCTAGATTTTGAATTTTAAAAATTGAAAAAAACATAGCTGAAATTGAAAAGTTTCAAATATCAGAAAAAATCGCCAAAACAAAAAAAAAATGCAAAAATTTTAAAAAATGGCCAAAATTATAAAAAAAAATCATCAAAAGTGAAAAAAAAAACTTTAAAATTAAAAAAAAAACGCCAAAAGTGAAAAAATCACCAATATAAAAAAATCTAAAATTTTAAAAAATCGTCAAAAATTAAAACAAAATCGGCGAAATTGGAAAAAATTAAAAAAAATGGCAAAAATTGAAAAAATCGTAGAAATTGGAAAACAAATCTCCAAATTTAAAAAATCATGTAGATTTTATAAAAAAATTTAAAAAATCGACAAAATGTTAAAAATTCTTCAAAATTTCTCAACATCGTCAAAAATTAAAAAAATCGCCAAATTAAAAAAAATCGTTAAAATTTAGAAAAAATCGCCCAAAATTTGAAAAATTGCATAAATTGAAAAATTTTGACAAAAACGTCATAACTTAAAAAAAATGGTCAATATTTGAAAAATTTAAAAAAAATCGTAAAAATTAGAAAAAATTGCCAAAATTTCAAAATGTCGTAAAAATTATGAAAAAATCGTCTTGAAAAAATTGTCAATATTTGAAAAAATTACCAAAATCGTTTAAATTTCAAAAAGTCGTTAAAAATTGGAAAAAATCGGAAAATTTTGAAAAAATTGGCAAAATTGAAAAATTTTGTAAAAATTTTGAAAAAATCGTCATAACTTGAAAAAATCGTCAATATTTGCAAAAATTGCAAAAATAATCAAACTTAAAAAAACAATCTTCAAAAATTAGACAAAATCGCCAAAATTGCGAAATATCGTAAAAATTTTTAAAATTGTCAATATTTTAAAAAAATTGTCAAAATTTAAAAAAATTGTCAAAAGTTAGACAAAATCTCCAAAATTGTAAAATATTGTTCCAAAACCGTTGTCCGTTTTCATTTAACTCATTTGGTTTTAAAGATACTAGCGGTATTACAAATAAAAGCGCTTTTCTCTCTAAGAGGCTTAGTTTTTGAGAAAAACGCGATTTTAAAATCTAGCAATGCAAGTCAAAATTTAGTTTCGGTATCGGGGTATTGGTAGTGGGTTTTGACCTTTGGTGCAGTAATTTTTCCTCTAGCTCTTCTAGTTTGGGAGATATGGATGCTTAAAATTTTATTTTAGCGATTTTCGAACTAATTTTTTCACAGGTGACTAACTCATTCAGTTTTCGAGATATGGGCGATATACCAAATAAAAGCCCTTTTCTCTCTACGAGACTTAGTTTTCGAGAAAAACGCGATCTTAAAATATAGCAATGCAAGTCAAAATTTAGTTTCGGTATCGGGGTATTGCGGCTGGGTTTTGACCTCTGGTGCAAACATTTCTCCCCTAGCCCTTCTAGTTTTCGAGATATGGACGACTTAAGTTTTATTTAAGCGATTTTCGCCTTAATTTTTTCACAGATGACTCAAATTTGGAAGGATGGTTTTGAATGGGGTAAATTTATAGGAAAGTGGATTTTGGGAAAATAGATTTTTGTTGGAATAGAATTTTTGATAAGGTGAATAGAGAAGAATTTTTGATGGGATGATTTTTGAATAGGATAATTTTTTAATAGAATGGAGATTTTCGATAGGATAAATTTTGAGTAGTAGGAATTTTTGATGGAGTGGAATGATATATCGATATCCTTCAACATCCCTATATGACCGGGATTTTTTACTTGTAAGGTTTTTTCGACACTTTTGCACCCTTTCGGAATTTATTATTCTTAGGGGACCTGCAGTACCGTTTGATAGGTTGTTCGATAGGGTTTTTATGTTACAGGGTTTTTTTCGGTAACTCATTTTTCTGATATACATATCGGGAAACGGATAGTATGGACCAAGATTTCTTTGTTGAATCTAACCTATTTGGGGGGACTTGTGGGATGCGAACTATCCAAACGTAGAAAACGTGGACATCCACGGAAAGGGGGTCTAATTAATTCGGACTGCCTGAGGGAGAGGGAAAAAGCATGTAATAGACGCAAGCACCAAAATTTAAGAATATTATCAACTATTATACTACGTTCCCACTCAGTGAGACAGAACGTTGATACTAAAGAGGGTGACATGATTAACACACTATTTCAATGAAGTGGTTATTATACATGGATGCAAATTTAATCACCCACTAGCGATCATAAAGTAGGGAACCCATTCTAATGCGATTTTTTACATCCATGTAATACCGTTAACGTGCCTATTCCTACGAGAGGTCTGCGACTCTTAGTTGTGACTGTATTCCCCATGTATTTGTTATTGCAAAGTCACAATAAATTATATTTATTAAAATTTTCGCTTGAAAACTTCAAAAAAAATTAAGAATTGGTATCGACACAATCATAAAATTGACAAATAAAATCTGAATTTTTTGAATTTTATTGTTGCTTTGTATGAAAAGTTGTGACTCTCAGTCTTAAAAATAGTCTTATGACGGCCACAACGAGTCAAAAGTAGGAATAGGCACCTAAAATGCACAAATATACACATAAATATTGTGAAACTTGACGAGTGCAGTAGTATTGAAAACTACTATATATATTATGTTCTATGGTTCCATTAGGAACAAAGGGCCACAAAAAACTACTATAGTACTTAGTAAGTACCATAGTACTTAGCAAGTACCAAAGGTACTTAACAAGTACCATGGTACTTAGCAAGTACCAAAGGTACTTAACAAGTACCAAAGGTACTTAACAAGTACCATGGTACTTAGCAAGTACCAAAGGTACTTAACAAGTACCATGGTACTTAACAAGTACCAAAGGTACTTAACAAGTACCAAAGGTACTTAACAAGTACCATAGTACTTAACAAGTACCAAAGGTACTTAGCAAGTACCATAGAACTTAGCAAGTACCTATAGTACTTAGTAAGTACCATAGAACTTAGCAAGTACCCGTAGTACTTAGCAAGTTCCACAGTACTTGTTAAGTACCTTGGTACTTAGAAAGTACCAAGTAATTAACCAAGTAATTGTACTTAAGTACAAGTACATTCAAAGTACTTGTACTTGTTTTTTGTAAGTACAAGTACCAAATACTTGTACTTTACTAGTACTTAAGTACTGAGGTACTGAATACTTCCCGACTATGGTTAAAACACACAAGTATCTATAAATACTCGTATTTAGTGAAGCAATTTTGGTTTAAAGCGATTGAATACTTTTTTGTTTGCAAAATGGTTTTCAAATTTTTATAGTGGCTACCTCGTTATTGCAAAAACTAATTTTCTGTACTTCGTGAAATATTTTCACCATAATTTTGTCCCAAAATTACCAAATAATTTTTTTATTTTTTTAAAAATTAACAAAAATGTTTATTTTGAAAGTGGTATGAGTCGCATTTATTTTTTGTAATATTTTTTACGGGAAAGCTAAAAATATTGCTGGAAGAAAATATATTACGCAAAAATGTATAGAACTGGATTTTTTTATATTTTTATTGTTTATTGCTAAAACACACAAGAATCTTGAAATATTTAGTGAAGCAATTTTGGTTGATAATTGTTTAACTTAAACTTTAAATTTAACTTAAATATAACTGAAGTTTAGCATATGTAACATTTTTGTTTTCCTGTTTTTTTTCAACTAAAATTAAGCAAATTTTTTAGCTGATTTTAGCGGAATAATTTGTTATTTTCAATTAACTAGTATATAGCTAAAGATTTACTCACGAAAAATACGAAATTTGTTTTTATTTTAATTTTTTAAGGACTTTTGGACTTGAGATAGAACAATATTCTAACCAATTAAATAGAGAGCCTATATTCAATACGCTCTATCGGAAGACTTTTCTAAAATGAGTTTTTGATGGCAAATTCTTCACTGATGACGGGTACATCTCTGACAAAAATTTCAGAAAGAAAGAATGTATTTTAGTATCCTTTTTTCATTATTTGTTATTCCTCTATCGGATATAAGACTTAATTTTTTTGAATACAATATGGTCTATCGGAACATTTTGGTAATCGACTTAATAAAAATATAATATTACTACATATCCTAGCAAAACCTTGGTAATGGGTTTGACCTTTTTCACGCATTGCCTGGCAATGGGTACCCCTTTACCCTTGGTTTTACTTAGAAACCTTAGGTAATACGTTTCAAATTTTGTAATACATCAATACTTATGTGGGAGGTATGAAATAATGAGTTACCGATATGGAGATATATCACTACTTATTTGGAGCCTTTAAAATAATATATTACCGAAATTGTATTTCATATAACTTATTAATAAGGGTAAAAATAATAAGTTATTGGTATTGCATAATATAACTACTTATTATGCGAAGGTATGATTTAATAAAAATTTAGAATCTAATGGATCGGTGTACTTTTAAACAAAGTCATTACTAGTAACGTCTTATTTTATTCCGTATATGAAACCAATGAAATATGTACTAATGTGTAATAACTTACTTCACTCTATAAAAGTATGTACTTATTTTAGCTAACTAGTGAATTTAATATTACAAGTAACAACTTATTTCAGTATTTCCTTCGTAATCACTTATTTTAGCCTATACCGGTGCGATTTAGGCAACCATTTACCCCCAATGACACCCCCATGTTAAAATAATGTGTTATGCGACCAAAGTGTAAGTAGTTACAATTTTTGGTTTCTTATTACATTTCCCTTTACCTGTTAATAGAAGGTTTTGCTGGGATATTGAACAAAATTGTACCCAACAGTACAATATAGAACTGTGCCCAATACATTAAGGTCGTTTAAATGTTTGTTTATCAGTGTGTCCCCTAAAATACGTTTTCGGAATTTCCAAATTCGGTTTTCCATATAAAAATTTATAGAACGACGCACAGAGGAGTATTTGCCCCGAAAAGCTGGCCAAAATTATTAAACGTGTTTTTTGGACTAAAACTTCGGGGTTTTTGATAGTTTTGGGTTTAATTTGATAAAAAGAATCCAGCGGCGAATTTTTGGAGGGTTCGTATTTTTTTTGCGAGTTTCCAAATTTTTTTTGTATTTTAATTTCGACCAAAGTTTTAAAAAACATGGATACACATAAACGAAGTATTTTAGATTAATTTTGTGCCTTTGCAACGCCCCCTAGTGGAAATATTTGGAACTAAATTTCAAACTTTGACATGCTGTATCTTCGGAACTAATCAAGATTTTTCCAAAACTAAAATTTTGTATTTTTTGTATAACAAATCTCTACATATTTTAAAGTTTTTTTTTTTAAATATACTTATTTAAATTGATTTTTGATATTTATTTAAAAAAAATGTTCAATTAGGGAAAAAGTTGCATACAGAGAGTTTTCTGCACAAATTTTAATTATCTTCCCCATCGCAATAACTCTTTAACATCATGTGGATAACTCCCTCAATTTATCATTGCAGACCCTACCTTACACCTAAGGGGCCTAGAGACCATTCTTTTGGTGGTCAGTTCCCTACTTGGGTCATCTACGATCTATATTCTCCTAATAGTCCGAAAATACGGTAATCCTGTGGAAAGACAATTAGGTGAAAAAGCGCCATAAAATATCAAACTCGGTTTTTCCATTCATCGCTACAACTTACCACCACAAATGAAAACAAAACTCCCCCCACCAAACAAAAAAAAAACTAAACCAGAAAACAAAAACAGAATAACCAAACCCACTATCCATACAAAAACATAGCCGTGCAGGCACTTGGGCAATTCCTGAAGCACTTTCGTCCCCTGCCAAAGAGACTCATCAGCGAAATTAACCTAATGGTTCCATAGAACCCCTCTGGGATGCATGTCAACATGATCCCGAAAAATTACCAGAATAGTCAAATATAACAAACCAAATCGCAAATGATCACAAAACAACTTAAATTCAAAAAACACAGAACCATAAATTCAAAAAACACAGAACAAATTTACCAAGTCCACTCCAGTATCACACACGAGATACAATAACTACTGCCCATAACATCCGCGCACCATAACACTATGCGACAGTCAAAATCGGGATGGGATGAAACCAACGGGAAATGTTATATCGGTCAAAAACAAGTTATACGTGTCCCGGCGTTTCGCTGGGTCACGTCTAGGAATCGAGATATATCGATTTGAAGTTAGTAACTATCATATAGGGGAAATTGTCACCTTTGGTGGTCTTTTTTTTGACATAACTCGAGAACCACTAGTCCGATTTTGCTCAAACAATTTTAAAAAAATTAAAAATTACAATTCCTTTAATCTGTTCATATAACGTTTTTCTATATACTCAGCAGTTTTGCCGGTAAAAATAAATGTATGAAGAAAAAAAATATTTTTTGCCTAAAATATTAAATTTTTTTATTTTTTAAATTCATAAAAAATCCAAAACGGAAAAAAGGCAAGTCGTATTACTTTCACGCAAAGTCACATAACCTTTAAACAAAATGAGACATAGATCATGAAAATCGATGGACGCGTTTCGCTTTTATTCACAATTAAGTGAAGGTATCTCATTTTGACAAGAATATTGATTTTATGTTTCAATGAGTTTGGATAATATCACTATGCGACAGTCAAAATCGGGATGGGATGAAACCAACGGAAAATGTTATATCGGTCAAAAACAAGTTATACGTGTCCCGGCGTTTCGCTGGGTCAAGTCTAGGAATCGAGATATATCGATTTAAAGTTAGTAACTATCATATAGGGGAAATTGTCACCTTTGGTGGTTACATAACTCGAGAACCACTAGTCCGATTTTGCTCAAACAATTTTAAAAAAATTAAAAATTACAATTCCTTTAATCTGTTCATATAACGTTTTTCTATATACTCAACAGTTTTGACGGTTTTTGTTTATTACTTTTTTTTAATATTTTAGGCAAAAAATATTTTTTTCTTCATACATTTATTTTTACCGGCAAAACTGTTGAGTATATAGAAAAACGTTATATGAACAGATTAAAGGAATTGTAATTTTTAATTTTTTTAAAATTGTTTGAGCAAAATCGGACTAGTGGTTCTCGAGTTATGTCAAAAAAAACCACCAAAGGTGACAATTTCCCCTATAAGATAGTTACTTACTTCAAATCGATATATCTCGATTCCTATACGTGACCCAGCGAAACGCCGGGACACTTATAACTTCTTTTTTACCGATATAACTTTCCCCGGTAGTTTGAACCCTTCCCGATCACTGACCCCTACCATTTGTCTCACAGTGTAATTTGACAATATTTAGATATTCCCTAGAAACGCGTCAAGAAACATGATCAACACATCCACAGCACCTGAGAGAGATACCTACCGAATGGTGGACTTATACATAAACTTTATATAATCAATCATTCGCCCAATAAAATCCATTGATGAAAATAATTTTTCATTCAATTACATTTACAAGGCAAAAAACCATTGTAAAATTAATAGGCAGTGTTAATCCCCAAACAAAAGTTTATGACTGACAAAAAAATATGAGAAAAAGTGCCTGATGAGCAAAAATTTAAAAAAGATGAAATTTTCAAAAAAATTTCAAATTTTTTTTTTCCTATATAACATTTTTCCTACACTTATACTCTCACTTTTAAAAACCTTCTTCCTTTTTTTTTACAAAAAAAGTATAAAAAAACCTTTTTTTTAATTTTTGAACGAAGAGTTTCAACATAAATATTTAAAATAAAATTTTTTAAAAATTGTTGAAAATAGCTATTAATCAAGTATTTTATTAAAAAAAATCAATTTAAAACCTCCATTCGTTTAGCCATAAAAAATTATAATATTAACCTCTAAAAACTGAAAAAAATCAATAAGGGGATGACATTTTCTTAACTTTCCTGACTTTAACAGTGTCTCGAAACTACAAATCTCAACTTAAAATCCTGAGAACTTGCAACATAATGCAGAAATTAGTTGCCTATTGAGCTGCATACTTTTTTTTTAATTTCTTTGAATTCCTTTTTGCCTTTTTGGCCAGCTTTTTGGGTCAAATACTCCTATGTGCGACGCACAGTGCTTTGTCCCCATATAGCAAATCGGCAAAAATAAAATTTTTAAATTAAAATTTTTAATTTAAAATTTTTAATTTTATCTACAATTATAAACAGAATAAGGCGAAAATTGGTAACTGCTGGTCAAATTATGTCCCTTAACATTTGTTTCATTCGGGGCAAGGACATGACTACCTCCCATATATCCTTTTTCTAAAAAACAATATTTTGGCTACATTTATGATCAGAATGCACTAAAAGCTTAAAATAGTTTGTAAAATAATACTTTTTAGCTCTTTGGCAAATTTTGTTTCATTCGGTGTAAGGACATGACTACCTCCCATATATCCTTTTCCTCAGAAACTATATTTTGGCCAGATTTAAGATCAGAATGTATTAAAAACTTACAATAGTTTATAAAATTATACTTTTTATCTCTGTGGCAAATTTTGTTTCACTCGGTGCAAGGATATGACTATCTCCCATATATCCTTTTTCTCATTCATTATCAATTTTAAGGGCGCCACAAAAGAGCAGTATTATTGCTCAATTTTTACAAGTTTTTTATGGTGCAATGTTATTTTAGCAAAACCTTCAATATGACACACACATGGTCAAAAATATTGGTAACTTGCTAAAATTTAGTGAAAACAATTTTAGACAAAATAATCAATTTTCATAAAATGTCTTGGAAAGGAGTCGCTCCCCACACAAAACCCGAATTATCATTTTTTCAATTTATTATTTTTCTTTAATAATAACTATTATATGACAAAAATAGCTTTTGACATTTCCAAATTGTGTATTTTAAAAAAAACTTGACAAATAATTAAAAAAAAGCCGTTTTTGCATTTCTATTAAATTTATGGGCATTTCGGTTCTAGGTTAAAGTGGGTTAATGATATCCAGCGAAACCAAAATTCCGTATCTGAATAATTTTAAGTATATTTAATGAACAAGTTAAATAAAAAACTAGTGTTTGCAAAAAATTCGAATTTTGTGAATTTTTAATTGATATGCTATTTTCTTTTTCAAAAATGAGCCATTTTCGGCCGCAATTCTGCACGGGTTAAAGTTTTCTAAAAAAAAAATAAATTCTTCAATTTTGAACCTACTAGATGAAAACTTGGCTGTGTAATGAATGAAAATCGAGAAATCGTATTTTAAGGGACAGCATATACATATCGTCATTTGAAATCAAAAAAGCCGTAAGTTACAAAAATTAAAATTTTTGATTGTTTATGATGCACCGTATCAAAATACACATTCCTGCAAATTTTACACTCCTACGACTAAATACGACGATTTTATTAACAAAATTCTAAACAGCCTCAAGTGTAAGCTCAAAAAATTTTAAAAAGTTTTTTGCTTCTCCTGTAAAATTTTTTAAATGTAACTTACGGCTTTTTTGATTTCATATGATGATAAACAGACTTACATATATATCTACATAAAATTGAAAAATAGGGATATGTAGAAAAAGTTAACAATTTTAAATTTGCGGTTCAAAATTTTTTTTTACAGAAAATTATACATCCTAATGGACTATCTAATGGCGTTTTCTTTTCTGAAAAAAATGTTGCCTTTTTTCTGCCCTTTTTTTACAAAATGCCTTTTTGTGTATAGTAATAAAAGGGAAACATAGACAAATTTGGTATCAAATTAAAGGTATTTCAGATATCAATCTAAGCGTGTATAAAATATGTCTAATTATTCCCTAATTTTCGTGCAATTTAACAAAATGTCACATTTTTCTATATTTTGGTGT
Source organism: Leucophora obtusa (assembly GCA_949987735.1). Taxonomy (NCBI): domain Eukaryota; kingdom Metazoa; phylum Arthropoda; class Insecta; order Diptera; family Anthomyiidae; genus Leucophora; species Leucophora obtusa. The sequence goes on from OX465296.1 coordinate 57,069,959, forward strand.
TGTGTTAAATAAGTTGAATATTGTTGGACATTTTTGAAGCATAGTTAAATAGGTCTTTAAAATACCTTTAATTTTATACCTAATATGCCTATATCTACTTATTATTTCTATGCACAAAAATAAATTTTTTAAAAAAAGGGCATAAAAAAGGCAACACTTTTTTCAGAAAAGAAAACGGCATAAATCGTAAAAAAAAATAGACGTTATTTTTTATATTTTTTTTTTAAATTTCACTTAACTTTATAAAATTTTAAGTTTTCCGCAAAAAAAGTGTTATTACTTAAAAAAATTTTTTAAGTTTCTTGAATTTTTTTATTTTATTTTTACACCACATTAAAACGAAGTTATGTTTCAATTTTCAAGTTCTTTTTTTTAAAAAAACGTTATTTTAATTTTTGGTGGTACCTTAAAATTTAGCTCTTTCTAACTTTGTTAAAACTCAGGTAAAAGGGTTTGGAAAATGTAAACAATTTTCAAATTTGCGGTTAAAAAAATAAGGGCCTGTTCATCAATTACGAAAATAGTCTAAACGAAAGAAATTGACAATCACTTTCGTCAAAAATATATGGGAAACAAAAACAAATTTTCGTTACTTTGCTTTCGTTTAGAGTATTTTCGTAGTACATAAACTAGGGCTAATTTTTTTCAAAATTTTATTAAAAAGCTTTAAGATGTTCTAAAATCATAAATAAAGACGTTCTTCCATATTTTTTTTTTACTCTACCAAACTTAAGCAACTTTGGGATTTCCAGTCAAAAAATGTTTAAAGTTTTCGATGCCACCAAATATTATTCTATAAATAATTTTCACTTAAAATAATTTTTGCTTATTGCGAATATAGTGAATAACACCACCGCGTTTCAAAGAATTATTTTTAAAAATGAAATTTTGCCAATTTTTTTTGTAAAGCAGTTAACATTTTCATTAAAAAATTTGCAATTAAGGTCAAGTATTTTCCGATTTGAAAATAAATCGTAATGCTCTAAGTCAATTTTAACCGAAAATCGTTCCGTTTGACATGGAATGACTCATATATTAAAAAAAATGTTAAACAAAACGTTCGAACTTTAATAAAATTGCAAATTATATCATAAAAAATCAAATTTTTATTACTTTGCAATACGCTCTATCGGCATAAAAATATTCGAAAATTTCAGTTGCAATCACTCTATCGGACAAAAAACCCTATAGCGCCGCGAATAATGTAAAATGTTGTTTTTTTTTATATGTAAAGTTCAGTAGTCATATTTAACAAATATTGTGGAAGATAGATTACTTCATATTTAAGGAATTTAGGAATAAAACAGTTTTTTCCTTCTCCTGAAAAATCGTCTTTTTTCCGATAGAGCATATTGAATATAGGATCTCAATATGAAACTTCGATAAAACAATGTTTGTATTTTTTAATGCAAAAACTAAAATAATTGTTTTTATGGAAACTTTACTAAATATAAGTTTCATTTATAAACTTAAGTAATTAAAGATCAGTATTCGGAGTCGAAAGCCTCTGTTGCCAGTACTCCTTTCTTAAATTAGTTACATAATTGTATTGTGTAAAATTTTATCAACGTTTCGTCCAAGTTAATTCCTCAAGAATTCTGGTAGAAGTAGAAAACACCCGTTCGCTGTACTGACTGGAATACACATTATTTGTGTAGCCAGTTGTTGAAGGGGGGGGGGGGGGGGGGGGAAAGATCTCTAGCAAAATTGTAAAACATCGCAATCTGGTTTAATATAATCACAAAAACTCTAAGATAAAAATTTACTCACGCATGACTCACTCACGAACATATTTTTGTAACTCAAGCTCAAGCACGACTCACCTGAGTGATATCATTTTAAATCACGCAAATTTACTCTAATGCACATTCATATATCTATATCAATTAAGATTCAGCTATAAGCTTTTATACATATGATATGTTTAATGGGATATGATTTTATGTGAACGTTTTTACTCGGGATATTACTTGTTCTTTAGTATTACTTTTTTTTTGTTAAATCATTAGAAATTAACTAACAGTATGACTCAAATATAACTTGACCTACAGAAACGTTTCTTTAATGATTACCACGACTGCGACTTTCATGCACTAAAATGTCGTAAATATGCGATTAAAATATGCAGTAAAAAAGGCAATGTATTCGAATATGGAATTAAAGGAAAATATGAACTAAAAATTGAAAAATTAAAAAAATTTTTTTGGTTCTTATAACATTCTTATACGAAAAATTTGTTGTTGTTTCGCATATTAATTTGATTTATAAGACTGTTATAAAAATCGACAAAATGTCTATGCATTTGGCTACTAAAAAAGTGTAGTAAAAAAAAAATATATAGACATAATATTTGCGATTTTCGAAATCCACATTTATTACGTGAGTGCTTTGGTTTAAAACCGAAATGCAATCTATGTATACTATGCCTAAGAGGATGACAGCAGATAAGTGCTATAGCGAGGTTATACAATATCTTTCTCTAGTATATTTTTTATTAAAGCAGAATTTTAATTAACGTTTTTCGTCCGATTTTGAGAACACATATTATCACATTTATTTTTAATTATTTTTAAATTAAAGAAAGATGATAAAATTTACAACTAAATCTCACAGAATAAAAATTGAAAGAATTCGATAAGGCCAGCAGAATAAAACTTTGGTTTAAACGAGTAAAAAGGTTAAAGTCGGGCATGCCGACTATAGAATACCCTACACCAGTCTGGGTAAAAGCCAACTAATGTCACCAAAATCAATAGGCTGCGTTATTGGGCCAATATAGGTCTGTGTACCAAATTTCATCAAAATATCTTAATATTTGCGACCTGCAGCGTATAAACAGTATAATTTTGGTAGGACCCTTATATGGGCACTAGGTCTAAACATGGACCGATGTTCATCAAAATCAATAGGCTTCGTCCGTGGGCCAAAATAGGTCTGTGTACCAAATTTCGTCAAAATATCTTAATATTTACGACGTGCATCGTATAAACAATATAATTTTGGGGGGACCCTTATATGGGCACTAGGTCTAAACATAGACCGATGTTCACCAAAATCAATAGGCTTCGTCCTTCGGCTGCCATAAGTCGGTGTACCAAATTTCATCAAAATATCTTAATATTTGCGACCTGCAGCGTATAAACAATATAATTTTGGTAGGACCCTTATATGGGCACTAGGTCTAAACATGGACCGATGTTCACCAAAATCAATAGGCTTTGTCCTTGGGCCAACGTAGGTCTGTGTACCAAATTTTATCAAAATATCTTAATATTTGCGACCTGCAGCGTATAAACCATATAATTTTAGTAGGACCCTTATATGGGCACTAGGTCTAAACATGGACCGATGTTCACCAAAATCAATAGGCTGCGTTACTGGGCCAATGTAGGTCTGTATACCAAATTTTATCAAAATATCTTAATATTTACGACCTGCAGCGTATAAACAGTATAATTTTGGTAGGACCCTTATATGGGCACTAGGTCTAAACATAGACCGATGTTCACCAAAATCAATAGGCTGCGTTATTGGGCCAATATAGGTCTGTGTACCAAATTTCATCAAAATATCTTAATATTTACGACCTGCAGCGTATAAACAGTATAATTTTGGTAGGACCCTTATATGGGCACTAGGTCTAAACATGGACCGATGTTCACCAAAATCAATAGGCTGCGTTATTGGGCCAATATAGGTCTGTGTACCAAATTTCATCAAAATATCTTAATATTTACGACCTGCAGCGTATAAACAATATAATTTTGGTAGGACCCTTATATGGGCACTAGGTCTAAACATGGACCGATGTTCAAAAAAATCAAACTTGTTCGTCCTTGGGCCAACATAGGTCTATGTACCAAATTTCATCGAAATATCTTAATAGGTGCGACCTGTAGAGTGCGTACAAGATTGCATGGACAGACAGACAGACGGACGGACGGACGGACAGACGGACATCGTTAAATCGAAATAAAAAAAAATTCTGAACCGATCGGTATACTATAAGGTGGGTCTACGACCAATATTTTTTGGTGTTACAAACATCAGCACAAACTTATAATACCCTGACCACATAGTGGTGTAGGGTATAAAAAACATGCATTAAAATGCAAAATATGTATTCAAAATCATTAAATATAAAAAGAATTTTGCATTGTTTTATGCTTACTAACTACTCACAAAAAAAATCTTTATCAAATAATTAGGAGCATTTCAACTAATAAAGTTGTTTTATATATACATACATTATCATATGAAAACTGGAAACATTTTATAAAGTTTTTGGATTTTTCTATTTAAATTTTGAACAATTAATGCGAAAAAACTTTATTAGTTGAAATACTCCTAATTACTTGACAACAATTTTTTTAGTATACAAAAATGTATTTGCATGAAAGTCGCTGCCCTGATGATTACTAAAACAAAGAACTACTCTACCTAGTTGCTAGGTAGATGTTGTACTACTCTTGATTATGATGAGTAAGACAGTTGGTTAGTAAAAAGTTGCTTAGTTCAAAGTATCAGTTGTGCCGAAATTAGACTAAAAAAATCGTTCTACTATGATAAGCATGAACATTAATTACAATGCTGATTCAACTTAAAAAAAAAACTGTGTTAATAAAGCCTTGAGTTAACTTTAGAGTTACAGAAAAGGTAATAAAAATTATGAATGAGTTATTTTTTGCATACATTTTACAAACTCATAATTGTTAGTAAATAAAATTGCAAAATGTGCAAAAAATAAAAATCGTTTAAATGAACGCGAATTTGTTTCTTTGTATAAATATAAAATTGTGTAATGTACATAATTGATACCTATGAAAAGAATATTTTTTAACAAAAGTGATTTCATTTAAGTATTACAATATTTTCAGATTTGCCAAAAAAAATGTTCTTTTGCTACCTTTGGGTATCGTCGTACCTCAGTGATTTCATTTGGCGAACGTGGTTTGTGTTTTTTCTTGTTGTTCTTAATTTTTAATGTTTTTCCTTTTGAACAATAAATATTATTGTAAAAATACAGCTGATGCAAGACTTTATGTTGCCAAAAACAAATAGAGAAAAACAAGAAAAATACGTCAATTCTATATAAAGTATAACAAATTAATTAAATATAGTATATGTATGTATGTATGTATGTATAAAGTCTTGTGTACCTAAAACTAGAGTGAATTTGTTTTTGACAATGGTATTTACATTCTTGTGAACAAAAGAAATACTTGTGGACCGACTTATGATCCTCCATTTATCTACACTCCTTTAACGACATTTCGCTAGAGCGGCAATTTTGAATTATAAGAGTAGAACACAGAAAAAACATTTCCTTCCTTTTCCGAGGAAATGCCATTTTAATGAGAATTTTCCGAAAAATTAAAATGGCACAAAAAGTTGAAATTGGCATGCAAACTGGCACAAAAAAATAGTAAGGGCACGAAAAAGACAAAAATGGCACGCTTATTCCAACTATTTAAAAATATACTAGTTGATTTAAGCATTTTTATACCCTACACCACTATGTGGTCAGGGTATTATAAGTTTGTGCTGATGTTTGTAACACCAAAAAATATTGGTCGTAGACCCACCTTATAGTATACCGATCGGTTCAGAATTTTTTTTTATTTCGATTTAACGATGTCCGTCTGTCCGTCCGTCCGTCCGTCCGTCCGTCTGTCTGTCCATGCAATCTTGTACGCACTCTACAGGTCGCACCTATTAAGATATTTCGATGAAATTTGTTACATAGACCTATGTTGGCCCAAGGACGAACAAGTTTGATTTTTTTGAACATCGGTCCATGTTTAGACCTAGTGCCCATATAAGGGTCCTACCAAAATTATATTGTTTATACGCTGCAGGTCGTAAATATTAAGATATTTTGATGAAATTTGGTACACAGACCTATATTGGCCCAATAACGCAGCCTATTGATTTTGGTGAACATCGGTCCATGTTTAGACCTAGTGCCCATATAAGGGTCCTACCAAAATTATACTGTTTATACGCTGCAGGTCGTAAATATTAAGATATTTTGATGAAATTTGGTACACAGACCTATATTGGCCCAATAACGCAGCCTATTGATTTTGGTGAACATCGGTCCATGTTTAGACCTATTGCCCATATAAGGGTCCTACCAAAATTATACTGTTTATACGCTGCAGGTCGTAAATATTAAGATATTTTGATAAAATTTGGTATACAGACCTACATTGGCCCAGTAACGCAGCCTATTGATTTTGGTGAACATCGGTCCATGTTTAGACCTAGTGCCCATATAAGGGTCCTACTAAAATTATATGGTTTATACGCTGCAGGTCGCAAATATTAAGATATTTTGATAAAATTTGGTACACAGACCTACGTTGGCCCAAGGACAAAGCCTATTGATTTTGGTGAACATCGGTCCATGTTTAGACCTAGTGCCCATATAAGGGTCCTACCAAAATTATATTGTTTATACGCTGCAGGTCGCAAATATTAAGATATTTTGATGAAATTTGGTACACCGACTTATGGCAGCCGAAGGACGAAGCCTATTGATTTTGGTGAACATCGGTCTATGTTTAGACCTAGTGCCCATATAAGGGTCCCCCCAAAATTATATTGTTTATACGATGCACGTCGTAAATATTAAGATATTTTGACGAAATTTGGTACACAGACCTATTTTGGCCCACGGACGAAGCCTATTGATTTTGATGAACATCGGTCCATGTTTAGACCTAGTGCCCATATAAGGGTCCTACCAAAATTATACTGTTTATACGCTGCAGGTCGCAAATATTAAGATATTTTGATGAAATTTGGTACACAGACCTATATTGGCCCAATAACGCAGCCTATTGATTTTGGTGACATTAGTTGGCTTTTACCCAGACTGGTGTAGGGTATTCTATAGTCGGCATGCCCGACTTTAACCTTTTTACTCGTTTTTAAATATTTTTAACCAAAAACATTTATGAAGAAATTCACAGTTGAACTGTGAAACTGCAATCGGCGCAAATTAGTATGATTATTAAAGATTGAAGTAATTTTTACCAAAATTAAAGAAATATTAGTGGTATTCATCTAACTGCATTTATGCCCTCGTAAACTATGTATTTTTGTAATCGCGTATATTTATAGTTTATTTGAATGAACGCACCTTTTAAAACTATTCACATTTCAATTTTGCATTTAGCCACTTTTTTGATCGTTTCATAAATTAAACACACAATTTTTTAAATTTGTATCATATCAAACAATACAAAATAATTTTATTTTTGACAAAAGCTGTATTTTGTCTCATGCCTATCAACGTTAAGTATTTAAAGCAAGTCTAAGTTAAACTAATTGTAATATAAATAATTTTAAAAAGATTATGTTTATAATTGTTCCGTTATAATCGAACGTACATACGTCAGCAAAAGTTTTTAGGAAGTAACTCGAATAAGTTATATTAGATGTAAATATGTATAAACGTTTGGTTTTCAACGTTGATAATTGTCCGTGTTGAAAGTTAACGTGCATACGAAAAGTAATATGTTAGTTTTCGTCTTAAAATGCACTTTAAATTTTTTTATGAGTTAACGGATATAGTTAAGTCGAAAACACGGCTAATATTCAAATGTGTGTATAAATACGAAAAAGTTTACATATAAAAATGTAAGCGTATATTCACGAGGGCTTGTAAACTAGTTTTGACATTAATCGAGTAAACTTACAACATATACATAGTATACGAGGCGTAAATACTTTAAATTAATACCTTTAATATTTTTTGTAAATTGTTTTTAAAAATTATGTATTGTAGAAAGGTTGGGTTTCAACACTATTTTTTTTACCGCAAATTCTAACAAAAATCGACAAAATGGTTTTTTTTGGCAACGATGTGTAAATACGGCATTTTTACAAAATACATAAGTGGGAAAATGACAAAAATGGCTAATGTCAAAAAAAACGTACCCTGTTTATAATTTTGGCCTCCAGTGGAGATAATATTTATATTTTTTTAATTTGATGGGTTTTTACCCTTTTTAAATTGGTAAATAACAACATTCGCATTAAAATTTTTAATTATGCAGTTCAATTTTTAAGAACCCTAACTGCTTTCCATAACGAAAAGAAGTTATTTTTTGTGCACTTCTTGATTATGGAGTTTTGACCGGTGAGATTATTACCCAGCAAAAACATGACTGGTCATTACCGTATTTTTCAAATGATATATTCTGAATTTCAATTGATATTTTCTGAAATTCAAATGATAATTTCTGAATTTCAGTTTATATTTTCTGAATTTTAAATGATATTTTCTGAATTTAAATAGATATTTTCTGAATTTCAAATGATACCTGAATTTCTATTGATATTTTCTGTATTTCAAATGACAATCTCTGAATTTGAATTGACATTTTCTGAATTTGAATTGATATTTTCTGAACTTCAAATGTTGTTCTGAATATTAATTGATATTTTCTGAATTTCAAATGGGAATTCTGAATTTCAACTGATCTTTTCTTAATTTCAAATGGAAATTCTAAATTTCAATTGATTTTTCTGAATTACAATTGCAAAGGTGTAGAAAATCTTTAAACTATCTTGCATGAAATTAATTTTGGATGAAATTATGATTTCAGCAAACAGTAATAAAATAGGGTGAAAACATGTCAATTCAACATAAAAAGTGGCATTTTCGGATTGACCATCTCCGATTTCAATGAAATGTACCACAACTATCGTATATGATAACAGCTCATTATAGCATAAATTTCAGAGCCAAGACTCTTGGTTTCCGAAATATGACGTCACGAAAATTGGAAAAAACGGTAAAATTTGATTAAAGTATGATTACAAAATCGACTATATCTTTATCATTTTGGTATTTTTTATTAGGTAAGAAAGTACCCTATAAAATGATATTGATTTATTTCATGAAAGGGTCAAAGGTAGTTTTTTGGGATCTTGAGTTCAAATGCCCATTGCTTATTGTTAAACTCTCTTCTACATTTGTGTGTAAAAATTTAAGGTGGTATCTCGATTCGTGTCTGAGTTATAGTCAAAAACATTGCCACAGGTATGGATTTTTGTGAATTAATACATGTACATATATTAGAGCGTACCACCTTACAAGCAAAAAAAAAGTGCGCCGTACACCCTCCAATATGAAGTATTTTTGCAAGGAGGTTTCAAAAAATATTTTTATGTTTTTTTTTGCCGAACGTAGGGGTGGCCATTTTACATTTTTCGTTATATCTTTTGGTTTCCACATCTCGTTTTCTAGGTCTTTAAATCCTATTTATACTACCTTTAATATAGGTGACTATAATCTGGTTTCTGTGGATTCCACAGTGGATCTGGATGTTGTTTTTGACTCAGTGATGTCCTTTAAACAGTATGTGGACTATATTGTTCCGAAAGCTTATTCTAAGTTAGCTTTCTTAAAGAGAAATTGTGCTGAGTTTTCTGATCCTATGATATTGAAGTTAATTTATACTGCCTTTGTCAGATCTAAATTAGAGTATGCAGCTATTATATGGGCTCCCCATTGTGGAACTCATATCTCGCGTATTGAGAGAGTGCAAAGAAAATTTGTTAAATTTGCAATCTCATCTTTTATGTTTCTTGATCCTATACCATCCTACAGATCTAAAAGCTTATTAATAGGTTTGGAAACCCTTGAGTTTCGTATGTTATTGCAATCTGCTTTATTTCTTTTTGATATTATTAGTGGTGATATTGACTGTTCAGAGTTGCTTTGTCTTATTAGATTTCATGTTCCACCTAGAAGTGTTAGGGTGCGTACAGAGTGGCCGCTTGTTGCCGAGCCGAGCTGACTGATGCTTATTGCGGGAACTTGTCATGCGAGAAACAAGTTTGAGTGTGCATAGTGGATGCGAGATTCAGCACTGATATTTTATCTATTATTTGTGTTTTATGTATGTTTGTATGCATTTGGGTTTGTTGTTCATTCTGACATTGAGTTTTAAAATTTTACTTATTAACGCATTTCTTCAATTATTCTTGAAATGTTTATTACATTTTTTTTTTAAATTTTGTTTATAAGTTTTTTTTAATTTTTTTATAATTGTTATAATTTTATTTAATTTTTATTATTTATTTGAATTTTTATTTTTTTGTTTAATTTTTACTTTATTAACATAACATAAACAATGTTTTCGGCGCTGAAAAACGCTTTGGAACTGTTTTCTCGCATTCAATCAGCTTTGCGCTCTGACCAGCTCGGCGCCCACTATGACCTGTTCGCGCTGATTTGTACTAATTTGTATAGTACCAGTTTTCTCGCATTGGTTCTCGCAATAAGCGTCAGTCGGCTCGGCTCGGCAACAAGCGGCCACTCTGTACGCACCCTAAGGTATAACAATATTTTTAATGTACCACTACATCGTACCAATTATGGTCTTAATAGCATTTTGACCCGCATGTTTATTCAACTGAATGACATTAATCATTATCAACAAATTCATTTAAAACCGCAAATAGAGTTTTGTGCATCAAAATCTGGCTTTAAGCAATATTTATATTCTATTTTGATGGGTTTAAATTTGTAAATTAATAAAATAATGTATAAATTAATATTTAGATTATTCTAAAATTGTAACATCATAGTCTGTAAGGAATTTTGTATCCATAGACTGAATAAATGAAATGAAATTTACAGTCGGATCTTAAAGTATATACCACAATCGCATGTACCTGCCACATTTTTTGGTATTATTATAAATTAATTAAAAAACGAGTAAAAAAGTTAAAGTCGGCCATGCGGACTATATAATACCCACCAGTCTGTTTAGAACCAACTATGTGGACTTATGTCAAAATTTTCTGTAAAATGATAAAAGAAGATAAAGTCGGAAATATAGCCTATATGGGCGATAGGTCCAAATATATACCGATCCTAACTACACTCATAAAAAAAGCGCGTACAAATAGTTCAAAATTCTGCTAAAATAAGAGGAATAGTACTTGAATTTCCGCCAGCAGAATTTTCAGTGAAGTTGAAAATCATGATCTGCTAAATTTAGGTAAGCTAAATTTTACATACTACTAAATATACGGAGAATTTCAGTTAAATTAGCTAGAAAATTGGAGCTGAATTCAGCAGAAATTTTACCTGATTTAACTACAAATTTCTGTTAAAATGTCTCTTAAAATTTCGACTTCCGGGATCTGACCCTAGACGGGCCCATATTTATTATTGGGAGTATATGTGTCTAATAAGGGTTACTTTATAGGTACAGACTGACGAATTTTTGTCCATTTATAGAGCTTACTTTCCGAGATACAAACTATGTTACGATCTTATAATAAAAAAAATTAAAATATAGCGCCATCTCTATGTGATATTGATAGCAGAGACACAAAAATATAATAATTAGAAAATAATCGTGATTTAAATTAGCTGAAAAATTTGTAAAGTTAAGAAACACAAATTACTAAAAATTAGCATGCAAAGTTAGTTCAAATACGGCTGAAAGTAGTTGTAATGCTAAATTAGATTTACAAAAAATATTAGTTCAATCCTAAATTTTAAGACAAAATAACAGGAAAATTAGTTCAATAGAATCAGAACGCGTTTAACAAACTTTTGCAACGAGGATAAAGGCTAAAGAGTTCCCATACGAAAAAAGTACACTATTTGATCCCCTTAAAGTTTATATGGATAGTGATTCTGTTAATTCCTGTGAAGAATAAGAGAAACAGAAGGAAAACCGAAAAACTTAGTAGTGCACTGTTTTTATTGTTTCTTATGATTATTGATTAAAGCGGTAACAAAAACAACTTTAAGAACGAAATAAATAATAAAAATCAATTTTAATTATTTTTTAATGTTGTTTTTTGCTTGTAAAGCAGTTTTTATGAAGGAAAAAGAAGGTTTTGTAGGGAGCTATAGAAGTGGTTGCTTTTCGGACAATTTCAAACTAAAATCATCGGTGTTAAATTTGGCAGTAGAAGTGGTTGTATAGGAAAAATAGCTATTCTACAACCGATTTTTTGGAACAGAAAATTTTCCTGGGTAAGTTTCGAAGTTAAAGAACTTTCCTTTTTGTTCAGATGTCGTTATCGTGTGCCTATAGTTTTATTGAACTTATTCCATTTTGCCTAGAAATATACATTTCGGTAATTGTTATTATGTTTACTTAATTTTATTTTATTTGTACAATAAAAAGCTTTATCTAATCAAATAAATAAAAATGTGGTTATATTTGGCCCAAATGTATGTATTTAACTTTGAAAGAAAAGAAAATTAAAATTAAATGTTCCCAATATCTTAGGAGAGGGTAAACAAATTTATACATTGAATAAAATTGAGTAAAAGAGCTTAAAAAACATTGCAAGTTTTTTTCTCAAAATAAAATCCAAATGAGAATGGTGCTCTTTTTATAAAATTCATTCTCACTTGTACTCAATAGTTTAAAATTAATGTGAAAACATGATCTCTTGAGTGTATCTTTCGTGGTCTCGATTAAATAAAACGATCGTGCGCTCTGGGGACGCCGTCTGGCGTAAACGCGAAAAAGCATGCTGGTGTTTGTTTAGTCAAATCTTTATATATTATTTACAGTGGCTAACAAAAGTATTTTGACCCCGCACTCGATAAATTTAAATGCGTATATTTTTGGTAAAATTTGTTTTGATAAATGTGCCTATTCCTACAGAAAGTCTATGAAAAAAGTTATTGCATTCCCCTTATGTTTGTCATTATTAAAATTTTATTTTTGTGAGAAATTCAGAAATGTATAGACCTGCGCTCAGATTCTTAAGAAATTAACTACGGGTGGCAAGACTTTTTTCGTTGCAAGGCAAAACACACATTTTTTGTAATAATTTGTTCGATGCCACCCCAAGTTTATTTTCCCTTTAAAAACTTTTAAAATTTGGAAATATTTTTCTTTAACAACCTTTAATAACACTGCATGACACTCAAAAAATTAATGGAGATCTGACCATCAGTTCTATATATTTCGGGCATGCTGATTACAATGGCGTACTTTATTTTTCGATCAATGGTACAGATTTTTCGCTAAATGTCTTTAAAGTTTGGCGGTTTGTAATTAAAAAAATTTTCGAACCAGTTTTTAAAAAAAATGTATTTTTGAGAATTATTTTCGTGAAACAATTAAAACCAATTTTTCTGTTCAGTCATTTTTGTATAAAATTCTCTGAGTTTAGCGCCCTCTCGTTGCGGCAAAAGCGGTCACACCAAATATTTTTTTCAAATTTATTTGAGTAACTTTATTATCTTTCAAAAATGTGTCTTTAATCTTAATTTGATACAAAACATTTTTTTTTGACATGAGACGAAGCATTGTACGACGTTTTTATTATTTCTAGAAATATTTGTTAAGTTAAAGTGCAATCCTAATGAGAATTTCTTGTTCTTGCCTAGGAGCGTTTCTAAACATTTAAAATATCAAAGAAAAAACAATCAAAAAAATACAACAATTTGCTTTGTCATCTTCCAATATACTACTCTGTTTTTTTTTTTTTTTTTGACAGATCTAGCAATGTAGTGACATCCATTCAAGTATAATCAACAATAGAAAATAATATGTTTTCTAAAGTGTCAGTAATATTTATATTTGCACTTGCATATTAGTTAAATTTTTAATAAAATTTTTTTATAGCCTAGCTAATTTTAATTCTAAATAAATAAAACGTATGTTCAATAAAGAAAATTTCCTTAAATAATTAAGATAAAAAACAAATTTCAAATTTTTGGTGAGTATTTCGTGAGCGTGAGTACTTCGTGAGTGTGAATAAAATTAAAAAAATGTTCGTGCGTGAGTCGTGCGTGATTATTATTTTTCTTTCGTGAGCGTGCGTGAGCGTGATTCAAAATTCACTCACGCGCCCATTTCTAATTTAAACCACTACTTAGCGTTTTATATAGGTTTTTATGGTTTTTTGCTATTTCAGCGACTTTAGTCGCTGAATGTACAATCGACCTCAATAAATATAAATTCTGTAACAACAGTTTTTAGAGGTAACCTATATTATACTAAAAGTTGGACTTTGGGGACATCTTGGAAAGCTATGCTGACGTATAAAATTATTGAAAAGTCGCGATTTTAGCATATAGACCGCTATAGATGAATACATTTTTTTTATTGAAATATTCTACTTTTAATTGCTTCCTTACCAAGGCATTACATTTATTGAGGTCGATTGTACATTCGGCGACTAAAGTCACTGAAATAGCAAAAAACCATAAAAACCTATGTAAAACGCTAAGTAGTGGTTTAAATATCAAGATTAACACATCGCATTTATATCGTAAATATGGCCACAGGTCCTGTGCTTACATTTTAACACAAAAAAATCCATATTAATTGAATTTGAAAAATATTTTATATAAAAAACTGAATGGACAACCGCGAAAATTTAAATACATTTAGCGAAAAATCTGTACCATTGATCGAAAAATAAAGTACGCCATTGTAATCAGCCTGTCCGAAATATATAGAATTGATGGTCAGAGCTCTATTAATTTTTAAAAGTCAAGATTTTGTCATGCAGTGTAATTTTTATCAAAACAAATTTTCCGCATTCGTGTAAATCTTAAACATATAGTTAAAAAAAAGCTTATAAATCTTCTAATTTTTCTATTTCACTGATAGAAATAAATAGGTACAACAGAAAAACATTTTATAATTAAGGAGAAACAACATTAAATTTAGTAGAAACAGCTTTGAAATCAAACTAAGTTTGTTTTAATTAAAATGTTGGCATATTAATTTAAGTATGAAAAAGTTAATTTTAATTAGAATCATATTTACTTTAATAAAATTCATACTTAATTTAAAAATGTTTATAAAATATAAAAGTTAATTCGCATATGATATAATACATACTTGATTTAACTATGATTTCCTCTTTCTTTGTATAAATAGAAGATAAAAGTATTGAAAATTAGTTCAGAAAAACTGCTAAAATCAGAATGTTTGCTGAAAAATCTATAATTTTTTAGTTATACAATATCTTAGTTAATTGCAAGAAATAAATTACCTTACAAAGTCAGCTAAAAATTTTTCTAAATATAATAACATTATATTGCTAAAATGAACAAAAATATTTTCTGGTTTCAGAAAGTTAAATTGTTATCCACATTCAAATCGAATCTAAAAAAAATATTCGAAAATTTACAGAACTTAAAAATGGTGGTTTTAGTCTACGAATATTCAACAACATTTTTTTTTTATTTTAGCAGAGTAAACTGCTATTTGCAATTAACTAAAATATAGGTAAAAGTTTATAAATTTAACAGATTTTTCTTACTGTTTTTCTTTTACTTATGATTAGCAAATATATTCTGGCGGTTTGAGCATTTTTATGAACTTATTTTATTAACTTTAGAAAAAAAATTAAATTTTTTGAATTTTTTTTATCTTTCCAATTCTACACCCTTTTTCATCCAAATATTTAAACTTCTGTCAATCTACTTGTATAATGCTTTTTATTTATTAATTTTAAACAGCTTTTTATTTATTAATTCACTTATAACAGAGAATTTTCGATACTTTTAATGGTAAACATGTAGTGAAAACTGTTCTACGAGTAGTCAGAGACTATTAATTATAGAGATAGGAAAGCAAAACTTACACTACTCATCGGTAGAGGGCGTTGATGCTTAGTATTAACTGAGCAACTATTTAGTATCAGTTTAGTATCAGCTGAGCCGAAGAAAAATGTAAATTTTTTGAACAAAGTGCCATCTAGTGATAACGATATTTTTATAACTTATTTTTTTGGTGATGCCATACCCTGCGATTAGTATTCCAAATACTTTCGAAAGAATGAATTTTGGAGTTATTAACCATCAATCGGTAAACAAAAAATAGTTTTACGACGCTTTTTTATTCCTTTGGTTAATTAATTTTTTATTTATTTTGTTAAAATTTTCAACAAAACGTCACACAGTGGTACATTTTCAGAGAAGGCGGCCAAAATGCATTAGGGAGAGTTTGACAGTTCAGGGTTTTATTATGACAGTTCAGGGATTTTTTCGTATGCTTTCGCTATGTATCAAGAGTAGCCGATTACATTTTTTGTTGTTGTTTGTTGTGTTTGTTGTTCTAATACATCTACCTAGTACGGTTGTATCATGCTACATACTATCATCTAATATGTGATAATAAAACATATTACTAAAAATTACGGTATTTTTTTTAACCATTAAACGCCTTTATTATAATTGATGCACAAGTTGTACCTTTTGACTCTAAGAATATCAAGACTTTTTTTCTTTGTTGTATAATTTTTGTGATTGTAATATTGTTGTTGTTCTTTTTATATAAATTAAGAGAGGAAAAAATATATAATTTAAAAAACATAAACTATTTAAAAGTAGAGTTCCAAAAAAGTGAAATGAAACTGTAAACATAATAAACAGTTTTTTACAGTTTATTTTGACGCTCCCAGTATATTAGCAGCCATATCCACACAGATCCCAGTGCCAAAAAGTACTAGTTCACAGAACTTGTTATGTAGTTTATTTGAACCAGACAACTAGTACCAGGTTTACATACCCCCCCCCCCCCCTCCCCTCTCCATGTAGACAACTGTATAATTTAACATGGTAATGTTTTAGGGATGGGGCAGTTGTCTCCAGAGTCCCACTTTCGTTGTAGAACTAGTTTGGTAACTACAATTTATGAACGAAAAATAGGGAGCAAAACTGGTACTAATGTCACCCTCCGAAGTGACTCTTTGAAAATAGTATTGTATCAGTTGGTTACTACCTGATTTATGCAGATAAAAAACAAAGGTTTTTGTTTGAAAAAACGAAGATTAGACTGATAGTTTCCTCTTACTGAAATAGTTAGGTCCATTTGTCAAATGAAGTTCAAAATATTTTGTGCTTATGATTTCTAATGACAATAAAATATTTTAGTGTTTATTTGCTAATTTAGAATGAATTATTAAAAACAAATGTAACCATAACTAGTATTTCTTTTTGGTTAATTACATTGCATAGTTTCAATAAAAATATCAGGTACACAAATTGTTAAAAATTATTGTTTTAGGAAGAAAAAGCGGAAGCTGTACTGGTGCTAAAAAATATATTGTTATATATGAACTTTTTACTCGGGATTACAATTATCGATTTTCAAGTGTCATTTTCATTTTTGCTAGTTATAACTTAAAAATGCGGGATTTTTGGTAAATTTAGGGCATTTATTGTGAAACATTGGTACAATATAAGTTTCTTCAAATTATTGGCAATTGTTAGCTACGACCTTTTCCCATCTTTCTGCCAACACATGGGATGCCGCGCCAAAAGAATTGCTAATTTTTTGAGGCCAAGATCGAATCAAGCCAATTTCGGATACCGTGTTCTGAAGTGAAGCGTATTCCAGTGAGAGCGTTCTGCATCGATCGAAACAAATGGCAGTTGGACGGTGCAAGGTCTGGATTATAAGGCAGGTAAATTTAAACTTCTCCACCACTAAATAGTTTTTAACCGGCCTTGCAAAATGTGGCCGAGCTTTGTCATGATGGAATATTATGGCTTCATGTCCGGGCGTTGTTCGGCCAATGGTCGCTTCAAGCGAATCAATTGCGTTCGGTACAGGCCCGATTTCAGCAGCTCATAACACATCGGCTGAAAAGTCCGTAGAATAACCAATAACACAACAATTTTTTGACAAAATTAGACTTTGTTCTTCAACATAGTCTCTTTTAAGAGCGATACAGTCACTCCAACGCCTCTCTAACATTTCGATAGCTTTTTATAAATTGATTTATATTTGGCCTCAAAATAGGCCTCTGTTTCGGCAATCACTTCTTCATTGGAATCAAATCTCCTTCCAGTGAGCATTTTTTTGAAGTCTGAAAACAGGTAAAAATCGTTGGGAACCAAATCTGTCGAATTCGGTGGGTGCGGAAGCAATTGAGTAGGTGAGATGCAAAAATTAAAAAAACGAGATGACAATTCATTCTGACAATTCTTAGGCGATTTGTGAGTATATTTTCGATTTTTCAACTGCTGAATTTTTAATCAAGAATGGCATAACATTTAACAATTAAAAGTATTCAGCTAATTTTGTTAATTTAGTTAGCTGCAACAAGTTTTGTGCTTCTTCCCGAAATTTAGTTAATGTGTAACGAACGAGTTTTGCATCTCAGCTACTCAATTGAAAATTTAATTCGTACAATTTGGCCATGGCAGCCAACGACTTGTGACACGGCGCATTGTCTTATTGAAAGAGCATTGTTTTCTTCTTCATATGGGGCCGTTTTTTTGCGATTTCCTCCTTGAAACGCACCAGTTGGGCTATGTAGCGATCGCTATTGATGGTCTGGTTTTTTAAAGGTAATCAATGTACAAATTCCAGCCGCATCCCAAAATACTGATGACATAACTTTAGCATCTAACTGTTGCGTCTTTGGCTTGTTCGGGCGAGGTTCGCCAGTTGCTGTCTAATCAGCTGACTGCCGATTCGACTGTGGAGTGAAGTGGCAAATCCAAGTTTCTTAAATTGTTACTTGCTGATGCAAAAAGTTCGACACATTGTTGTTTTTTGTGCACTGTGTGCACACGCGGCACCCATTTCGAAAACAGCTTTCTCATGGACAAATGTTCATGAAAAATAAAGCCGACGCGTTCCTTCGATATATTTAAGCTATCAGCTATTTCCTGCAACTTCACTTTATGGTCTGCCAAAACGATTTTTTTGATGCCGTCCGGTATCACATCTCTGTTGGGCGACCAGAGCGCTCTGCGTCATCGATATACGACCACGTTTAAAGTCAGCAAACCACGTCTCTACCATTTGTCTCGATGGAGCAGAGTCCGAATAACACTTATCAAGAAAAGCTTTGGCTTGACCGGTGTTTTTTCCCATTAAAATGAAATTATAAATCTACTCACGAAATTGCTTTGAATCCATTGTTTCCAAAATCATTAAATTTTGACAAGTATCATCTGAAGGTTGGTAGTTCCAAAAAATCATGTGGACTTTTCATTGGTGGCGTGACGTATGTGTCAGCCGATATGTTAACAGATAAGAATCTTCTGGTTCCACCAAATACAGATCATTGGCTGGTTGGCCACGCTTCACATATGACTTATTGCGATTCGGGTTACCGTAATGGATGCATTTTTTATCGCCAGTAATGATTCGACGTAAAAATTGCTTCTTTTTTGGCGTTCAAGCAGCATTTCGGACATACTAAATCGTCTTTCAACGTCTCTCAACTTCAACTCGTGTGGTACCCAATTTCCTTACTTTTGGATGAATCATGCTGCTTGCAAACATTTTGAAATTGCTGCTTGAGCGACTCGCAATGATTTTGCAAGATCTTCTTGAGTTTGACCAACGAGCATATAATTAAAAGAGGTATCAACTCACCCAATCTCTGTTAAATCACTCTTCTTAATTTCTATCGAAAAATGTTACCATATGAATTACATACAGCTGTTGACAACTAATTAGAAACGCATTTTTTACACTAGAGCTTGATGATCATTATTGATATTTTCGTAAATTTACCGTTACGTTTTTTGTTTAAAACAATTCTATTATATTTATTACTCTTTTTATTATCATTTACACTCATTTTTGTTGCTGTTTATTTTAAAAACTGTTATAATTTCTGAAAATAGTTTACATATTGTTTAGTAAAATTCTAAGAAAGTGCGACAACTAATTAGAAACGCGTAATTGTTTATTAAAGTCTTCTTGGCTAAGAGCTTTTTTGATAAAAAAAAATTTATTTTACGGGTTTTTGTTTCCAAATTAATGTTTTATAGCAAATAAGAAATTATAATTTTTAAGATTTATCATGGGAAAGGGCAAAAGCTGCACTCCTGAAGAACGGAGCCCAATTTTTGAACTTTAGAAGTCTGGAAGGTCTTATAGAGAAATAGCAGAGCAGCTAAAGTATTCCAAAAAAATGGTTTTTAGTTTCATTAGTTTCATAGCCAATGTTCCACGAAAGAAGAGACCCAGAAACACATCAGCACATACCGACCCAATGATAAAGCGAATCCCCAAATCCGGCCCAAAAAAGTCATCTATTGACATGCAACGTGATATTCAAGAAAATTTAAATGTCACGATATCCAAGCGGACTATTGCACGTCGTTTGGTGGAAGCCGAGCTACATGGAAGAGCAGCACGAAAGAAGCCACTTCTGACTAGGATTCAAAGAAAACGTCGTGTGGATTTCGCGAAGTCCCATTGAAATTGGACAGCAAATCTATGGAAATATGTGATTTGGAGCGATGAAACAAAGATTCATCGCCTTGGTCCAGATGGTCGGAGATACGTTAGATGACCCATTAACCAAGAATTTAATCCTCGCTTCGTTTCACGGGTAGTGAAGCATGGAGGAGGGTCAATTATGGTATGGGGATGTTTCTCTTGGAATGGTGTTGGCCCAATTTATAAAATTTATGGAATCTTAAATAAGGAGAAATACGTTGATATACCAAATACTGTCATGCTCCCGTGGTCTGAGGAGAATTTGCCATTATATGGCAATTTCAGCAGGATAATGATCCGAAGCACACGGCGAGGCTGGCAAAAAAAAAACTGTTTGACGATAATTTCATCAACGTTTTGGAATGGCAATCATCCAGTCCGGACTTGAACCCCATAGAACATCTATGGGGGGACGTAAAAACAGCCGTTAGTCTGAAAAATATAACAAATATGGCGACTCTTTTTGAGGATGTTAAGAAAGCAAGGGAGGCGATACCAGTAGAGCGATGTTGATGTCTAATAACGTCAATGCGCAACCGATGTGAGGCTGTGATAAAGCAAAAGGCATTTGCAACAAAATATTGATAAAAAGTAAGAAAAATAAATTAATATTAGTTTTTTTTTCTAATAATATAAAATCGTTTCTAATTAGGTGCCGCTGTTATATTTCAAACAATATAATAAATTTATAAAATATTTTTAAGACTGAATAATTTTTTAAGTTCTTTTTGTATATTTGTAAACAATTGAATTTTTTTAATTAAAATATTATGAAATAAATGAATATTTATTTTGTTTTATATAAAAACTTGTGAATTATTTTAAAAATAAAAGGCGTTTCTAATTAGTTGTCAACAGCTGTATGTATGTCTGCAAACGATAACAAAATATCAATCTGCGAAAAGGAGCAACTAATACCGCCTGGCAAAACTTCCCGAATATTCCTTAATATTGTATCTCCTGGCTAGTTCGCAGGGGTTGTTTGGTAGTTTACCACCAGAGGCTCTGGTCTGCATACTCTACAACTAGGCGATAGCCTAGTTGCTAGTGCTTGGTTAGAGTATTGCAAGAATCATATACGATCGATATCGGATCGGACAAAACATTATGACCTTTTCAGAAAGTGCCATAATATTCTATGACAACGCCATAATGTTCTGTCCAAGTAAAATACATAGATAATAAAAAAATATGTTGTATCAATGACAAAATCACACCCAGAAAACAGATTCAGTTCTGATAACCGCATTTGTAGCCAATCGCATGGTTCGGTTTTGGTAGCCGAATTTTTCAGTTTTGGCAACAGAAAACCAATTGAGACAGGACTAATTTGACTATGGCAACAGAATGTCAGTTGTATCAAGAATAATTCGGTAGCCACAACCGAATAATTCATTTGATACAACTGAACCATTCGATTGGCAACAAATGGGGTTGTCAGTTCTGTTTTCTGGGTGCACTTTTATGAAAAAATTTTTACCCAAAAATATACGAATTTGAAAATGTGGGGGTCGAAATAATTTCGTGAGCCACTGTGTTTCAAATTAAGTTTCTTATTTTATGCTTTTCTTTTTACATATTCAAAAGACAAACCACAAGCAAGATCACGTTCAAACATGTTTTTTCTGCACCAAACACAGTGTAGGTCATTCATCATAAGCGTAAAAAAAAAACAACTATAATATAAAAAAAACGACGGAAAAAAGCAAGAAAAAACATGGTTTGTACAAAGAGTTGATTTTTTGTTATTCTTATTCGCCTTCTTTTTGTTCAACTCCTTCAACGACAACTGGTTTTACTTTAGAGCAGCGGTTCCCACTAAGTTTTGCTCCACGGACCCCTTGAGACATTTCTACTAGCTCACGGATCCCCAAACCAGTGTTGAGCGAGAGGTACTTCATAAATTATGGGGCAAAATTAATAAAAGCAACTGCTTATTTTAAATGATGGCCAATTTTAAGCAGGAATAAGGAAAAAAACATTTTTAAGCCAATTCAAATCAATATTTTGTTAAATAATTTAAAAATTATAAAAAAAAATTTTTTTTTTTTAATAACTTGTTTTATGTTTTTTGTCGGATCTCTTTGCGGACCCCCTGGAATTCTGCTACGGACCCCCATTTGGGAACCGTTGCTACACCACTATGTGGTCAGGGTATTATAAGTTTGTGCTGATGTTTGTAACACCAAAAAATATTGGTCCTAGACCCACCTTATAGTATACCGATCGGCTCAGAATTTCGAATATTTCGAATTAACGATGTCCGTCCGTCCGTCTGTCTGTCTGTCCATGCATTCTTGTGCGCACTCTACAGGTCGCAAATATTAAGATATTTTGATGAAACTTGGTACACCGACTTATGTCGGCCCAAGGACGAAGCCTATTGGTTTTGGTTAAAATCGGTCCATGTTTAGACCTAGTGCCCATATAAGGGTTCTCTCAAAATTATATTGTTTATACGCTGCAGGTCGCAAATATTAAGATATTTTGATGAAATTTGGTACACCGACCTACGTTGGCCCAAGGACGAAGCCTGTTGATTTTGGTGAATATCGGTCCATGTTTAGACCTAGTGCCCATATAAGGGTCCTCTCAAAATTATATTGTTTATACGCTGCAGGTCGCAAATATTAAGATATTTTGATGAAATTTGGTACACCGACCTATGTCAGCCCAAGGAAGAAGCCTATTGATTTTGGTTAACACGGGTCCATGTTTAGACCTAGTGCCCATATAAGGGTCCCCCCAAAATTGGCTTGGTTACAAACTGCAGGTCGCAAATATTAAGATATTTTAATGAAATTTGGTTCGCTGACTCACATTATAGAAAATTTTGACACAAGTCCAATTTTAACCCATTCGAATTTCGGATCCAAACATTAGTTGGCTTTTAACCAGACTGGTGTAGGGTATTGTATAGTCGGCATGCCCGAATTTAACCTTTTTACTCGTTTTTTTATTTTGTTTTTATGATTACCAGGGTAAGGAATTTCATGTTTGTTATCGTTAGCTTGAAGAAGCAGCGATTTCTTTATGCAAATTTTGCTATAAATACATATTTTTGTATATACTGCTATAAATGCATATTTTAATTCATATTTTGATATATTTTTAATAATTTGTCAATAAATATTTTGAATGTTTTGCTAAAAATTCATGTTTTAAAGCACATTTTTGAAATTTCACTAATTTTTTTTTAAAAAAGGTTTTTTTTAATTTTTTTTATCACGAAGATGAAAATGTCGAAAAATACAAAACAAACTTTATTGGTTCTTTTTAGAAATTGAATTATTAATGATGATTGAATAATATTTTTGAAGGTCTGACTGTAATTTTTAAAAATTAAACTAATTTCTAAACAAAAAGCTACAAATATTTAATTGATAATACCTAAAACGACACAAACAAATCGGTAATAAATACATAAACTTTAAATGCATATTTTTCGATTTTTAAAACAAATTTTATGTACATAAAATACGATTTATAGTGCATGAACTTCCTTGCCCTGGTGATTACTTGGTTGGTTATTGCTTGTTGTTCGTATGTTTATCTAATGCCTCAATTGTGTTTCTAGTGGGTTATATTTGTTGAGTCTGAGCTACTGTATTACGTACCAGTTGTTTGGCAACCATTGGTTTTTCGTATGGTATCTTATCTGCACTAGAGAGTTGCCAAGCCTTGTTTTACAGATCCCTGTGAATTGTTAAAACCATTACACAGTACAACGAAATAAGAAAAATTTGATGCATCGGGATTGCGACATATCATTTCTGCAAGATTTTTGGACGCAGTTTAAGAAGTATTTGCAAAACCGCAATTTGAAGAAAAGTTAAATTTTGTAAAAAAAAAATTTTTGCAAAAAATACAAAATTGAAAGTAAGAACGCTATTCTCTGCAAAATTTTAATATAACGCTCAGTGTTGCCGTTTTGTTTGTGGCCAATTGAAATTAAATTTTAAATTAGTTTTGAGTACTTTTACCAAAAGTAATTACGTTAAAAGTTTAACTTTATTAAAAACGGTTAATTTATTTGATGAAATGAATTGATGTAATTAATTAGATCTAGAAAATATTTTTATTGGCCGTAAAACTTAACTACTTTTGAATGAAAGTAACTTGTTCAAAAGAGAAAAGATTTAAAACATCTTGCCATAATAACTTCAAATTAAGTTTTAAATTATTTAGTAATAACTTTGGAGCCTTTATTGGCATCTTTCCCAAACAAGTTTATAAAGATTTTCGAACATTACAGAATTAAACAGTGACATGGATATAGTTGAATTTTGGAATGAAGAATCCAAATACAAAATGATCAAAATCCACTGACATTGCCATATAGTTTAGCTGCTGCCGAAAGAAAATTTTCACAACTGATTTTAATAAAAACAAAGTTTTGAAATAACCTTGATTTTAAAAATATTAATAATAATATAATGCAATCATTTCAAGAATTGTGCAAAAACAAAGATAATTCCCACAATGTGTGGTCTGCCAAAGAGATGTTTTAACCTTATAGAATAATTTTTTTTATACCTCAAATAACACAGTGATGAATTTTACCTGAAACTAATTTGTTGATCTCTATTTGGAATGAAATTAAATTAAGGTTTTTAGTTATTAACGGTGAGTCTCATACTGAAAGGTTTGGAGTTAACTAATAGTTAACCCAAAAATTTGTTGTTGTTGTGTATACAATTTTTTGATATATTCTTTTGTTTAATATTTAAGTTAAAGTTAAACCTACAGTATGAGACCCACCGTAGTAAATATTTAATATGTAAGAGAATTTTATTTTAGTTTTTTAACTCTAAAATAAATATTTTGTTAATAGTTAAATTTAAATACCCGGTGAAAAATGTCCATATATGAACATTTATGGTTCAAGCATATATGTATGGATCCGAAAAATGAGGTAACACCCAAGTATATTTTAATATATGGACATATATGAACAATTACATTTATTAAATATAGCGAACGTTGCTGTCCTTTATTATAAGGTTGTACTATAGATATAAATTTATGTATGACATTCAAATTAGGCTCTACATATGTTCCTTTTTATGCATGCCCGGTGAAAAATGTTCATATACGCTCAAACATGTTCATATATGGTTTATGTATGGACACATATGAACAAATATGGATTTTTTATGTACATATATGGATTTTATATGAAAATATATGGAAGTATATGTGATTCCATATTTGAAAAAAATTTCATATACAGACATATATGGAAGCATCTGTTATTTCATATATGGAAATGGCACTCATATATGGACAAATATGAAAGTATATGTTATTCAATTTATGCAAAAGGGACTTGTATATGAACATATTTCGAAGAATATATTTTTCCATATATGTAAAAGGAACTCTTATTTGGATAAATATGGAATTATATTTAATGCCATGAATAAAAAAAGGAACATATGTAGCGCCTAATTTGAATGTCATACATAAATTTATATGTATCGTACAACCTTATAATAAAGGACAGCAACGTTCGCATGTATTCGCATATATTTAATAAATGTATATGTTCATATATGTCCATATATGTCCATATATGAACATATACTTAGGTGTTACCTCATTTTTCGGATCCATACATATATGGTTGAACCATAAATGTTCATATATGGACATTTTTCGCCGGGATGAATAAAAAAAGGAACATATGTAGCGCCTAATTTGAATGTCATACATAAATTTATATCTATCGTACAACCTTATAATAAAGGACAGCAACGTTCGCATGTATTTGCATATATTTAATAAATGTATATGTTCATATATGTCCATATATGAACATATACTTAGGTGTTACCTCATTTTTCGTATCCATACATATATGGTTGAACCATAAATGTTCATATATGGACATTTTTCACCGGGTGGCATTAAATATAATTCCATATTTATCCATATGAGCTCCTTTTACACATATGGAAAAATGTATTCTTCCAAGTCCCTTTTGCATAAATTGAATAACCCGGTGAAAAATGTCCATATATGAACATTTATGGTTCAACCATATATGTATGGATCCGAAAAATGAGGTAACACCTAAGTATATGTTAATATATGGACATATATGAACATATACATTTATTAAATATATGCGAATACATGCGAACGTATATGGGTTCCTTTTACATATATGGAAAAATGTATTCTTCGAAATATGTTTATATACAAGTCCCTTTTGCATAAATTGAATAACATATACTTTCATATTTGTCCATATATGAGTGCCATTTCCATATATGAAATAACAGATGCTTCCATATATGTCTGTATATGAAATTTTTTCCATATATGGAATCACATATACTTCCATATATGTTCACATAAAATCCATATATGTTCATAAAAAATCCATATTTGTTCATATGTGTCCATACATAAACCATATATGACCATGTTTGAGCGTATATGAACATTTTTCACCGGGAACATATACTTCCGTATTTGTCCATATATGAGTGCCTTTTCCATATATAAAACAATAGATGCCTCCATATATGGCTGTATATGAAATCTTTTTCCATATATGGAATCCCATATACTTCCATATATGTTCATAAAAAATCCATATTTGTTCATATGTGTACATTAGAGTGGTCCAAAAAAACATGAAAGTTGAGATTCGCGATCTCCACAATGCTGCCCCTATTCTTTAATGTCTAAAAACTCTCTGTGCCAAGTTTCAGCTAAATCCGCTGTTATTTAGAGGTAGCACAAAAAGTTGTCTTTTAAGAATTAGTAATTTACCTCTAGAGTAATTTATACAAAAAGTAGGGTTGTCTTTAAATTTAATTATTTCTTAACCTGTACGCTATTATTTAATAATTTTTTTTAAATCTGGTCTTAACTAATGTGAATATAAGGAATTTGAAACCAAAACTTAAAAAAATTAAGTAACTTTTAAGTAATTCGCAGTTTTTTTTAATTTATACAAAAAAATACATATTTTAATAAAATTTTCGAAATTTTCCGAAAAGATGTAATTAAAAATTCAACTTGTTTTTGCCTTGTATGCGCAAATTTCTCAAATCTGATCTTTATTTTAACGAAGATTATGAATCAGCAATCGAAATTTAAAAAAAATTTGTGGTTTATGAATTATTCGCGGTTTTTGGAAATTCAAAAAAACTCAAGTTTTTTGAGATATTTTCCTAATTACCTGTAAACGTTGTTATCGAAAAATGCAATTTGTTATACTTTTGCAATTTACTTACCAAGGACCTTCATTATATATAACACTGATTTTAATTTTAAAAAGGATAACAGATATCCTTGCAAATTAACTTAAAATTTGACATTTTTTAATATTTCGCTATTATTTAGATTGCTATAATTTTATTGTTACCAAAAACCATATCTCACATAATAGGACATTAAACAGATATATATTAATGCAAAAACGAAATTTTCATATTGGTAAATATAAGAAAACATCCTGATCGAAGTTGATCATTTTTTGTGTGTAATTTTCAAATTTCGCGAAATCCGCGACTCCGATTTCAGTTTTGATTTGATATTCGTAATGTACACCTAAAAATATATTAGATTTAATATGTCGCGATCATAATAATTATATTTAATTTTTCTCAATTTTTCCATTATTTTTAATTAATTAAAAATAATAGAACAAGTACAACCTCGAAACTTCAATTGCGATGTGCTACCTCTAAACAAAACTTTTTTGGTGATTTTTTTGATCAGACCACATTTTTTTTCAAAGTGGCATATTTGTAGGGTTGTGGAGCGTGAAAATTCCAACTTTTTTTTTTTGGACAACTCTAGTGTACATACATAAACCATATATGAACATTTAGTAGGTTTGAGGTTAAGAAGAGGAATAAATATTTTCTTCAAAAGTTATAAACACATTAAATTTTCAAATCAGACTAGATTCAGTTTCTGCCTTTTTTTATGGACAGGCTTCATCAGTAATTTTCCATTAGATTGTATTATTATTTATATTTTTATTGTCAGATTGTCTCTATATGAATACTTTCGGAAGTGAACAAACAGACATATACAAACATTCTACTTTAGATTTTCTGTTTATCTTTTTATTTCCTCCGTGTGAACATGTTTGAGCATTTTTCACGGGGTAATAAATATTTTAGTATATTTAAATAAAAACTAAAAAACTTTAAATTTTTGGTTATTTTTTTCCTTATTTGGTAACTTTTTTTAAATATTTTGGTTACAAAAAATGTTTGTTTGTGGCAACACTGATAACGCTATTTTTTCAAAATTTTAAAAGCGCGATATATGCCCTTTAATTTGATGTATTTTAACAGCTGCGATAATATTCCCGATACATGCATTTAAAGTTGAGACTTCTCTTTTTCATAATTTTGTTAGTTAATAATCTACGATGAAAGAAATATCCAATATTTATACTGTTGGTAAACTTCTCTAATTTATCAAAACATAAAAAATCCGCATTTTCTTTCTTTATTTTAAGTAAAAATTTACTGAAACTGCGTTATTTAACATAACATACCAACCAGCATTGTTTAACATAACAAATGGGTCATTTTGACACCATGCTCTCAATCAGGTTGATTTTGATTTTTCTTTTCTAGAAATTGTTTAATTAAAGGTTTTTACGTCGATTTTCATGTCAAATGACACTTTTTTACATTTAAAAAATTTGGGGTCATTTTGACCCCATGTGCCTATAAGCGTTAATTTCTAATTTTTTATTACTATGAATAAAATTTGGTGTTAACAGAGTTATTTGGACAACTTTTACGAAATTCCGCAAGAAACAACACATTGTTTTGATATACTTCCAGGAAAAATCGAAAAATTTCAAAAATTTCACTTTTGACCTTGGTAAAGAAAGGGTTAATATTGTCGGAGTTTTACAAAATTTTCGGAAAAAAATCTCTTGTATCAGAATTAAAGGAAATCGGAAGTGATTTTGTTGCAGCTAGCTAAAAACACAAAAATTAATACAATTACCTAAATTATTGGCCAAAATCACACTTTTATCTAAAATTTTTAAATTTAAAACGCCGTCACTGTTGAGTTAAAAGAGCGATATGTGTAATTTTCAGTAGAATTATTCTCTAAGGTGTATTTAATAAACCCCTATGCTTTGACCACTTTTTTATGTTTTGTTGAACAAAATTTTAAAAAACTCAAAAATAGAGTTTTGCAAATTTAAAAATAAAAAATAAATCCCATCTTTGGCCATACCTGGGACTAGGTTATCATAAGCCAAGAGAGACAAAAATTTTTATATGAATATTTGTGGATCCTAGAAATGAATATAGAGCATAACCTTGTAAATTTTTGAAAGAAATATTTAATTTTTTACGATTTTAATAATTTATATCATTTTAACCTACAATGGTCTGATGAAATTGCAATTACTAAAACATTTTCCAACCGATTTTGGATTTTTATACATAACCAGAAAGGTAATTCAGTCTAGATTATGATTATATTTACATTTCCCAAAAATACGGTTACTAAAGAGCCAGTATTTTGAAAGAAAGCCAAAAAAGTGATTTTTTCGCCTTGTAAATCGTATTTCAAATTTCCAGGCCGATGCGGCACGTGATCCCGTTATCCGATCACCTTAATTTTTTGCATGGTGTATTTTTATACCCAAGGGCACATTTCTAGTGTGGGCGGGGCGGGCTTAAATCGCATGTTGAAAAATAAGGTCCACCCTAAGGTAGATATATGAATAAATAAGAAATATTAAAGAAAAAACTGGCTTTTGGTGTTCATATTTTTGATGTTCATCCTAAAATCTATCAGGATTGATGTGTCGCATATCCGATGCATTTTTAATGTTGTACTGTGTTATTTTTTAATAAAATAACACTAAAGGCTCTATTAGCCATACGTGGACGTAACGTGACTTATTTCCTTATGGAAAATCTAATGAGTTAAAACAGCATAGCTGACAGTTTTTTTCTTTTTTACTCATTATTTTAGAATGAATCATGTGATTCGTCATGTTACGTTACACTCTAAAAAATGTTTGTAAATTTACTACTATAAAATGGGTAAAATTTTGTTTAATTTTACGAAAATTCGGTAAATATAAACAAAAAATGCGTAAACTTTTTTCATACACACTTCCATACACAATAATACACACACAAAGTATTTTTAGACATTATGTGTTTATAAATAAACACATTGTGCCTAAAATTACTATTGTTTTGTTAAAAAAAATTTTTACGCACAAAGTTGGTAAATATACTATCCTATAATAGTAATAAATACTCTGACATTTCAAATTGGAAAAAATTTAAAAAAATATTATAAATAATAAAAAGCAAAAGCGAAAACGGATTATTTTTAGTGAATTACAACATTTCCACAAACACATTAGAGTCTGGAAATAGCAACATAAGCATGAAATTGTTTTTGGTAATTATTGCTAACGCATGTGGTAGTCTAAACCTCATTTCAAAATTGAAAACGCCGTAAGAGCGACACGGCCTACGCAGGAACAACTGGGTGCAATGACTCCTGCTCAACAAAATGCCTTCTTTGCAAGGGAGGCAGTCAACCAACAACCGTCAACAATAACGGGAGAAAACGCCGTGAGAGAGATACGGCCTTGGTAAAACAACTGGGTGCAATGACTCCTGCTCAACAAAGTCACTATTCATTGAGTACTACCTAACTTGCAAAGAAAGCATTTTGTTG
The DNA here is from genome assembly GCA_949987735.1 of Leucophora obtusa. Classification (NCBI taxonomy): domain Eukaryota; kingdom Metazoa; phylum Arthropoda; class Insecta; order Diptera; family Anthomyiidae; genus Leucophora; species Leucophora obtusa. Next base: position 57,100,873 of record OX465296.1, read on the forward strand.
AGCAGGAGTCATTGCACTCAGTTGTTCCTGCGTAGGCCATATCTGTCTTAAAGCGTTTTCTCCCGTTATTGTCGACGGTTACTGCCTCCCTTTCAAAGAAGGCATTTTGTTGAGCAGGAGTCATCACACCCATTCAATAGTTATAACAAATTTTTATATGAATTTTATACAAATGTCTTAAGATCCCATAACGACTAATTTGGACATAAACGATTATGCGAGAATAACTCGGATATTATTATTAATAAAATACGTACTAAAAATTAATTTGTTATTTTATTTAAAAAAAAGTTAGCACAACTGTTGTAAATGTACGCATTTTATGGGATTTTTACGCACTTTCTGTGGATTTTTGCGCATTTTTTGTGTATTTTTACGCATTTTATGAGTAAATTTACACGTGAAACATACTTTTTTACACAAGTTTAGTAAATTAACACACTAATTTCAAAATTTCATTTAATTTTTACGCACTTTCAATGTAAACTTACAAATTATTTGTGCACCAACTTAAACATAATGTGCGTATTTTTTTGTCAATTACGCACATAGAGTAAATTTACCCAATTTATAGTAGGAGTTCAGTTTCCTACTATAAGTTGGGTAAATTTCAACAGAATTTAATTAGAGTGTACGTATAACTAATTCTAGCTTATTTCTTAACTTTTCTGACCGGCTTGAGTCAAAATGGACCAACTTTAAAAATTAAAATTTAACATTTATACACATAAAAAAACTCGTTGCCAGTTAGATAGGATAATATAAGTTTTTTTCGCAAACTTTATGCGAAAACTGGTAACAATTTGCTAAATTTTTAGTTTTTTGTACTTTATTTGTGAATAATTTATGAGATAAAATTTATTTCGTACTGGAAATGAACCAATTACTTGTCAACGGTTTTTTTGCGTAATTAATCCCGCTCAGGCCCAATTCCTGAATGTCCAGTTAAAATTTACCCATAAGTTAAACTCACATTTTATATGGGAAACAAGAACACATGTGTTAGTTAAAGTCCCAATAAGAAGCTATTGAGATATTGTGAAAATAAAGCTTGTGTGATATCACATGATCTAAACGGCCACTGCACCGGTCATTATGTGAAATTAACTTCTTACCTAATTGTTCTCGAGTGTGGTCAGTAGATAGATCTGGAGATTTTTTATTAAAATGTGCTATTAAAAAAACAATTTGTATTAATAAAAATGCTTGGATATGTTTGGACATATTTTATATACCGGCGGATGCGTCTTTCAAAACCCTCTCATAAGTTACCCACTTGTCAGCAGTTTCTTAAATTTAATGAAAAATAACATTAAAAAATACGAAAATTTGGATAATTTTTGCCCACATTCTTTATCAGACCTGGAGGATTTGAATTACATTTCAATTACTATTACTTGTAATTTGTAATAACAAATAATTGTAATTGTAATTTTAAAAAACTCAATTACATGTAATGATGATTGAAAATTTTCAATTACATATTACATGTAATTATAATTGAAAGAGGTTGCAATTATATTTAGAAAATGTTTTTTCTTAAAATTTTGCAAAAAAAAAATTGGCTAGGAAGGACGCAATAGGCGTCGACAAGCATAAAAATTATACGTTATGTTGGATTGATTCCTAACGCGCTCTTTTTGTCATTATTTCTTTTCCCCATGAAATGTAATTTTAATTACCATTTTTTCAATTAGAATTATATGTAATGTATAATTTAAAAATTTCAATTACAAATTACATGTGATTGTTCTCTTTTAAATTACAATTACAACTAATATGTAATTGTAATTGAAAGTACAATTACATCTAATTGTGTAATTAGATGAGTAATTAATTAGAAAATGTAATGACCCCCAGGTCTACTCTTTACCCCTAAACGTGAGCTTGCGAACCAAAACAAAAATGTTTACTAATTTTTTGTCCTCTGCTCTGCAGGGTTTCATAAAATTTTTTAAATCAGTTTTTCTGGCGTTTGCTTTTTATTCACATATTCTGGGTGTTTGCTAGGCCAATAGTGACTATCTTGACGCATATGACAAAAATTCGTTATCGAGAAAAACGAGAAAGGAGCTTTACATTTCGTCATTTTTATAAGCAAAATTGGCAGATAGATAAAATTGAATATCTCAGATATGAATATTGAATATCTCAGATATGATACGAGATATCGAGAAACGGGATTCGGAATCAGAAAGAGGATATTTACATTATATGTAATCCATCCCTAACTTATTTTCTTCAAATAGGTTTTTAATATGGAATTTGTCCTTTATTTTGTTCCAAAACTTCATAGTTTTCTTAATCTTGGCTAAAAAATTGCAAGAAAAGCTTAAAAACACAAATGCTGACTAAATTAGATACACAAATGACGTGTCTGGATGGAGCAGGCTTGAGGAAATACAATAGACAATTTTCATTTCTGTTTTAATTCTTTTAAAAATTACTAATGTAAATTATATTTCCATGTGCTTCAGGACAAGGTTGCATTTGTTTTAAAACTGTTTTTCACAACTGCCAGTTAACATGTGAATTCTGTAAGTACTCTACCTTTTCTTACATCTCCCAAGAAAGTGTGGATAATTTTTATTTATTTATTTAGAATACCATGGAACGGGAACCCATTTCACTGAAGAATTGCCTACATGCTATTTATGAATTTCGACATTGATTCAATGAAGTTTCGATGGAATTCGAAATTTCATTGATTGATAATATAGAATTTTATGAAAAAGTTCATATTACTTATGTTATTAAACATTTCATACACCCAATGAAAAAGTTTTATTAAAAAGAATTTCATAAAATTATGAAGCTTTTTCATAGGATTTAAGAAATATGTCATTCACTTTTTAAAGAAAACTTCATTAGTTTATTGAAAATTTTCAGACTTAAAAAGTCAGAACAATTTGTTCTTGATTTTTGCAGAGTAAATTCGTATCTCCAATTGAGTGAAATTTATTTCAAGTACAACAAAAATTTGTTTTATCGATATCTCAGTATAAAAAGGCTCTAACTCTTTTTTTATTTCTTCAGAGAAAAAGAAAAAATTCTTAATAAAATTTAAAAAATTTTTATATAATATTTTTTTAAATACAGGGTTATATTTATTTTATTGTTGGCAGTATTGAATAAAAATTGCATCAAAAGAAATTTTGTATCTAAAGTTTTTCAGATTTTTAAATTTTTTTTCTACATTAAATTATCGACATGTAACAGTTTAAGGTTTGCTGCTCTTAAGTTGCTAATATTTGACAAACAAAACAAATCTATTAGTTTCAGCATATTTTTCTGCCATTTTAATTAACTTTTAGTAGCTTTAACAACATTTTTACGATCTTTTTCCATTAGTTTATGAAATGTTTCAATTTAAAAAATGACAGATTCAAAAAACATTTCAATCTTAGAATATGAAAACTTTTTTAAAAACATCGATTTGTAAATCACGTTGATATTTAAAAAAATGCAGCTGGTGTTTTTATTGACAAAAAGTTTAGGAAATACATTAATTTCGCATTATACGATTAATCGCCAATTTTCTCGATTAACCGACCCGAATAACCGGTTTATAAATTTTAGTGATTTTTCGAATAATGCATTAACCGGTTGACCGCCTATGTCGAAAAATTGGAAACACTAGGTCAAACCAATAATAAGCAATTTTCAGGCAGTAAATAGTCCGTTATCCTGGCGCGATAACGGGCTCCATTCGTAGTAATGTTTCTTTATTTCTGAAGAAATATGATTTCTGTTTATCTTAGAAACTCAAATACACTACTGATAACTCCCTTAATCTTGGGACAATACAACCAACTTGGCAACCATTTAACACTATGTACTTAAACGTCTTGTAACTAACAAGACTTGTTTGTTTTTCTATATATGTATATTTCAGTAACAGAAACAACAACAGCAACATAAAAAAGTTTATTTTTTTAGGGTTCCCTTTTAATGTTTTTGTTTATCTTACGTTTTTTCATTATACGCTTATTTGTTTTTCAACTATTTTTTTTTTATATATTGTAATTATGGAGAAAATGTATCTAGTGCTGTGTTGCCTTTCAAAAAAAAATGTAGTGGCACTATTTTTTACACATTTAAGTTTGATATTAGAGATGGGCGCGTGAGTGAATTTTGACTCACGCTCACGAAAGAAAAATAATAATCACGCAATACTTTTTTATAATCACACTCACTCACACTCATGTGATTAATTTTAATTTGAATCACGCTCACGAAATACTCACGAAAATATGAAATTAGTTTTTTATGAATGAGGGATATGTATAGTTGATCTTTTATTTGGTAAATGAATGTTTTTTAGTTTGACTCTAGATCATAAATTAACATCACTTTCTGTTTTAAATTATTTTTCAAATTGAAAAAAGAAAGATGATACAATTTTCACAAGTAAATTACAAAGAATAAAAAATTTGAAAGAATTCGATAAGGCCAGCAAGACAGAATATGTATTTTCGGCTTTCGCTTTCGTTTTTTATCTTAATTATTTAAGGAAACTTTCTTTACTGAATATAAATAAGTTTTATTTAGCATAACTATAAAAAAAAATTGTTAAAAATTTAACTAATATGCAAGTCAGTAATATAAATATTACTGACACTTTAGAAAACATATTGTTGATTATACTTGAATGGATGTCACTCACTGCTAGATTTGTCAAAACAATAGAGTAGTATATTGGAAGATAAGAAAGCAAATTGTGGTATTTTTTTGTTTGTTTTTTCTTTGATATTTTAAATGTTTAGAAACGCTTCTAGACGAGAACAAAAAATTCTCAATGAGTTTGCACTTTAACTTGACAAATATTTCTAGAAATACTAAAAACGTCGCCCCCTCCTTATTCAAGAATAAAATTGGGATAGGGACATGATTTTAACAGATTATTTTTTATAATTTGTTAATTACGTTTTGGGATTTTAGCGCATTTAATTCCTTTAATTTAATTTTATAAAATTTTGTAGCGCAAGCCGAAAATACGTATTCTGTCTTGCTGGCCTTATCGAATTCTTTCAAATTTCTTATTCTTTGTAATTTACTTGTAAAAATTGTGTCATCTTTCTTTAATTTGAAAAATAATTTAAACAGAGAGTGATATTAATTTATGATCTAAAATCGAAATAAAAAACATTCATTTACCAAATAAAATATCAACTATACATCCCCTAATTCATCTTAAAAACACATGACAATATGACACATAATTCAAAAATATCAAAATTCAAAAATATCATACACAGAGTTAAATAGAACCAGCTGAGATACCTTAAGAATTAAGGTTCAAATCAAAAAAAAAGAGTAGTAATAACAAAGGATAAAAATAGCGTTGTTAGAATTCGTTGATGTTAGTCTAAGTTGAGTTATTAACATATTCGATTTGCTTTCAACTTTCACATAAGTAGACGATTATCATAGTTTAACCCGTCAAGGCAAACGACACTGATGATGGCTTTGTAGTGAAAGCCGAAAATACGTATTCTGTCTTGCTGGCCTTATCGAATTCTTTCAAATTTTTTATTCTTTGTAATTTACTTGTGAAAATTGTAGCATCTTTCCTTAATTTGAAAAATAATTTAAACAGAAAGTGATAGTAATTTATGACCTAGAGTCAAACTAAAGAACATTCATTTTTAAATAACTTAAAAAATTCACTGTAAATCTTAAATGTTATTCCAAATTTTTGTGGGGGAACAAAATTTTTCAATATTTTGTACAAGAATTCTGAGTGCTATCATTTTAAAGAAAATTTCGTGTCACGCTCCCATCTCTATTTGGTGTTATTTGGAAAGGGTATTACAGTGACACCTAGCTTAACGCACACCCGATCAACGCTATGCATCGGTTATCATACACACAGAGAATAGATTCGTTGTGCCAACCGAATTTGTTGCCAACCGAATTTTGGTAGTTACATGAACTATCATATTATTCGGTTGTAGCTCTTAATTAAATTTGGTACGAAGATCGAAATATTCAATTGTATCTATTAACTAGAACAATATTTAATCATTTGATAATCCAAACCGAATTTGTATATTCAGTGGGCCCAACCGAATTAACAAAAAAATTCCCACCGAATGAAGAAAATCTTTTTTGTACATATAAAATGTTTTTTATTTATAAAGAAGTATATAACAATACAGTTTTATCGTATAAAAAATATTACCAAAAACTCGGATTATACCATATTGTAAATAAAAAGCTTTAGGATTTCTTTCAGGTCTAATTTTGGGAAGTTCTTTAGCATTGGCTCTCGATTTAAATTCCGAGTTTTAGTTATCTTCTTGGTTAAATTATTGGACTGACGCATAAAAATTTCCTTTATTTATGCCAAAATGTGTTCCACAAAAGTCTATCCAAAGCTTTCAATCACTTTTATATTTATTGCATTTTGTTTGCTTTATTTAATTTAATTATTTGTTTTCGTAAATGTTTTGAATTTATTTTTTTCTGTTATTTTTTTATTTGACAACTTTTCAGAAGTTGCTTCAACTATTTTTATTATTAATTTTCTGGTGTTATAACAGAAAATCTTTTACACTATTTATACGAAGCATTATTACAAATGGTTAATATGACCAACAGTCAGTAATAAATTCATAGTCGATAGTTAATAAACTGCCCAAGAAACATTTTTACGGACTCTCCGGCACGTACGGATTCATGTTCTATTTTTGTGGAAAAAATCGGTAGGATACGGAAAAGGAAATACTCCGTTATTACATGACATAACGGTCCGGAAACGGTCCGGCATTGACGGACTTTCAGCGGACTAGTCCGTTTTTTACATGACATAACGGTCCGTAAACGGTCCGTCATTGACGGACTTTAAACGGACTTGTCCGTTTTTAACGTAAACGGTCCGTCATTGACGGATTTTCAACGGATTCGAATCAGTTTCGATGTTCCTTATGTTCCGTTTTCTGGTCCGTAAACGGATCCAGAAAACGGTACGTATACGGAGTTGGATTCCGTTTATGACGGACCGAAAACGGTGCGTAAACGGAACGAATTGTTTGTTGGGTGTATTTGTTGGAATTTGGTTATTATAACGAATGTGTAATTACAACAGCTTCTAAAGCGAGTATAATGTATCAATTTAGTTTTGTTTAATTATTGCTATAACCGAATTTTTTTTTAACATTTTATTTTTCTTAAATTGGTTGGGAAACCTAATCATTGTTGAACAAATAACCATTATTTTGTTACAACTTCAAATTTTTTGATATAAGGAACAGAGTTGTTGCTAACAGAAAAGAAATAATTCAATTGAAATTAAACTTTTATTGCAGTGGTAAAATCATGGCAAATCTAACAGTTTCCTAACTGATTAATTTTCTGTGTGTAACAATGAAAAGAATGGGATTGCGGGTTTTATAGAAAACCACGGTACAGACCCTTGAAAAGTTAGTTTTAAAAATATAACGAAAGATATACACACACAGGAAAAAAAATGTCCAACCGAATTGCTAAGCCTATTTTGGTTGCTACAACCAATAAATTAGGTTGGTGAAACCACATTGGAATGTGGTTCCTAAATATTTTTGTTATTGCAACTAAAATTCAGTTGTATAAACCGAATTTTGTTGTGATAACCAATATTCAGTTGCACCAACCTATTTTAGTAGATGTAACCGAATTTCAGTTGGAAAATGGCATATTTTTTCTCTGTGTGCAATATTTTAGATTCGCAAATAAATGATATTAAAACGAACTAATTTTTTAATAACCAAATAAATTTATTATTTTTATTCCACGAATTTTTGTGTAAATTTTAAATTTATTGGCAATTACGAATAATCCAAATTGATTTGAATGAATAATCCAAATTGATTTATTAGAAGAAAACTTGACTTGGCAATTTAACCATATAACAGGCAAGCCCACCTACAGGCGAGGTTTACGAAATTGGTCATAAATGCGCAGAAGTATTAGTAGCATATCTTTTAATTTCGAACGATATATGTAAATACTCGTACATTGGAGCTCAATTTCGAATTCTTCGAAAAACGGAAATCGAATTGTAGTTGTATCTTGGTAAGAGAAATAATTTATGCCTAAACCCACTAATTTTATGCACTAGTTCGCGAGATTCAAGCTAAACCTATTTTGATTAGATTATATGTCCCAGAAATCCCGCCCTTTTTTTGATTTCGCAATGCCGGGAATTTTATGCGGGATTTTTTTTTATTCTTTTATAGAAGCTTTAGCTAGTATATATTGCAACGTTGGAAGCTTTATTTAAATTTATAGCATTGATTTTTTTAAAATTAATTCAAATAAAAAATTTAGAAAAAAAAATACAATTTAAAATTTAATAAAGTGAATTAGTACAATATAAAAAAATACAATTTCGGCCAAATTGCTTTTGGATGTCAGTTGAATTTAAGTAGTTTAGGTAAACCGAAAATAAATGTTTGTCTTTAAAACGAATATGCTTTTTGAAATAAAGCAATATGGCATATTTGAAGCCCTTCATCCTTCATCACCATTCACTTCTTCTCTATCTCCTTTGCAAAGGAAGCAACTCGTTAATTAATAGGAAGAATTTCCTGAATGTTGCTTCTCTTAAAAAAAAAAAATAAAAATATATATCACATTTCAACATCAATATTTCAGTTCCAAATACCTCTAAAAAAAACCTATGCATCAAATTTAAAAAATTAGTAATATTTTCGTATTTTTAACTGATATATGTAAGTATTTTAAATGTTTTTTACTTAAATTACACAGTACAACAGCCAATCTGGGGGGTGAGAAATTCCAAGTCAGGGTGATGGTACTAGGTCAGTATAGTAAAACCCTCAAAGGGTTTGGCGTTCGTATGTGTCATTTTTTTTATGACCTTTTAAATTTTTTCCTTATCTTGATGTTTTTTCGCTTAGTTGTAACTCGAGAACCACTTGTCCGATTTTGATGAAACAAATTTAGAAAAATTTAGAATTACAATTTCTTTAATCCGTTCATATAACATTTTTCTTTATAATCAACAGTTTTGCCGGTAAAAATAAATTTGTGGAGAAAAAAAAATATTTTTTTGCCTAAAAATTAAAATTTTTTTTTTTTAAATTCATAAAAAATTTTAATTTTTAGGCAAAAAAATATTTTTTTTGCTCCACAAATTTATTTTTACTGGCAAAACTGTTGATTATAAAGAAAAATGTTATATGAACGGATTAAAGAAATTGTAATTCTAAATTTTTCTAAATTTGTTTCATCAAAATCGGACAAGTGGTTCTCGAGTTACAACTAAGCGAAAAAACATCAAGATAAGGAAAAAATTTAAAAGGTCATAAAAAAAAATGACACATACGAACGCCAAACCCTTTGAGGGTTTTACTATACTGACCTAGTACCATCACCCTGACTTGGAATTTCTCACCCCCCAGACAATAATCCCAAAAATGTTCCATAGTGTTATTAAATTATTTTAAATCATTTAAATTTCAATTGCTATTCCTTTACTTCAATTGTATTTTGCAAATATTATTTATTTTTAAAATAATGCATCAGATGCTTTTTCAAATTATTTTTGATTTTTTTATATGTTAATTTAAAATGCAACTATGGTCGGCTAACTTATCTAAAAGTACGCATAATTTAAGGCTATCCAGAGTCATTTTAGTGCAAATTTTACTCCTGGTTAAGGTTAGAGACCAAATAAACTACCTTAACCAATAGTAAAATTTTTATCAAAATAACTCCGAATAGTGTTAAACTTAGCATTCTCTTAGATAAGTTAGCCGACCTATGAAAATTAAATAATTTCTTTTTAAGTAGTTGTGGCATAAAAAATTTCTAAACAAAAAATATCAATTGAAGATAAACTATTTCATAACACTGTTCAAGTTGTAAAATGGTACTAACGTGAAAACCATATGGTTGTGTTTGGATGAGCCCCCTGACTACTACTCCACCGATGAAAGTGCCAATTTGGCTCATTGGGAAAAATTTATGGCGTTTTTTTTTTGAATTTCGGTCAATTCGTCAATTTTTGACCATTTTCAGCCCATTTAAGTCGCTTTTCCTGTATTCAAAATTTCTTGTGTTATCTTTATACGGCTCACAATTACTATTTCCACCATTAGAACGCACATTTCAACTGAGAAAATCAAAATTTTTAGCCTATTTTCATGATTTTTGCCCATTTTTCATCGATTTTCCCCATTTTTGTGCTGTTTTTATGCGCTTTTTTGTAGTTCTTGCGCAAACTTATCGACATAATTCTTACCGTTTTTCCTTTTTACAATATATTATGCAATATTATTGCCATTTCAAGCAACTCAACACACTTTTAAAATACAAAAACCATCGTTTTTTACTCTTTTTCGGTAATGTGCGTGGACAATTAAAAGGAAAAAAGGAAAGTGTACTTTATTCACCAAAGCGTTACTGGTGCGTGGAAATAGATTGGCTTTTGGACGATTGAAGTACATTTTTCCACGCTTGAGTGAAGCGAAAATTAAAGAAGGTAAATAAATATTTGGAATTATTTTTCCGCCAAACAAAGATGAAGTATTCTTGAAAGTTTTTATATAAAATCATATATTTATTTCAGGTGTGTTGAATGGACCAGACATTCGCAAACTGATGAAGGATGAAGACTTCAACAATGTCCTTCAAGAGGAGGAACTCATCGCTTGGGATAGACTGAAAGCAGTGATCGAAAAAGTTCTCGGCATTCATCGAGTGGACAATTGGCGTGCCATTGTTGATGATATGCTGCAATCTTTCGAAAACATCGGTGTTCGAATGTCGTTGAAAGTGCATTTCATACATCACCACCAGGATCACTTCGAGCGTCAGTTGCCGTCTGAATCAGACGAGCATGGGGAACGTTTCCACCAGGTATCAGCACAGTGGAAAAAAATTAGATTCACTTTTGGCAGATCTTTGCTGGAATTTGTTAATGGAATTGGAGGATAACGAATGATATTCCATTGCTTATTTCTCTATTTCAATTGCCAATTTAAAATGAATTACATTAATACGGAGAAACACGCATTTCCATTAATTTTTATACCGAAAAAATGTATTCAACCACAAAAAATTTATTTAAATCAATAAAAAATGTTCTTTTTCAGGATTAAATTTAATAATTTAAAAATAAAACCTTTTTATTGTACCGGGGAGTTTATTTGGCGATATCACCTTTTTATCTTCCAGAACTTAGCGATTTCGCCGATTTATCTTCCTGGGGTATTGCTTTCGTGTTGCCTGTTAGTATTGCTTTCGGGTAACAGTTATTCCCGACGGAAGAAACTTCCGCAATACGAAATTGATATTGCCGGCAATAAATGTTTTCTTCCTGGCAATATGATCGGGGAATCTTCTTCGTATTGCCATGCTTGCTGGGAAGAGGCAAAAATTGTTTTGAGTTCCAAGGGGGTTACATTTTCCCAATGTTGGGATTACTTTGGAGCCCTTTACATTGGCAAAAAAATATGCTGGCAAACTTAAAATTTTGCCAGTTATGTTACAACGAAAACGTACTAAAAGGGTATGTTTATAATTTATTAATATAGTCTTGACTAGCCATGGATCTGTGCGAACATGAAACAAATCACACGTGAACCAACAAACAATAAATTGATTTTATATATATTTTTTGCGAGTGATTTTCTGACACTGATAAAGTGCAGAAGTTAATTGTGATCTCTTTTCTATAATTCTATTTAAAATTAAAAGCAATAACATTTGTTATTGTTTTAAGAAAAAACTTTTTTTTTAATACATTGTATATTGAAATCAACGACAAATTATTACTTATTATTAAGTAGTAAACAAAGGGATTAATATTCTGCTATACTAATCCTCTGCTGTTACAGCAGAATGGATAGTAGCAGCGAGTCTACTGAAGAAAGCGATATTGTCTGGTAGACAGTCGCTGAAAACAAAACAACGAAAGGACGACAAAATCGATCACCAGAATTAGTTAAGGATGCAATCAAAATAACAAAAACTACCAACAATGATGATTAGGGCAAGGATTTCCATGCAAATGCATGTTATTCCTCGATAGTCCAAAACTAATATGGACTAAACATTTATCCGACTCATCAAATTTAGAACAAACTGGCATCGATTTGTAGTTGCATATTTTTGCATATTTTGACATAAATGCATGTTTTTGCATATTTCGACTTTAAATGCATATTTGGTGGCTTTTTAATGTATATTTGTGCATATTTTTAATTTTTAGTAGCATTTTTTATTGTGTAAAAAAATATAAAAAATTGATACGTTTTCATATTTTGATTCAATCAAAATAAACATTTTAAAACTTTATTGACCTATGGGAAATCTTCGAGTTCTGTGTCTGTTTGCAAAATAACTAACTTAAATATATTTTAAAGTTTTAAAGTGCATTATTTTTGCAAAAATTATAGTTTTTAGTGCACATTTCTTATATTGTTAGTGCATATTTTTCTTTTTTAACCGCATATTTTAGGCGCATATTTTTCATTTTTAAGTGCATGAAATTCCCTGCCCTAATGATCAAGTGCTTTAAATTCAGCTTGAAGTAAAGTATATTTCAAATTCTAGCACTTGTTTTTTTAACAAAAATATTTCAAACTTGAATTTTTGTTTCCCTTTTGCTGGAGTCTGCTATTGAAATAAAATGTAATAAAAGTTGAATTCAAGCTTTGAAACTGGAAAACAGGGCTGGAATTGAACTTGATTTCAACTTGAATTCCAGTGAAAATGTTTATAGGGTACCTACTAGCAACAACATGTTTGCTGCACTTGATGTAGACAATAATGATGATGATAATTATATTAACGATAATGCTAACAAAGAGCTTTCTGAAGAAAAACCGCCTCCAATAATTATTCCAAATGTTTCAGACATAAGAGCGATGATGAATAACTTTTCAAAAATAGTAAACCTTGAAGATTATTCGTACAAATCTTTGAGAGATGGTCAGGTAAGAGTAATGGCAAAAAACGTAAAGGCATATAGAGAGAGTAAAATATCTATCTTTCGTAAAAAAACGTTTTCAAATCACATTACAAAATGTTGTTTTCAGCCGATCAAGCCGCCGCCGCCGCCGATTATTTGGTTGCGCCGCCGCCGCCGATTTTTATCCGGCTCAACCTCAATCGCAGCCGCCGCCGCCGATTTTTTGCCTGCGCCGCCGCCGCCGCCGATTATTTTGGTCGGCTTGTTTCTCTGCTGGTCACTTTTAAATGGCGTTGTCATAGGAGGGGGAAATTGACTCCCTGTGACATGTCACAAGACAAATCCTAGGACAGGTTACTGAACTCTCATAAAAAACAAAGTTCAGGGACCTGTCCTGGGATTTGTCTTGTGACATGTAACAAGGGGTCAATTTCCCCCTCCTATGACAACGCCATGTAAAAGTGACCAGTCTATTTGATATAAATGGGCCAGTTCGGTGACAGTTTGTTAAAATTTCCCGTAGGGTAAGTATACTTTTTCAATCCATTCATGCGATCGGCCAACAAAAATGTTTAAAAACGTTTTATCAAACTTTATTTTTGTATCTTATGCTGCCTACACACGAAGGAACATTCGTCAAAACATGTGTTTAATTTTTTTGTTTACATGTTTTAATACAGACGATGCCACATACAAACAAAACCTCAAACGAAACATCAGTTCTGTTTGTTTGTCGAACTGATCACATCAAATATGAGCGAAAGAAATTAATTACTTTGTTAATTTTTCATATGCTGCTGTTTTTTTAGTTTTATTTTTTTAGCTATCATATTTTATGTCCCATAGTTCTCGTAAATTTTTATATTCATTTATAAAATTAATCCAGTTTTCATTATTTGAAATTGTCGAAAATTTCGTCTCTTTTATTGTATTTACTGCACAATTACAAAAGAACCTCACATCACACTCAATGAACTAACACAGCAAAAACAGTAAACATTGATACACACGATGGAACTTTTAGTTTGGAAACACAAAATATCAGTAGATTTTGATAACACGAATTACAACACGATACATTGATACACACGAAGGAACATTCTTCAGAAAATGGGCATGTTCTGATTTTTAAAAACTTGCAACTGAAATTTAAAAACTTGCAATTGAAAAATTGACAGCATTTTGACAGTTTGTCGAACGGACTTACCAATACACTAGCGGACATATCCATCGGACCAACAGACATATAAAATTTTCGATTTTTGTTCGACACATCCCACAGTGCTTTGTCCCATATAATGATTGGGCAAAAACAGAAGGAGTGGAGACAGAGTTTTGAAATTTGGTACACTGACATAGAACCCCTTAGTTAAGAAAAATTTTAATTTTTGGAAATATTGGCCAACGGACACGCTCACCTACCATAGGTCCTGAAATTTAAAAATATTATATTAGCTATATAAATGGACGTAAAATTACAAAACGTATATATTGAAATACACATAAATCTGGAAACGTTTGCGTCAATTTGTATCAAAATCGAAGCAAGGACTCTTAGTTCTGCCATATATCCTTTATCTTAAAATCTTTATAAAACCTGCAAAAATTATCCGATTGCCATGAAATTTAGCACATGAAATTTATAAGGTCAAGCCATATTTATGTCAAATTTGGGTGAAATCGATTCATTAATAAAAAAATAATGCCTGTCATAAAAAATGCGTTTTAAATTATTTTTCTAAAACAAAAAAAATTAAATAGGATTAAAATAGGAAACCATGTGAATCCTCGGTTTTAGGTATAGGATATGTTCAGCGAACTTGTGTAGAACACTACGAGGAATATTTTTGTGGAACATTTTAACCTTCTAGCTCTTCAATTAAACGGACTTTTTTTGGCCCCTTTTCAAAAGGGACAAAAACGACAGGTAAGTGGACGAGTTAGAATGTAAAAATGTTACGTAAAAATATTTGTCTTGAAATTCTACTATAAATCTTTTAAGACATCAGCATTGAAAATTTAACTGCAGTGCCAGTAATAAGTAAAACCTTAAAACGTGTTTAAGGTCTAATTTCGTACTTAACCCTCTAACCGGCCTAAGCTTTTTTGTAATGAAATTTATACAATGTGTTTCTCACGAAAAATAAACAATAAGTTCTTCTACAAAATTTTTTTCGTTGCCTACTTTAGGCGATATGGGCCAAAATAGTTTAAGGGTGAATCTCGAAAACTAGCGCATAAAAATTACTAGGTTTAGGCACAAAGTATTTCTCTTCCCAAGATGTAATTACAATAAAAAAATTACATTTTTTGTGCTGTTACTTAAGAAGTTGTAGCGATTTTCGTTTTTCGAAAAATGCGAAATTGAACGAAAACGCACCAAAACTTCAATATATATTATTCAAACTTATAAGCTTTGCTACCTATACCAAATTTATTCTTTTTACCAAATTTCAGAAAAATCCGTCCATTCGTTTTGAAGTTAAGGCGATGTCCTTTAAAGGTATACTTATGGAATCCTGTGCGTCCTTAGACCAAAGTAAGGAACTTTTTGAATAGCTTAAGCTCCAATCTTACTTCATGGTCACTATCAATTGTTTTAGTCAATTTAAATATGTTTTTAAGATTTTTGAAACTTTTGGTTGTTTTAAAATATTTAATTTTTGAAATTTTACGAAATTTTATCTTTGACACTTTCTCGCTTCCAAACCGTGCATTGTATACAAAAAAATTCTTCACAAAAAATTTTACACATTTTGTTTTCTGTTGAAAAAGCATAATTTCTTATTATAAAATACCCCTTTGGCGCATTTCTGGTCAATTTAATATACCCCGCCTAAAGGCGGGCTTGCCGGTTAGAGGGTTAAGCAGAATTAGCGCTTAAATGTCCCACAAACCTGGATTTTAGGGAGAAACCATGGGAATCTTCCATTTTAAGTATAGGATGTGTTCAGCGAACTTATGTAAAACATTTTTTTTTGAAAATTTTAACCCTGTAACTCTTCAACTTACGGGTCTTCTTTGTCCCTTTTTAAAAAGGGGCCAAAAAATTCCCTTTCATTGAAAAGTTAGAGGGTTAGAATGATCCACAAAAATATTCCTCGTAGTGTTTTTTGCGGTGATACTTTAGTGAATTTGCTCCCAAAGTTCAAAGATAGTTTTTTGTTTTTTTTTTATCATATAAAAGGGAGATAAAAAAAAGCATTTCTTTTGATTTTTATAAAAAAATTCGTAGATATTTTTTTTAAATATAATAACTAAAGGTCTATTCCTAACAAAAAAAATTATAATATGAAAATCAATTAATATAATTTTTTTTAATATATTATCAAATTTTGGTAATTTTTAGGAGTTTAACCAAAACTCCTTAGGTACATTTAAAGATTTATTAATGAAATACGAAATGTGTTTTTGCCAAAGTTTATACTTTTATTTTTTAAATAATACTACCTTAATTTTTGGAAAAAAAATTATACCATTTCATTAAAATTCAAGAAAGTTGAAAACTTTTTTGTAACCCATAAAAGATGAAATTACAAAAATATATTTTTTGACACTTCGAAAAAATTTCTATCTTATAGTTAAATTAAGAAATTGGGTCTTTTTTATATTTTTCTTATACAAAATTATAAAAGCATGACAAAAATTTTTAAAATTGAAGGGCTTAGTGCAATAAGTTGATAACCCGAGTAAAAAAAAATTGATCTCGCGCAATATCTAATTATATCCAATTTGATATTGTTTAAGATCTGCTGTAATATCTAGCTGATCCAATTAGATCTCAAAATTGGGTGTATCCAATCATATCGTATTAGATCCCATTGTATATATGGGGATAAACTAAGATCAAGTTATATTCAAAATTGGGAGGTCCAGTGATATCTTTGGGGATAAACCTAGATCTATTTTGATCCGAAAATTGGCGGATCCAGCTATATATTTGTGGATATTTTTAGATCTAATTTGATCCGAAAAATGGTGGATCCAATTAGATCCAGCTATATATTTGGGGATAAACTTAGATCTAATTTGATCTCAATTTTGGCAGATCAAATTAGATCCCGCAATATATTTGTGGATAAACGTATATCTAATTTCATCCGAAAAAGTGGCAGATCGAATTAGATGTAGCTATATATTTGGGGATAAACTTAGATCTAATTTGGTCCAAAAAATGGCACATCGAATTAGATCCAGCAATATATTTGTGGATAAACTTAGATATAAATTGATCTGAAAAATGGCAGATCAAATTAGATCCAGCAATATATTTGTGGATTAACTTAGATCTAAATTTATCTGAAAAATGGCAGATCGAATTAGATCCAGCAATATATTTGTGGATAAACTTGGATATAAATTGAATAGAAAATTGGCAGATCAAATTAGATCCAGCAATATATTTGGGGATTAAGTAAGATCTAAATTTATCAAAAAAATTACAGATAAAATTAGATCCAGTAATATACTTCGGGATTGCGTAAGATCTTAACTTTTCCGATAAATTGCAGATCGAATTAAATCCCGTGATATATTTGGGGATTTGGTAGGATCTTAATTTATCCCATAAATTGCAGATCGAATTAGAAACAGCAATATATTTGGAGATTGACATCTAAAACTATCCAGAAAAATGACAGCTAAAATTAGATCCCGCATTATATTTGGGTACTACGTAAGATCTCCATTTATTTGGGATTAAATAAGATCCCAGACAGATATTAACAATAGTTTAAAAAATAATACACTGGAAGAGCACTGATTTTATAAAAATTACAATATTTTGTTAAAATAAGGTTTAAACTCAGAAGGTCTCGAGTTCGATACCTTTCACGGCTATGCATTTTTTTTATAAAAATGCGCATTCTCCTTGCTGGTCTTATCGAAATTTTTTCAATAATTTTTATTCTTTGTAATTTACTTGTAAAAAATTGTATCATCTTTCTTTGATTTGAAAATAATTTAAACAGAAAGTGATATTAATTTATGATCTTGAGTCAAACTAAAATAACATTCATTTACTTAAAAATAACAGATCAACTAAAAACATTTCCCCCATTCAAAAGAATTTCTTTTTATAAAATTATAATTTTATTTTCTATAAATGTTTTTATAAAATTATATTTTTTTTATTAAATTGAATTTTTTTTAAAAAATAATTTTATTTACATATTTTTAACGATCTACACCATTTCCAATTGTATCAATTGTTTTTAAGATTTATCAATTGTATTTCAGAAATAATCAATTGAATTTCAGTTTTATCAATTGTATTTCAGAAATTATTAATTGTATTTCCGAAATTCACAACTGTATTTCAGAAATTATCAAACTGTATTTCAGAAATTATCAATTGTATTTCAGAAATTATGAAATGTAACTTAGTATCAGTTTAGGTCCAAATAGATATATTTGTATACAAAATTATATAGTTATATCCCAATTTTGACCTGATATCAGTTTAAAACTTTGATACAATTGTATAAGGTAAATGTCGGATACAATTATATTTTATTTATATAAAATTGAACCAATTACGGTCAAATTGTATCAGATCAAAAATCTGATACAATTTCATCTGATTAACACATAATTGAATCAGGTCAGATCTAAACTGATACATTTAGATAAAAATTGATAAACGATTGATAAAAATATATCGGGCCATTCTTCGGATGAAACTGTATATTTATACAGATATGACTTAATCACATATATGACTATATGTAACTATTTTTCCTCGGGTTGATTAAATGATACGAGGATATATTACTTTGATATAAAGTATATGGTACTATATATGGTAGCATATATTATCATATCTGCATCTGTATTAAAAATGTCGTTCATCAGGTACCATATATGAGCATATATTGTTGAAATGGCACCATATATGACAATATATGGTTTAAATGGCACCACCCGAGTAAAAAAAATTGATCTCGCGCAATATCTAATTATATCCAATTTGATATTGTTTAAGATCTGCTGTAATATCTAGCTGATCCAATTAGATCTCAAAATTGGGTGTATCCAATCATATCGTATTAGATCCCAATGTATATATGGGGATAAACTAAGGTCAAGTTATATCTCAAAATTGGGAGGTCCAGTGATATCTTTGGGGATAAACCTAGATCTATTTTGATCCGAAAATTGGCGGATCCAGCTTTATATTTGCGGATATTTTTAGATCTAATTTGATCCGAAAAATGGCGGATCCAATTTGATCCAGCTATATATTTGGGGATAAACTTAGATCTAATTTGATCTCAATTTTGGCAGATCAAATTAGATCCCGCAATATATTTGTGGATAAACGTATATCTAATTTGATCCGAAAAAGTGGCAGATCGAATTAGATGTAGCTATATATTTGGGGATAAACTTAGATCTAATTTGATCCAAAAAATGGCACATCGAATTAGATCCAGCAATATATTTGTGGATTAACTTAGATCTAATTTGATCCAAAAAATGGCACATCGAATTAGATCCAGCAATATATTTGTGGATAAACTTAGATCTAATTTGATCCGAAAAAGTGGCAGATCGAATTAGATCCAGCAATATATTTAGGGATAAACATAGATCTAATTTGATCTCAATTTTGGCAGATCTAATTAGATCTAGCAATATATTTGTGGATAAACTTAGATCTAATTTGATCCGAAAAATGGAAGATCGAATTAGATCCAGCAATATATTTGGGGATTAAGTAAGATCTAAATTTATCCAAAAAATTACAGATAAAATTAGATCCAGTAATATACTTCGGGATTGCGTAAGATCTTAACTTTTCCGATAAATTGCAGATCGAATTAAATCCAGTGATATATTTGGGGATTTGGTAGGATCTTAATTTATCCCATAAATTGCAGATCGAATTAGAAACAGCAATATATTTGGAGATTGACATCTAAAATTATCCAGAAAAATGACAGCTAAAATTAGATCCCGCATTATATTTGGGTACTACGTAAGATCTCCATTTATTTGGGATTAAATAAGATCCCAGACAGATATTGACAATAGTTCAAAAAATAATACACTGGAAGAGCACTGATTTTATAAAAATTAAAATATTTTGTTAAAATAAGGTTTAAAATCAGAAGGTCTCGAGTTCGATACCTTTCACGGCTATGCATTTTTTTTTATAAAAATGCGCATTCTCCTTGCTGGTCTTATCGAAATTTTTTCAATAATTTTTATTCTTTGTAATTTACTTGTAAAAATTGTATCATCTTTCTGTGATTTGAAAATAATTTAAACAGAAAGTGATATTAATTTATGATCTTGAGTCAAACTAAAATAACATTCATTTACTTAAAAATAACAGATCAACTAAAAACATTTCCCCCATTCAAAAGAATTTCTTTTTATAAAATTATAATTTTATTTTCTATAAATGTTTTTATAAAATTATATTTTTTTTATTAAATTGAATTTTTTTTAAAAAATAATTTTATTTACATATTTTTAACGCTCTACACCATTTCCAATTGTATCAATTGTTTTTAAGATTTATCAATTGTATTTCAGAAATAATCAATTGAATTTCAGTTTTATCAATTGTATTTCAGAACTTATCAATTATTTTTCAGATTTATGAATTGTATATCAGAATTAGTCAATTGAATTTCAGTTTTATCAATTGTATTTCAGAAACTATGAATTGTATTTCCGAAATTCACAACTCTATTTCAGAAATTATCAAACTGTATTTCAGAAATTATCAATTGTATTTCAGAAATTATGAAATGTAATTTAGAAATTTTTCTCTATTAACTATGATAAACCATCAACAAGTTCTGAAATAGATTTGATTATTTCTGAAATACAATTAATACATTTCTGAAATACATTCCATAATTTCTAAAATACATTTAACATTTCTGAAATACAATTAATAGCTTCTGAAATACAGTTAATATTGTAGTTGCTGACGAGTTACCATATATGATGGCACCACATATGACAATATATTGGTTAAATGGCACCAATATGGAGCTTTAATATATAACTTAGATTCATCCATATACCATTTGATCCGAAAAATGGCCCGATAAAATTGTATCAGTTCTTATTTGTATCAGTTGTTATCTAATTGCATCAGTTTAGATCTGACCTGATTAAATTATGTGTTAATCAGATGAAATTGTATCAGATTTTTGACCTGATACAATTTTATTGGTTTATATTACATGGTATCAGTTTAGGTTCAAATAGATATATTTGTATACAAAATTATATAGTTATATCCCAATTTTGACCTGATATCAGTTTAAAACTTTGATACAATTGTATAAGGTAAATGTCGGATACAATTATATTTTATTTATATAAAATTGAACCAATTACGATCAAACCGATAAAATTGTATCAGGTCAAAAATCTGATACAATTTCATCTGATTAACACATAATTTAATCAGGTCAGATCTAAACTGATACATTTAGATAAAAATTGATAAACAACCCGAGTAAAAAAAATTGATCTCGCGCAATATCTAATTATATCCAATTTGATATTGTTTAAGATCTGCTGTAATATCTAGCTGATCCAATTAGATCTCAAAATTGGGTGTATCCAATCATATCGTATTAGATCCTATTGTATATATGGGGATAAACTAAGATCAAGTTATATCTCAAAATTGGGAGGTCCAGTGATATCTTTGGGGATAAACCTAGATCTATTTTGATCCGAAAATTGGCGGATCCAGCTATATATTTGTGGATATTTTTAGATCTAATTTGATCCGAAAAATGGCGGATCAAATTAGATCCAGCTATATATTTGGGGATAAACTTAGATCTAATTTGATCTCAATTTTGGCAGATCAAATTAGATCCCGCAATATATTTGTGGATAAACGTATATCTAATTTGATCCGAAAAAGTGGCAGATCGAATTAGATGTAGCTATATATTTGGGGATAAACTTAGATCTAATTTGATCCAAAAAATGGCACATCGAATTAGATCCAGCAATATATTTGTGGATAAACTTAGATATAAATTGATCTGAAAAATGGGAGATCAAATTAGATCCAGCAATATATTTGTGGATTAACTTTGATCTAAATTTATCTGAAAAATGGCAGATCGAATTAGATCCAGCAATATATTTGTGGATAAACTTGGATATAAATTGAATAGAAAATTGGCAGATCAAATTAGATCCAGCAATATATTTGGGGATTAAGTAAGATCTAAATTTATCCAAAAATTTACAGATAAAATTAGATCCAGTAATATACTTCGGGATTGCGTAAGATCTTAACTTTTCCGATAAATTGCAGATCGAATTAAATCCAGTGATATATTTGGGGATTTGGTAGGATCTTAATTTATCCCATAAATTGCAGATCGAATTAGAAACAGCAATATATTTGGAGATTGACATCTAAAACTATCCAAAAAAAATGACAGCTAAAATTAGATCCCGCATTATATTTGGGTACTACGTAAGATCTCTATTTATTTGGGATTAAATAAGATCCCAGACAGATATTGACAATAGTTCAAAAAATAATACACTGGATGAGCACTGATTTTATAAAAATTACAATATTTTGTTAAAATAAGGTTTAAACTCAGAAGGTCTCGAGTTCGATACCTTTCACGGCTATGCATTTTTTTTTTATAAAAATGCGCATTCTCCTTGCTGGTCTTATCGAAATTTTTTCAATCATTTTTATTCTTTGTAATTTACTTGTAAAAATTGTATCATCTTTCTTTGATTTGAAAATAATTTAAACAGAAAGTGATATTAATTTATGATCTTGAGTCAAACTAAAATAACATTTATTTACTTAAAAATAACAGATCAACTAAAAACATTTCCCCCCATTCAAAAGAACTTCTTTTTATAAAATTATAATTTTATTTTCTATAAATGTTTTTATAAAATTATATTTTTTTTATTAAATTGAATTTTTTTTTTAAAATATTTTATTTACATATTTTTAACGCTCTACACCATTTCCAATTGTATCAATTGTTTTTAAGTATTTCAGAAATAATCAATTGAATTTCAGTTTTATCAATTGTATTTCAGAAATTATTAATTGTATTTCCGAAATTCACAACTGTATTTCAGAAATTATCAAACTGTATTTCAGAAATTATCAATTGTATTTCAGAATTTATGAAATGTAATTTAGAAATTTTTCTCTATTAACTATGATAAACCATCAACAAGATCTGAAATAGATTTGATTATTTCTGAAATACAATAAATAAATTTCTGAAATACATTCCATAATTTCTAAAATACATTTAAAATTTCTGAAATACAATTAATAGCCTCTGAAATACAGTTAATATTGTAGTTGCTGATGAGTTACCATATATGATGGCACCATATATGACAATATATTCTTTAAATGGCACCAATATGGAGCTTTATATGGTAATATATAACTTAGATTCATCCATATACCATTTGATCCGAAAAATGGCCCGATAAAATTGTATCAGTTCTTATTTGTATCAGTTGTTATCTAATTGCATCAGTTTAGATCTGACCTGATTAAATTATGTGTTAATCAGATGAAATTGTATCAGATTTTTGACCTGATACAATTTTATTGGTTTATATTACATGGTATCAGTTTAGGTCCAAATAGATATATTTGTATACAAAATTATATAGTTATATCCCAATTTTGACCTGATATCAGTTTAAAACTTTGATACAATTGTATAAGGTAAATGTCGGATACAATTATATTTTATTAACAATTATTTTAATTTTTGCATTAAAAAATACAAAAATTGTCAAAATTTGTTTATTTATATAAAATTGAACCAATTACGATCAAACCGATAAAATTGTATCAGATCAAAAATCTGATACAATTTCATCTGATTAACACATAATTGAATCAGGTCAGATCTAAACTGATACATTTAGATAAAAATTGATAAAAATATATCGGGCCATTCTTCGGATGAAACTGTATATTTATACAGATATAACTTAATCACATATATGACTATATGTAACTATTTTTCCTCGGGTTGTTTAAATCATACGATATATCAAAGTATATGGTACTATATATGGTAGCATATATTATCATATCTGCATCTGTATTAAAAAAGTCGTTCATCAGGTACCATATATGAGCATATATTGTTGAAATGGCACCACATATGACAATATATGGTTTAAATGGCACCAAATATGTTAATATATTTCTTAAATAACAGCATATATAAACATATATGGCACTATAAAGTAGCATATATTATCATATCTGGAACTGTATTAAAAATGTTGTTCATGAGGTACCATATATGAGCATATATTGTTGAAATGGCACCATATAAGATAATATATGGTTTAAATGGTACCATATATGATAATATATTGCTTAAATAACACCATATATAAATATATATGGCACTATATATGGTAGCATATATTATCATATGTGGAACTGTATTAAAAATATTGTTCATGAGGTACCATATATGGGCATATATTGTTGAAATTGCACCATATATGATAATATATGGTTTAAATGATACCATATATGATAATATATGGTTTGAATGGCACCATATATGATAATATATAGCTTAAATAACACCATATATAAATATATATCGCACTATATATAGTACCATATATTATCATATCTGGAACTGAATTAAAGATTTTGTTTATGAGGTACCATATGTGACCATATATTGTTTAAATGGCACCATATATGATAATATCTAGTTTAACTGTCACCATATATAATTATATATTGTTTAAATGATACCATATATATTTATATATTGCTAAAATGCCACCATATATATTAAGATATAGTTCTATATATAACTATATATGCAATAAGATCAACCATGTTGTGTAATATATAATTATATATGCCGTATCTAATATTATGAAGGCCGATATCTAATTAGATGAAATTATATATGGCATAATATAAGGAAAATTTTTCGGAAAAAACGTCATATATAATTATATATGGATATACATAACCACATGTCTAATTATATATTGTAATATATGCCACATATGATTATATATATTTTTTTTTACTCGGGAATTGATAAAAATATATCGGGTCATTCTTCGGATGAAACTGTATATTTACACAGATATAACTTAATCACATATATGACTATATGTAACTATTTTTCCTCGGGTTGTTTAAATGATACGATATATCAAAGTATATGGTACTATATATGGTACCATATATTATCATATCTGCATCTGTATTAAAAATGTGGTTCATCAGGTACCATATATGAGCATATATTGTTGAAATGGCACCATATATGACAATATATGGTTTAAATGGCACCAAATATCCCGAGTAAAAAAATTTATATATAATCATATGTGGAATATATTACAATATATAATTAGACATGTGGCTATGTATATCCATATATAATTATATATGACGTTTTTTCCGAAAAATTTTCCTTATATTATGCCATATATAATTTCATCTAATTAGATATCGGCCTTCATAATATTAGATATGGCATATATAATTATATATTACATAACATGGTTGATCTTATTGCATATATAGTTATATATAGAACTATATCTTAATATATATGGTAACATTTTAGCAATATATAATTATATATGGTATCATTTAAACAATATATAATTATATATGGTGACAGTTAAACTAGATATTATCATATATGGTGCCATTTAAACAATATATGGTCATATATGGTACCTCATAAACAAAATCTTTAATTCAGTTCCAGATATGATAATATATGGTACTATATATAGTGCGATATATATTTATATATGGTGTTATTTAAGCTATATATTATCATATATGGTGCCATTCAAACCATATATTATCATATATGGTACCATTTAAACCATATATTATCATATATGGTGCAATTTCAACAATATATGTCCATATATGGTACCTCATGAACAATATTTTTAATACAGTTCCACATATGATAATATATGCTACCATATATAGTGCCATATATATTTATATATGGTGTTATTTAAGCAATATATTACCCTATATGGTGCCATTTAAACCATATATTATCTAATATGGTGCCGTTTCAACAATATATGCTCATATATGGTACCTCATGAACAACATTTTTAATACAGTTCCAGATATGATAATATATGCTACTATATAGTGCCATATATGTTTATATATGCTGTTATTTAAGAAATATATTAACATATTTGGTGCCATTTAAACCATATATTGTCATATATGGTGCCATTTCAACAATATATGCTCATATATGGTACCTGATGAACGACATTTTTAATACAGATGCAGATATGATAATATATGCTACCATATATAGTACCATATACTTTGATATATCGTATCATTTAAACAACCCGAGGAAAACAAGTTACATATAGTCATATATGTGATTAAGTTATATCTGTATAAATATACAGTTTCATCCGAAGAATGGCCCGATATATTTTTATCAATTGTTTATCAATTTTTATCTAAATGTATCAGTTTAGATCTGACCTGATTCAATTATGTGTTAATCAGATGAAATTGTGTCAGATTTTTGATCTGATACAATTTTATCGGTTTGATCGTAATTGGTTCAATTTTATATAAATAAAATATAATAATTATTTTAATTTTTGCATTAAAAAATACAAAAATTGTTTTTTCGGACTTTCTATATTTTCATATATTTAGTTAGAATATTCTTCTACCTCAAGTCCAAATTCTAATATGATATTGTCATTGTTTAGAGATACCCCTAAACTAATACACCGTAGTGTACCCCTAAACTAATCAACTGCACTGTAACTAACTGTTTTGCTGAATCTCTTTTCACTTATTGTTATTGTTGTCAAAAGGAATGCGTATTGATGCATTGTTAAGCATCAATACGTAAACCAAATTATTTTAAAAACTCTCTAACTTTAACAATCGAACAAAAACCAAGTAAAAACAGAACATTACAGTGAACAGTGAAAGAACATTACAGTGAACAGTGAAAAAACAGTGGCACATTACAATAAAAACAAAATTACAATTACAATACAAATTACAACAATTAGAAATTAAAAATTATACACAAATTACAACACAATTTAACTTAATCTTAAAACTAAAATAAATATTAAAATAAAACTTAAAACTAAATAAAAGCTAAACTTTTAACTAAAATCAAAAAAGGACCGTGTTTTTTATTTAGGCAAGCCCTAAACAGTCATATTAGATTTTTATTTGTTGTTCATATACGAAAGTACAAAATTCTCATCCCGTTGATTTTTTGTACCTTATGTAATGTCTCGGTTTGAGTAAGAAAGTTATCATTTTCTTATTGCGGACAACTGAAGAGTAGAGTGATGTCTACGAAACAATTGTATTGTCTATCATGAAAATGATCAACCCTTTTTTGAAACAACAAATAAAAATCTAATATGACAATATCATATTAGAATTTGGACTTGAGGTAGAAGAATATTCTAACTAAATATATGAAAATATAGAAAGTCCGAAAAAACAATTTTTGTATTTTTTAATGCAAAAATTAAAATAATTGTTGAAAATGAGCACACCACGGCTAAAATCTCATTCAAATATTTAATTTGTTTTGAGTTTAAAATTAGTTGTTTTTACAAAATGTATTGACAACAGACATACATATAAATAGTACCCAAAGGGTACTTTTATGTAATTGTTGCTTTCAAAAAGGAGTTGATTTATAACTGGTTTTACCAAATCAGACAGTTCATATACGAAAGTACAAAATTCTCATCCCGTTGGTTTTTTGTACCTTATGTAATGTCTCGTTTTGAGTAGGAAAGTTATCATTTTCTTAGCGGACAACTGAAGAGTAGAGTGATGTCTACGAAACAATTGTATTGTCTATCATGAAAATGATCAACCCTTTTTTGAAACAACAAATAAAAATCTAATATGACAATATCATATTAGAATTTGGACTTGAGGTAGAAGAATATTCTAACTAAATATATGAAAATATATAAAGTCCGAAAAAACAATTTTTGTATTTTTTAATGCAAAAATTAAAATAATTGTTGAAAATGAGCCCACCACGGCTAAAATCTCATTCAAATATTTATTTTGTTTTGAGTTTAAAATTAGTTGTTTTTACAAAATGTATTGACAACAGACATACATATAAATAGTACCCAAAGGGTACTTTTATGTAATTGTTGCTTTCAAAAAGGAGTTGATTTATAACTGGTTTTACCAAATCAGACAGTTCATATACGAAAGTACAAAATTCTCATCCCGTTGGTTTTTTGTACCTTATGTAATGTCTCGTTTTGAGTAGGAAAGTTATCATTTTCTTAGCGGACAACTGAAGAGTAGAGTGATGTCTACGAAACAGTTGTATTGTCTATCATGAAAATGATCAACCCTTTTTTGAAACAACAAATAAAAATCTAATATGACAATATCATATTAGAATTTGGACTTGAGGTAGAAGAATATTCTAACTAAATATATGAAAATAAAATATAATTGTATCCGACATTTACCTTATACAATTGTATCAAAGTTTTAAACTGATATCAGGTCAAAATTGGGATATAACTATATAATTTTGTATACAAATATATCTATTTGGACCTAAACTGATACCATGTAATATAAACCAATAAAATTGTATCAGGTCAAAAATCTGATACAATTTCATCTGATTAACACATAATTTAATCAGGTCAGATCTAAACTGATGCAATTAGATAACAACTGATACAAATAAGAACTGATACAATTTTATCGGGCCATTTTTCGGATCAAATGGTATATGGATGAATCTAAGTTATATATTAAAGCTCCATATTGGTGCCTGTTTGGGCATTTTTTACCCAAACGTAATAAGTATGTTAAAACCTGAATTGCACACCCTATTGAAGTCTCCAATTGATATAATTATTTTTATGCTCACTTTGCATATTCAATGTCATATTTACTTTAGTTAGCTAAAATAAAAGAATTTATTACCGTTAGGTTGAAAATAAATACCTACTATTGGATGTGTATGAAATTGACACTGGTTGTTTGCTAAAAAAAAGATTATAAATTCTATTGCTTTTGTAACGTTGACTATTAAAGGTCATTTGAATTAGTTTTTTTTGTATACTGTTTTAAATAAAGGAAAAGGAGTACAGTATTCACTTGTATTTTACAAGCTATATTTTATAAAAAGAATGAAGTTTAATTGAATCTGTAATAAAATAATAAAATTCTAAACCAACGTATTTTAATTTGGAAAATTCTCCTACATTAAATGGTGCCGAAACCCGGGAACTGTCCTCATGCTGACGTAATCCCAAGAATTAGTGTCTTCCTATATACTGTTCACTCATTTGCCTATGGCTTTTTGTAATTTTGTTAAAAATTATCGTCTTAATTTTGCTGTAACGAATTTCGTGCTAAATTCATCACAAAATGGAAATGATTGCTGTAGGTATCGAAGAGCAAAAAAAGGTGTTTAAACATATAGAACGTATGGCTAATGCATTCAACACTAGACCAAAAGACGAAATATCTAAAGGGTATGTCCAAACGATGATCGAAGACTTGGAACTCAACTTTAAAACATTTAAAGATGGCCATTCTCAAATAATCGATTTTGTTAGAGAGTCTTCAATAAATAGCAATGATGAGCCTTACATCAGTACGGACGTTTATTATAAATGTTACGATACGTATATTTCTTTCAAAACTAAACTTCTTGATTTACTTTTCGAATTTGAATCTCCACAGACACCAACGGTCCATGCTAGTACTTTTGCAGCCACAAGCAACCGCAATGAATCTTTTGTTGCTGGTGTACGACTTCCTAAAATAGATCTTCCGGTGTTCTCAGGCAAATATCTCGAATGGATTTCGTATCGAGACATGTTCTTGTCACTTGTCCACAACAATAATTCTCTGACAAAAGTACAGAAATTTTATTATTTAAGAGGTTCCTGCACAGAAACTCCACTTAGTATGATAAATGAATATCCTCCTCAGGATTCTAGTTACGAGTTAGCGTGGAATGCTTTGGAACAGCGTTTCCACAATGAACGGAAACTAGTGGAACAGATTTTAAAGCGTTTATTTTCAGTACCCTCGTCGAATGGATCAGCTAGTAGTGTTAAAGAGTTACTAGATACAACCAGGAACTGCTTAGCTCAACTTAAAGCTTTAAATGTGGATATTTCAATTGGGGATGCTGTTGTCGTTTTCATGACGACTCAAAAATTAGACATTCAAACACGTAAAGAATGGGAACAATCCCTAAATGCCAGTACAAGTCCGCCGCCACTACCAACAATGCTTTCTTTTCTAGAAACTACTTTTAGGACTTTGGAATCAATAGAGGGAGAAAACAACCCTCAAGCCAATTGGTGTGGTAACAGTTCTACCAACTTTCCAAAGAATAACCGAAAAAAGCCAACTAAAACAATTCGTGCTCACAACGCCACTACAAACCAAGACGACAATTGCCCCTGCTGTGATAAACGGCATCCGCTATATAAATGCTTCCGATTTTCTGCTTTATCATCCTCTGAAAAGAAAAATTTGGTAAATCAAAAGCGTTTATGCCGAAACTGTCTTAATACTGGTCATCTTCAATCTTCATGTAAGTTAAACGCTCGATGTCAGTTTTGCCGTGAGCCCCACCACACCATCATCCATAAAGAGTTCTCTACCAGCTTCTCCAAATGCATCAACACAAAATACCACAATAAACGAACAGTTAAATGCTCCAACTTTTACTTCTACGCCACACCCAACAACTGTAAGTACAAATATTTCATGCAACAATGCCAACCAGTTTACTCCAGCTTTACTACCGACCGCGAAATTGATAATTAAAACGACAAATGGTACTTTTCACGTAAAAGCTCTTGTAGATCAAGGGTCCCAAATGTCGTTTATATCAGAGGAACTTTCTCAGCTTTTGCCTGTACCAAAGCACAGAACCCACGTCAATATTTCGGGTATTGGAGGAAATGATGCTGTAACTTCAAGGAAATATCTTAATGTTTCAATATTGTCCAGACATAATGCACAATTTGAGTTGTGCATCTTAGCACTTATTGTACCCTCAGTTACATCGTACACTCCAAATCAACAGATGCGACAAACTCTTCCAAATCTGACTCAGTTTTTCCTTGCAGATCCGAATTTTATGGTTCCTGAAAAGATTGATTTACTTTTAGGTAATGATGTTTACGGCGATTTAATTCTACCAGAGATGGTAAAATATAAAAATAGTTTATTCCTACAAAAAACTCATCTCGGCTGGATTGTCTCAGGCAGACATGGCTCACCTGTAGCTGTTCCTAGAATCTCTATTAATGTTTGTTCCTTAAATGATCAACTTCGTTTATTTTGGGAGCAGGAAGAATTGTTTGATGGTAAGTCTCAAATTAATGAAGACATTTTGTGTGAAAAGCTATTTTCAGAATCCCATTTCCGTGATAAAAATGGAAGATACACAGTTTACTTGCCATTCAAAAAGCTACTTCAAGGACAAGAGCTACCAAAGTTTACACATACTGATTACAATGCTTTGAAGAGACTTAAGCAACTTGAATCATCCTTTAAAACAAAACCACTTTTTGCGGTGGAATACAAAAAGTTTATGAAGGAGTACGAATCTCTTCACCATATGGTAAAATTGGGTGAATATCCACAGGCTATCTCAGAAAAAGCTTATTTTTTACCTCACCATGGTATACTAAGAGAAAGCAGTACAACTACTAAGTTGCGTGTGGTATTTGATGGTGGAAGTCGCAGACCCCCTCAAACTTCTCTGAACGAAGAACTGTCGGCTGGACCAGCTCTGCAAAATGATTTACCTACTATTATAACTCGATGGAGACGATATAGCATTGGTTTTACAGCGGATCTCGAGAAGATGTTCAGACAGATTCAGGTATTTGAAGAACATCAGAATTTTCAATGCATTCTCTGGAGAGATGAGCAAACAAACAAAATTTGCATTTACAAGCTTTGTACCGTAACTTATGGAACCACTTCTGCACCGTATTTGGCTATACGAGTACTACAACAACTTTCCACCGATGAAGAAAACAATTACCCCCAAGCTAGTGCAACACTTCGCTCAGACACTTATGTGGATGATATTATATCTGGTGCTGATTCACTTGATGATGCATTACGCTTACAAAAACAACTTTGTTCTTTGCTGAAATCAGGTGGTTTTCATTTAAGAAAATGGAATTCTAATTCATCTCAACTTATAAAAAGCGTTCCTGAAGCAGATCGTGAGAAAAAAGAATCGTTTCTCATTCATCAACCAAACATGTCAAAGGCTCTAGGCCTTTCATGGGATACTAACAAAGATACATTTTGTTTTTCTATAAATTTTACTTTTTCAAATCCCGTAACTAAAAGTAGTTTGCTTTCAGATGCTGCTAAACTATTTGATCCATTAGGGTGGCTTGCACCCACAACTATAGTTGCCAAAATCATGTTCCAAAAACTCTGGAAAATTAATCTTGATTGGAATGATGTACTGTCTGAGGAATTGCAAAACGAATGGATAAAATTTCGTGATGAATTAAAAGTTCTCGAGCAGATACAATTGCCAAGGTGGATAGGATATAAACCAGCAAGATCTATGGATATTCATGCTTTTAGTGACGCTTCTCAAACAGCCTATTCAGCGGTTGTTTACTCCCGTATAATAACTGAATCGGGTGAGATATTAATCAATTTATTGCAATCAAAAACAAAGGTTGCGCCGTTGAAACAGGAAACAATTCCGCGGCTGGAATTATGTGCGGCTACATTACTAGCAAAGTTAGTCTCAAAAATAAAAAAGAACGTGGAATTTAATATTCGTCGTATCGTGTACTGGACCGATAGCACTATAGTACTAGCATGGCTCAAGAACAAATCTATGAAATTAGAAGTATACGTGGCAAACAGAGTTGCACAAATACAAAATCTCAGCGATATTAATGATTGGAGATATGTTTCATCTGCAGACAACCCTGCAGATTGCGCGTCTAGAGGTCTACTGCCGAACGAATTAATAAACCATCACTTATGGTGGCAAGGTCCACATTGGCTCAAAACCTCATCTAATACTTGGCCTACTTCTACTACTAAAGTATTCCGTCAATCAAATGTATCTTCGGTAAATGTTTCTACCTTCAATACAGTTGATGATTCAACAAATATAACAGATTAT